>CM056993.1:43170230-43770230 GCA_029891345.1 Dryococelus australis
AAATCATTAAACAGAGGATCAGGGCAAAGAAGAAAGGAGAAATGAAACGAATATGCGTCTCACATGTCAGAAGACAAAGGGCTTAAAATTGCGAGAGCTAATTTACCGAAAGGAAAGAGGAGTCCTGGGAGGCCGCTGCAAAGTTGGAGTGACACTCCGGATTGACAGGTTGTAAGCCTTTGTAAGCAAAGGGAGGAAGACGTTTTTAAGTTGATGTAGAGCAAGCCGTGCCTTTCTCCTTTCTCCCTTGAACTTGCGGTTCAATTTAACTTCACGTCGATGGCAGTATGCTGCACTTGTGATAGAAACATGTGTTCTTTACTAGCAACAGCAGGAGCGGGATGAACTTACTAGCCAGCATGAAGACACTGGGAGAGGTGTACAAAATTCCCGTTATCTTTAGGCGACAGGATAGATTCCATCCACTGCTCTATAAACATGTGAACATAGTTCGTGGTTACATTGGCCACTGCACTGTAATCCAAGTCACGTATCTTCTCGATCTCCTTAAACGAGATTGGTCACTCCGCCGCTGAACTTGTACTATCAACTCCAGTGTTCTCCGAGGCGTGCCAAACATATTTTTGGCCAATGGCTGAAGTTGGTCAAACGCACCGTAACTTGGAGTCCAGTCTGTCCCTAAAAAATAACGCGAATTTTGCAGGTCTCTAGACATTAGACACTCATAAAAACTCGGAAGTTGTTGTAATCTTCCACCTCGCAGCATAAAACATCGCCTCCGACAGAGATGAACGGTATCAATTTTAGTTCAGGCGGCATGTTTTCGAAACGGTTTCAGAAAGCGGAAACTGAGCAAACGTTGCATGGAAGATGATGGTTAGCAGTGGCGTAGCATCATAAAACTTCGAAACGCCTTGCATCCCATTGAAAAAAAAGAAGTTCTTTTAAAACTTTGTAAATGTACACTTTTAAGGTGCAGCCATATACTGTATGAACTTTTGCATTCTGTTAGACACAGGATATAGGCAGCCGTGTTTTACACCCTTTCTAGTATTCGTGCCTCTCCCAATCCTAAGGGAGAGGAGTGTGAGGCAACCTGCTCGAAATAGACTATCTGCGCACTGTTCAAAGTTTCAGGACGTCAACGCTGGAATATATAGGCTGTTCACTGTTATTTGAGCATTTGTAAAAACCTTTGAAAAATGTCACTATACTTGCCTTCATTAATTTTAATGGGCACACTAACCGGCTTGCACCCTGTAAAGTTGGTAACGGCAGTGGGAAAATAATTCCATGTATTGTTATCGTATTAAATGTGTTAAGTAAACATTTATGAATACCGAAATAGTTTCTTTTGTTTGATATTTTTTAACGTATGTAAGCATAAGTCAGCAAAATTTAAAATATTTACTTCTGGCGGAAGCATATACGATGTATTTTCAAGTGGACTTTAGCAGGAATTACAACAGCCCGTCCATCTCCCAGCCGAGCGATTTACAACCATACTTCATTCGTCCGCCGAAAGTTCATTGCTGCAAACTAATAAAAACAAAACTGTTTACAAATAGGAAAAAATTTAGCGGTATTGTGTTTCTAAGTACCAAAAAAAACCATACACGTACGTAGCGGGAATTAATCGATATAAAAACAATGTCAATAGCATATAAATCATAACTTTAATTATTTTTACTATAGCACAAAAGGAACTTGTGTTTACAAACGTAATTATCATATAATCTTCAGGAAAAAATGTAAGTTAATTTCATTTTACAGTTACAAAAACAAACATGTGAGAACAAAAGACAGCAAAAATAATACACTGCACACATTACACAGCCTTGTAAAGAACTCGGGACGAACCGGAATTAATGAGTAACAAAAACGTGCAAGTTTAGAAGGCTGTAATTTCATCCGTTCGTCCGTCAACAGTTAAAGCTTACCAAAGTTTAGACGGACGGACGGATAGAATTAATGGCCACCTCTGATTGGCTGTTGGTCACCGTGATTGATGGACGGACGGGACGGGTCGTTGTAAATCCTGTCTTATGCAGTGTTTTCAGAAGTTCTCAGTTTATCGTCAGCAGCCTGTAATAACGGGGGTGTCGCTTTTCCTTTCGTTTTAGTGCGAGATGGAACTTGTAGCGGGACCTTTCCAATTATAAGGTATTTGAAGTATAGGCTATTCACGGTAAAATGAGCACTTTTGGAAGCCCTCCTTAAGATCTACTTGTATACACGCGGTGTATTCCTCCGCCTCATGTACAATTAACATTGCTATAAGCTTCATCACTTAATTCATACTTCGGTCAATTGGAACTGCGAAATTATTAAGAAAGTAAATACTTTACAAATCTGCTCATTTTTTACTCTTCGCTGCATTAAAAAAACAGATAGAGGACGAAATACTTTTAAGTTATCACAAATGATTATCTCACACTTTTTATTCAACGGTAAGATGTAGAACTACTTTCCAACTATCGTTACTAACTCTATGGGCGAATGACACTCAGTGCGCTCATTAACATATATGCAAGCAGGGGCAGTGACTTTTTTCTAAGGTTCATTTCTATCGTGAACAGCCTTTAGTAAAGTGTAAACAAGTCAATAATTGGTCGTAGTAGCGCATTACCCAAATGGAGGTATTAATCTATGGAGTGGAAGCCGAGACACGAAAGCGAAGCCGATGATGAAAGACGAGGTAGTAGTGTTGAAAAGGTGCATGTTTTACTTCACACTACGTAACTTTTGCCACTCATAATATGGCGGCTGACTTAAACAATCGGTCTGCGCATGCGCAGTTGAAAGAAGTCAGACAAGGAATCGGCTTCACTTGATGAACGTGGAGGAGATAGGATGTTGCCGCTCCATCATCTATTACCTCCATGGATACCCCGCGTTCTTGCAGCCACGACATTTACGCGAGACTCTCAGGGAGTGTGCGGGAAACTTCAGACAGCAGGGGGAGATGTACGACACTTGGCTTCGCCCCATGCCAACCCACACAGCCAGCAGGGCGACAGGAACGCTGACACCTTGTCAGCTCCGGAGGAGACCCGCTGACAAATCCCAGGCTATCGGAGAGTCGTGCCTCGCAGCCGCACAGCCGGGATCTGTAAGAAATTAACTCCTCTTCCCCGGACCCCAGCTCCACTATCCGGCGCTCCAGTTATTCCGAAATGATTCCCTGCGCAAACAGTATCGCTTCCTTGCTGTGCGGGTGGTTACTGCAAAGGGGGAGGGGGGGAAGAGGGGGTGAATCCGACTCCGGGGTCGTGTTTCCTCCAGCCGACGCGTCATTAATGCCCGGCGTCCGTGCGCGAGACGGCTGTAACACGAGTCGCTCAGTCGCGTTGCGGTCGCGCTCATCGCGAACCCAAATTAAGAACCCAAAATAAAAACACCCCTTTTCCAGGAAAAAAAATCAGTGCTTTTAAGAGCCCGTGACGTGTCACGCCCCTGACGAAAAAATTAATTACAGTGTATAATTTTTTTTTACGATAGCTGGTCTGCATTTATTTTTTTAAATTTCGAAAACTCGGTAAATTTTTCTCTCTTATGCTCATTGCGTTTCTTCCCGTCATTCGCAATACTTAAATCTCCGATAGTCCCCATGGCTATAATCATTGCGTAGTTAAGGCGACTGTAACTTTTTAAAACTTATATGTATTACCATCCCACCATCCCCTACCATTCTTGAGAAAACAACTTTAATGGTTAACAATTTCACTATGAAGTTTCCAGGCAAAAATTTTTTTAATGTCACGTTAAAATTTCTTTAAATGTCCATGTAACATTTTCCCCCCTCAATTGATGAGATATACATGCTCTAATACTCGTAATTCAAGAACAAACTCTTTTCATGCGTTATTGAACGTTTATAAAATTATAATATACAGTACTCAGTACTGTATATGAACCGAATTTTTAACGACAGTGTCAATGTTGAGTTATATATAATCAACCAAACCTGTTCTTTAATTTATTGTTGCCTATAGTTTCAGTTGCAGAAATTTTAATTTTGAATATTATGTTAAAATTATTATTTTATGAAATATGATTTAAAAACATTAAAAAGTGCATAATTATACTATTATATATATAATGTAAAATACCCAAGCAGAAAACGAAGTAACCCAGTACATGTTATTTTTGGGGTGCCCTTAAATAAAGGAGAAGTGGCTACACGATCGATTTTCACACATACAGGTTGTTCCGCGACTGAACTGACATACATCGGCGGCGTGTTACACAGATCGCTGGCAACAAAAAATGTCATATGCACAAGTAGACTATGCAGCACCATTTCAGAGTTACAGGGACGTAAAAAAAATATTAAATTACTGAATATCACTAATGCAATTGACTACATTCATGCTATAAGTCACGCACAAGCTGTTTAATATATATATATGCCCAATCTGACCGTAAGCAGACACTGCTAGTGAGGCTGGTGTGGCCAGTCTTTGTTAGTGTGTCAAGGCGAGTGGTTGTGCAGCTATGCCAGGAATGTTCGCACGTGCAAAGTACGCAGACATGGTGTTTGTTTACGTATACGACTGTGACGGAAATGGGCGTGGTGCAGCAGCTGAGTATCCGCGCAGGTGGATTGGAAGAGGCGGGCCAGTTCCATGGCCGGCGCGCTCTCCAGACCTCTCCCCGTTGGACTTTTACTCTGGGCTGCCTGAAGAGTAGGGTTTACAAAGTAAGGCGATCAGACACACGAGACCAGTTGCTACAGGCGATGACAGACGTCACTAATCAACTCAGGTATTTAGTTGCAGGCACGCAGTGGAGACACGCCATGACAGGCTACAACGTATCGCAGCCTGCTTATGGTCATTTGGTGCACATTTTAAACAACTCATGTGAAACATTCAAAATGAATGTAGTCACTTGCATTAAATACATTCAGTAATCCCAATTTGTGTTTTTATTGCATTTACATCCCTGTAACTTTGAAATGGGGTGCTTAGCCTATTGTGTATATTACTTTTTTTTTATGCCAAAGTATGTCGGCTAAGTCGCGGCACATCCTGTATTTCAAATGTATTATTGCAAAATATTCCACTTTTAATTCACGTGCAGTCCCAGCCTCCCAAAGTAAGAACTACCTGCTATAATATTTCAAGCGGCAAGGTGGAACATTTTATCGTTGATTGTTGAATACTAACACAGGCATTCTAGCTTTAAAATTAGCGAGATTAATGTGCAAATAAGTTATTAATATAGCACCCTGAGAGTTGCTTGTAAAGGACTGATAAGCCACTTTTTTCTTATGCGCTCGCAGCGTGGTCAAGTAATTGCACCACAAAAAACTTGTTGTAGATAAGGAAATAAAATCAAGGATGAGGAAAATCGAAATTATTATGAACATGAATATCTATTCATTTCATGAAGCGTTTCTGAAGTGACCAACGGCAAGAAAAATGAGTGAACGGAATGTCAATGTTTATTATAGGAAATTAGTGTATCACTGTTGCTAAATGTAGAACTGTATATGTTATAACGAATACATGCACTATTATGTTAGTTTGGAAGAAAAAAGAAAAATGAGTGGGTTTAAGTACCTTTAATACTGTTACTATCAAAAGCACCAATCCCCAAGTTTAACAAATGATTAAATTATATGTGTACTATACAAGCTTTAAATGGTCTAATCTGACAATCGCATTTTAATCCCAGACATCGACAGCGTCAGTATTACTAGACACGTCTTATAATTTTCCAATTTAAATAGGTATTTATAAACTTACCACAAAAACGTGCATGCTAACCGACACACTTTTAATTGTGAAATTAATATGCTATTTAATAGAAGGTTGCGCCAGACTGTCCACGTTTGTTTTTTTCAGTGTCTTATTTGCCGATGTTTAGCCACAAAACCACAGTCAACCTTTAAGGTTGGAGCTACAATTTCAAACGTGTACGGACTACGTCATCATTTAAAGACCTGGACAAAGATTCGTACACCACTGGTGTCTCAGTTCGCCAACAGAGCGCTCTCGCGTGTTCTCGCTCTCACGCTTACGTCACAGAGAATACTCTTGTGCTCAGAGCGAGTACGAAAGAGAGAAAATACGTGCATGAGACGACGACGTAGTATTCTTGCTGCCCTTTTTCGAGCTCTTTGGTATCTGTCATGTTTATCAGTGCCATAGGTTGAGGTTAATACAGATGGCAAAGACGCCGTAGACTGTAGTTTATTTCGGATGCTAACCAGTGTTTATTGCAAACATTAAGAGCATTTAGCAGTACATTCATTTTGCATATAAACAAGTGCTGAAAACCTGAAACAAAAATGGAGGCATGTTGACAACTCTTAATTGTCTACGCTTTATGTTGGCAGTGATTAAAACCACCGTTTAGAAAAGTTCACGTTCTTCACATGTTTTTTTTTTTTTAAGTGCATTGTGGCAAACTGAAATAGCTAGAACGCAATTGAGTGCCAAATGGGTGTCTTGTTAAGTAATGCGGATGAGCAACAGCCTTTGCAGTGAGTAAGTATTCTTTAAATTAAGGCGCGTCTATAACCAGGGAGGGTGTAGCACACAGGAGGTAAACTCTATAACATTATCAACCGGAAGCCCGGATAACCGCTGCTAACCGACCTACAACTGTTACATATTTTATCTTTTCTTTGGCAATAAGCAACCCTGCATAAGTCCATTTGCTTCAACGATGCTTATAACAAAAAAAGCATTAATATGCTACACATTACTTTTGTATCATACTAATCAGTGTGCTCTCCGAAATTAGGTATAAGCATTGTTTCATCACAAACTTAAAAATATAGTAAAATTATTCATTGGGCGTTATTTCGGAGAATACATTTTAACAAGATTTTAAAATAAACGGATAGTTACGAACTTTACTTATTATTTATTTCTGGAATCATAATTAATTTAATGGGGCTGTTGCAGGTTTCGTTGTGTCCTTGAAACGCTGAAATGTCTCATTAAACTTCTATGCCTAAGAAAATAAAATCAGAATGGGGCAAAATTCGACTGACAAACTTCACGAGGAGATTCGCTATTAAAAAAAATCAATTGGGATATATATATATATATATATATATATATATGAGACACTTTATACCTAAACTGAATATTAAGGAAAATATAAAACCTTGAAAATCGAGATTTTAAATTGTAATTTTTGCAATCTACCGGAATCGACGTGAGATTAGACTACAATTCTCCGACAATCGTTTTATGTTATCGGGATCTTCAGCCTAAGAGTATACTCTCAATCATACTCCCCAACATAATGAAAATTACAGGGGTTGCCACCCGCTTTTCGCAGGTGACTTTTTTTACCTTCAAGAATTGTGAACTATCGATTCTGGTTTATTGAGCTGTATAACCTAGTTAACGAAAACGGCCCTCTTCTTGCGACTGTTCAGGATTCGCCGGCTTCGTGTAAAATCGCACACAAAGCTTCTGCTGCAGCAATACAGTGCCTACCACTTAGGCAACACTACATACATACGCGTATGCTCTGCCGCTGTGTCCACAGCAAAGACGATGGCGGAGGACAATTTAAGGGTGTTGGATCCCAAAAAAAAATTAAATAATTTTATTTGTGTTCAACTTGAACACATTATATGTAATGGCATTTTCATAGAATAAACAAAATTTACACTTTATATATATATTTGAATAAGTTGGTGTCAAATTCGAATTTTTTTCGGTTTTGCCACAGACATAACAAATACTACCATAGTTGTACAGATGGCAAACATTTACAAAGTAAACTAATGCCATGAGCTACCGCGTGACACATATGTCATCAACAAACTACGAGCCATATATGTGAAAAAAATGGTTAAATAAAAATATATTTTTGCGCATTTGTTACTTTTTCTTTTATGTATGAACTGTTATTTAGTGATGACATATTTATCACATGGCAGCCCATAACGTTAGCTACTTTGTAGCTAACTTTATAGCTGCAGAAAAAAAAAAAAACAGAAAAAATATGAATTTGACATCAAACTATTAAAATAAATGTAAATTTTTTATATTCCAGGAAAATGTTATCACATATAATCTGTACAAGTTGAACAATATTTGTTACAAACATGAAATTATTAATTTTTTTGGGGTCCAGCACCCTTAACGCTTACTGTAAACAGCGTGTAAAGACTGTTTACGATAAAAAAAAAGCCATTTTGAAATCAACCTTAGGAAAAAGTTACTGTCCCTGCCTGTGTATATTTTAAAGTTTGCAACGAAGGATGTAAAGTAATTCCATGTATTAACGTAGAGTCAAAAGTGCTAGGTAACCATTTGTGATAACTTGAATTTTTTTTCACTTTCTGTTTTTTTTTTTAATGCATCGAAATGCAAAAATGAGCATATCTGAAAATATATTTACTTATCTAATAACTTTACAGTTTCACTTGACCGACGCATGAATAAAGTGATGAGGCCCGTGGCAATGTTAATTTTACATAAAGAGGAAGAATACACAACGTGCATTCGAGTGGATCTTAGGCAGGGCTTACAAAAGTGCTCAATTGACCGTGAACAGCCTATATCAGACATTAAACAAGCTTACAGTAGTGAAGCTGACTTTTTGTTTGCGGTGACAGTCAGTGTGCGATTCCCTGCAAACGAGGGAGTTGCGACTGGCGAGAAATGGCTGTTGTTAGTGCGGCCGGAAAACGCTAAGATTATAAACCAACATTAGTAAATGAAATACCGGAAGACATATTACGGAACCCTCGTCTGCAAAATGCAATCAGAGCTTTGCCATACAACTACAAATTTCGAAATGAACAAAACTATTTGGCGTGTTAAACATGCAGCTGTCGGCGAAGAGAGTTGCGCTGCAAATACCGGAGAGGCTGGTCATGTTTGCCACAACTATTTGTGATATAATAGAAGAATTTACCGAAGCGGACACAGTGATCATGGGCGATGTGACATATCGGCGAGCTCTGAATGTAGATCTTCTAGTTCGTTGAAGGGCCTCGATGGCTGAGCGGTTAGCCTGCTCGCCTCCCACCAAAGCGATCCGGGTTCAATACCCGGCCGGGGCACTCCGGATTTTCGCATGTGGGAATCGTGCCGGACGATGACGTTGGTCGCGTCGGTGTTTTCTCGGGGCTCTCCCGTTTCCACCGCCCTTTCATTCCGGCACTGCTTCGTACCCACCTCAATCACCCAGCGTCGGCTCTCAAGATGACCTCGATGTTAAGAGCCGTCCAAATCTCTCCACTTTACTTCTCGTTCGTTACTGACACAGGTGGTATCAAGGTGCTCTACGTTTTCGTGGATGTTAAAGTCGATGCTCTGGATTCCGTCCGACTGTATTTCCTTTCGCACGGGGGCTAGGGCTGGTCAGTACTATACACTTTGTCGCCGTTCTGCTTGCTGTTGCTGCGGAGTTCGAGCAGGAAAGGAACATCATCGTGGTTTCGCAGGTAGTGTTGGTTTTTTCCTGCGCGCCTGGAACGGTGTCTCTGCCAACCTAAAGTTTCGCGTGCGTGTCACATGAAAACGGTGGGTCCCGGGTAATTGCAGCAAGGGGATGATTTCTGTTAATTAGGTCATACTGCTCAATAAACCACCATCAAACGTTCATAATTTCTGACGGTAAAAAATTTGCCTGCAAAAAGTGGGTGGCAACTCCTCTTATTTTCTTTACGATGAGGTTACAGTTATAAAGTCAAAGTTCAGACAATTGAAAATCGGTTCTGCAATCTTCGCAAATATGTGTGTATTCTTATGCAAATCATTATATGTCGCCCAGGAATATATTTTATGTTCATGTATTTAAAATAAGTTAATCTTTTTTTTTTAATTTCATGTTAAACAAAAAAAAAAAACTATCTTGTTTGCTTATTCGTAGGTATCAATTCATATGTATTCGTTTCGTGTAACATTCGCTTGCCATTACCACAATAGCTGTTTCACTTTGACTTTAAATTTCAACTTTTCAAAATCGTATAAAGTCAAGAAAACTTTACTTCGCCTTTGACAGTTCCAATGTGCCACGCTCCACAGGAAAAAAAAAAAAAAAACACGTCTAGAAACAAACGTAAAGTCAGATGATAAATTTCTCCATTGTGCAAGGGCCTTAGGTTCTTCGCTTGACAAATGAGCATCGTTATTTCCCTATAGTCGTTCCATGGGCGCCTGGCGTCTGCCAACGGGTTGAGCGGAGTATCGACTGCTCGAGTAGCTGCGATTATTCATCGCGGACAGCAGTAGGCGGGCAAGGGTGAGTTCGGGGTGGGGGAACTGACAACATGCGAGCTGACCGCTTAACTACTTTCTTTCTACGTTCGCTTTCTCCCTTCCTCCCTCCCTCTCTTCTGCTTCCGCCACCTGGGCTATTACGGGGCACCCACCAATTCCCAACTTAACACAAGCAAATTCAATGAGCCTAATGTATTCATTTTTCTCCGGAAATTATATACACTTATCAGTTTATTCCCCTGTTTGTGTTTGACTTTGTCTATGATTAAAATTATATTTACTTTATCAAATATTTAGTGTTGCATATATATATATTCTTATTAGACTATCAATGTACTGATACGACATGCATGTTTAGGCTTAGAGAGGACGAGGGACTGGAACAGACCAGCTACAATGTTATGACCGTCACCCAACCACCATGTTGGACCTAGGTGACCTAGACCTTGACCCATGAATTTGACCCTATAAACGTAACCTTGGATGACCTTAAAAACAAAAACTCGAGAAAAACTGTAAAAATTTAATAAATTCATAAAAGTCAGCGAGTATATTACATTACTTACTACTACCGCCATCCTGGATCCACATGATCTTTGGCCTTAACCCAGCGATCTTTAACCTAGAATCCAAAAAGCCTTTCCCCATAAAGTGTATATTGAAAAAATGGGAGCACTCTGAGAAAACCCACATACTTGATCACCCCAGAAGAAAACACGCAGATACTTACATAATAATATGTTTTTTAAGAGGCTTGTAGGCATATGTATATATAAATATAAAAATTCAAAGTAATATTATATTTACATACCTATATATACATAATTACGTATACCGTTAATTAAAAATTAATATTTTTTTACATATTTATATACATATTCATAATTATGTATAAAATACATTAAAAATAAATTTATATTTCTATATTTATGTATAAATAATTATCTGCATGTTTTATTCTTGGGCGAAGGAGTATGTGGGTTTTCTCAGCGTTCTCCAATATTTTTTACATATAAATTTTATGGTGGAAGGCTTTTTATGGGTATAAACTAGACTCTTTAAAGTAAAAGAACCGTATTTATATTTTAAAAAAATTACAGTTAAAGTTCTGAGCATCGATTTGGAAGCAATCTTTTGTCTTACTACGAAGATGAATTGCGAATACAAAGGCCTACCTTTGACCTCAACGATCATAGAGCCACGACCTGCATCATCGCTATCTGGTTGTTGCCAGTGTCGATTCTGCGATCAAGTTTTCACCTATTGTCAAAATGCTCGTCGGCATGAGAGAAAGGTATGTACGAAGAGTCCTTTTCACGCGGTGAAGCATTATGACATTGGTTCTATGCAGTTTGTGCAAGGCGATACATTGGAAGAACATACCGAGTTCTACAAGGATTAGTCTACTGGGAACCAGCAAGTGTTGCCGGCAATACCTCTTGCTGCATCGATGGGTACCGATTCGACAGGCGATTATGATGAGACAGTTCATGTTATAGACGGAATGAGTGGAGTAGAGTCGGCTTTTTATGTGTAGTGTAAACTTGCAAGAAATTCATGTGAAGTCAACGAACTCCAAAATAAACAGGAGGTGAAGCAGACCATGAAGAGGGCATTGATGAAAATGAGCATGAAGGCGATGATAGTGTTGAAGACGATGATGCCATTTTCTCGATGCACTGACACGTCCCCCCTCCACATCCTCTGCAACATGCGACATTAAGAAGGCAGAAGACGCAGATAATAATGGCTACCTATTTTCTAAAGACCCGAGTGAACTTGTTGATAGACTCAGATATTGTTTGTACCTTCAAAAACGTGGGGATCTCACGCACATAAAGAGATATCTTAAATCATTAGTAAACTGAAGAATCGGGCATATATCGCACGATGTGATGATTTACTTTCTTCTGAAATTTTAATTACAAAATAATAATAAATTATTATTACAAAATAATTGGATTTCTTTATTTTTATGCGCCGTATCCTCTTTTCCCTCAAAACTTTAAAGTGGTGCTATGATCACTCGATTACTAACCGAAAGATCTGAATGCAGGATTCTAATAAAGACTTTAGTATAAAAATGCACGGATAGTTCACTGCATACAAAACATTAATTCTGTCGATATGTTCAGATTTGGAAATAGTTAGCGAACGAATGTAATTTCTATACATATAGGTGGCCGACAAACCGAAGAATTTATCGAAGGATTGACATGGATTTCGGAGGAGATTTACTAATGATTGGTGAGGATGATTGGGATTGATATAAGCATCCCACCTAGGCAAACAGGGTTCGATTCCCGGATTTTCGCATGTGGAAATTGTGCCGGACGATGCCGCTGGTCGGCGGGCTTTCTCGGGGACATCCCTTTTCCCTTCGCTCTTGCATTCCGAGGCTGCGCTATGATCACCTCGCCCCCCCCCCCCCAATTGGCTCTCAAGATCTCTATGTTTAGAACGTTTTAAATCTCTTTACTCCACACACTCTTTTAATAAAACGCTGACGCACTGAACTGCCAACGTTACTGCACATATGACAGTAAGAATCTACGTTTTACTGTTGTCAGTTATTCGAGTACTATAGAAAGCAACATTTAAAAATTGTCACTTATTCTATCTGCATATATTTTAAAGGGCGCAGTGACCGATATGCATCTTTGTTAAATTGGTATCTACGGAAGGAACGTAGTCTTATGTATTTACGTTGAATTGAAAGTGTTCAGTAAGACATCTGTGAATGCTGAGATGGTTTCTTTCACTCCAAGAAGTTGCTCGGAAATTTACCATATCAGTGTGTATATGCTTAGTGAGAAAGTCGGAATGGTAACGTTTTCCTCTGTAGATTCATTGCAGCATTCTTACATTTTCTCAGGAAACAGTGAAATATGTGGGAATGTTCCCAACTTTGTATATCAGCGATGCTAAACATTCCTATATCTGCAACTTGATGCGAGTGTTATTATTACCATACAGTGTATAGGTTAAAAACTTCCATTACAGTTAAGGAAGTTGACCAGAAATTTTTTTACAGTGTTTGCTTGCCGTTTTAGTGTAAGAAATAGCACTTATATAAAATATTTACTTTTCTAATAATTTTACGTTTTCACTTGACTGGCCCACGAGTAAAGTGTGAAGCCAAGGTCAATGTTAAACTTTACATGCGGTGGAATAATACACAATTTGCAGGCAGGTAAATCTTAAGCAGATCTTCCAAAGTGTTCGCATTACAGTGAACAGTGTGAATACGCAATTACACTAAAAATTTCAGTACACTTCCTAAGCGTTAATCCAAGTTTGAAACTCATGCGTAACATGATACTTTCTCCATACAGCCTGCTACAGGTATGTAAATGTTACTGCAGGCTGTTCACAGTAAATGTAGCACTTTTTAGGCACTAGTTTATTTTTCCTTTCAGCCATTCTTTACCCTTTAACCACCTTTTTAAGTACATATGTTGCCATGTAAGTAATAAACATTGTGTGTATATTCCACCGCACTTGGGAAGTTAACGTCAAAGGCTAAAATAAAATATACTTATTAACAGTTATTTTAAAGGAGAGTTCTTTTAAAAGTGCATACTTTACCGTGAACAGAGTACTTTTCAAGGCCCTCCCAATGTGCATTGACCCATAATAAATATATTCTAATGCAGCCTCGGGCATTAACAATTGAGTGTGGTAATATATATATATATATATATATATATATATATATATATATATATATATATATATATATATATATATTAATATATATATATATATATATATATATATATATATATATATATATACGCTCTATTTTTAGTCTCATTGCAATGTTCATGTTTTTTTTTAAAGGCGTAAAAATAGGAATTGGCTGAAAGGAAAAATTTATCAGGGCCTTGAAAAGTACTCACTTTACCACGAATAGCATATATACAAGGTTGCGAATTTCAGCACGCACTTGATTCTTTTCTTAACAAATGAAGGAAACATTCAGTGATGTGTGAAAGTAAAACTTTACATGCTTTCTCAATAAGCTTTTACAATGGTACGGCAAGTGTACTATACTTTCCTAGAGTGTACATCAAAGATTTACTATCGAAGGGGTACTTAAAAAATTGCTCAATAGACTCGCGAGCCAGTCACATATTCGTAGTCTAAGCGATACATCTATCTAACCTAAAACCAACTATTCGGAAATCCCTTGCGGCTGGATGATTTCTTTATATATGTTTTCTGTAAACTGCAGAATACATTTGGCACGTTATTGGGCCAACGGAAATGTTGGGGGCGCAATTTAGTTAATTACTAATTAGTGGTAGTGATGCCATACTCTAGATGCCAACAGCCGTCAAGCTGACAGATGACGCGCTGAGCAAACAAACTTGCTTTAATGAAAACCAAGTGGGCCTACACGGGTGTCATCGTTAAGACACGAACCAATCACTTCCTAATTATAAAAATAAAAAGGGTGTTCTAGTAGAGGACTATTGCAGATCTTGGCACAGCACAATAATTTAACTAAAATTCACGCCAATTTCTCACTTTCAAGCAACAATTTTTTAATCTCTTCTTCAAACATAATTCATCTCGTCAATCTCACCCCCAAAATCAAGATATTTTGACCCAAATCTTCATTCTCAATTACGCGGACTTTTTTTTTTTAACATACTTTGTTCACTCTTTGATCAGTGATCCATTTTCAGGGTGAATGAGGTTAAAATTATGGTCAATAAGGCAAATAATTACTTTAAATTTGAAAGCCAAATCAATTAGTCAAAAATAATATCACACGAAAAGTATGAAAATTCTTGAAATTTCATCAAAAATATAATGACTTAGCTTGAAAATGAACCTTTAAAGAACCACACACAAAGAGTGAACACAAGTTGAAAATTGATTTTGTGTTTTACCTTAAATATTATTGATTTTGAATTGCACTTTGCAAGATTTGACGGAAAATTAGAAATGTGTTTGGATTTAGCTTGAAATTGTTTGAATTTTAGTTGAATTATTGATCTGCAAATATACCTCTACTTGTTCTGACACTTCCTATACAATAGCGAGGCCCGATTGGGAGTAACTAAAAGGTTTCAATGTGATTAAAAACACGTTTGTGACAGTTTTTTCCGCTCGCAATCCACCAGCTGCACTCTAAACCTGAGATAGTGAAAATACAGCCACGCCAATGAAAACCAGCTAAAAAAGCTCCACTTGTTACATAAATGATTTAAATGATTTAAATGCCACTTCATTGCGTTGCAAAACTGCAGGTACCTGGGAACAGGTTAGGTTTTAAACTCCACTAATGGATTTAAATGCAAAACACACATTTATTACCGAAGCATTAAGTACTTTTACTTGGAAAAACTATTGTTTTTCCTTTACCATTGTATTTTTTTGCTCAACTTTAAGTGGGCGAACAGTGTAATGTGGTCACCCTGCGATTGCTTGATGTATCTACTACACGTTTTGGGCGGAGGTACAATTCCACCCACCACCAAAATTATTTATAGATAACAAATTTATTTTTTTAAGTTTGAAAAAAAAAAAAAAAAAAAAAAAAAAAAAAAAAAACTTTTGATTAACTTCATTGTGTACCTGAAAGTCTCCACCTCAAGCACGTCTTATGTCGTATGTTCAGACGTGAGAACGAACCCAACACCGTGCCACTGATTCCTCGTTCATTCGACTGATTGGCCAGTCTGTAGCAGTCTCTTAAGTTATTTTCGGTGACTATTATTTCACTGACTGCTATCACTGATTAGCATTTAGAGACAGCCAATCAGCCTAAAATTTTACAGCTTCCCGCGAAACGGATAAAAAGGCAGGCTGTATATCGCGGCGCTGCGCTAGTTAAACGTAAGTATTTTTTACCGTAATGAATCGTCTGATGTTTTTGTCGTTGGATACATTTGTTTCCTTGTCCTTTTTGATTACCGTTTAATATTACGAAACACATTTTTTTATATTTAACCGTGCGTAGTTTTATTGTGCATTTTTTTACGTAAAGATTAGATGCAGTGTTGCTTAATAATGTGTGCAAAAATAGAGCAAAAATTTCGTGATGTCCGTTTTGGCAACGCCGTGTAGCCAATCGCAAAATGAAGCATTAACTATACAACAGCAATACTGCGATAAAATCGATATAGCTTTACAATATCAATCGTCAGATTCAAAATGTTGTACCATTGCAAAATTTACTCAAATAAGCTGAATCAGCTACTGCGTCAAAAAAGAAAAAGAAAATTTAAGACCTCTGTTGTCAATGTCACTGATATTAAAGTTCTCAATTTATGTAACACTGCGGATATTTACTGTGTCAATTTTTGGAAGGTGGGTTTTGTAAGTGTTTGGTATGTCATGCACTCTTCGCAATCTGACCACACTATTGTATGCGCATACTGGGGGAGCAGGAATGGTAGAGTTTTCCCCCACCCATGCATGGTGGCTTTCCAGACGAAGCCATGGAAACTGGCTGTGAAGTTGCAACTGTGTACAGTAGCATTTATACAGGATGTTGGGCAACTAAGTGCCCAAACTCCAGATATAGTTTTTCTGAACCTATAGTAACACAGAAGCCTATACACTTATATCCAGAAACGTATTTTTATGTAATCTGCGGTGTACAACGACAGGATAAAAAGGTGGCGCGATCACGTGTGTAAAGTCTGTTCACGATAAAGTAAGCACTATTGGAATCAACCTTTAAAAAAGGTCACTGACCCTGCTGCATATATTTTAACGGACGCACCGAGTGATATGCACCCAGTAACGTTGGTAATGCTGGATGGAAAGTAATTCCACATCTTAAATTCGAATTAAAAGTGTTATGTAAACATTTGTGATGTCTTAAATATTTTCTTTCGCTTTCTGTATTTTTAATGCACGGAAGTGCAAAAATGACCATGTTTGTTTAGTAATTACTCCTCTAATAATTTCACAGATTCACGTGACCGACGCGTGAATAAAGTGATGAGGTCCATGGCGACGTTAATTCTACGTAAGGCGGAAGAATACACAATATGCATACAAGTATATCTTAAGGTAAGCTTTCAAAAGTGCTCATTTTACAGTGAACAGCTTATAGGATAAGTTATATAGGAAGTAGGCGTGAGACGCTATGTATGTAATAATTTAGTGTCGCAGGTCTACGAACTATGCAACTTGTCCTACACGCATGGCCGCACCGTCGTGTTCTGCAGGTGTCGTACGCCGCAACTTTAAAACACAATTATTTGTTATAAAAATAGGTTTCCGCCTGTAAGTATATACGGCTTTTGTGTTCCTATTGGTTCAAAGAAACTATGTCTGGAGTAAGGGCACTGAGTTTCCGAACAGCCTGTATATCTGCAGCCTGAGGCATTGCAAATTTCCCATGCAATGTTTAGGTTGAACAATTCGATGACAGTATACGAATATTACTGAATTAAAAAGAATTTACAGTGAACATGCGTGAACTAATAACAAACCAACTGCAATAAAACATTTCAATATCATTAACTGTTGGCACTTAAGGAAACGATGCCGATGAATCCACATATTGCCGCTCTACACTTAGGAGTTGTTTGTGTAAAACGTTACCAAATGTGTTACATTTATCAAAGTCTTTAAGTCTTAAGGAAAAAGAAGTTGAATTCATTCTGTCAACTGAACGCAAAACTGATCTGTCAAGTCATTTTTAAAGAAATCATAAATAAAATTATGCTTTTAAATAACATTGTAAAAGTGCATGTACGTGTGAACTTATGTGTAAATTGATATATGTATACTACCACAGTCAGAAATATCGTGGATTTACTGGCTCCTCAAGTGTAGACAGTCTCGCATCGCGACACCCACGAGATCACCGACTGTACTGCACACACAGCATGTGTGTGTGTGTGTGTGTGCGTGTATGTGCATTTAAGTTTGCGCGGATACGCACGCAAAGCCTATGCTGGGTGTACCTAAATTAGATCGACAAACTTCGGCTGCAGGTTAGTCACGGAAAAAGAAAGCGAGAACATATTTACACGACCTACGGTGTAAAGCGAATCAAAGGTCGGTATACGTATTCTTTGAAGTTGGACCTTAAGCACTAGCTTATTACAACTACTGGAGATGAAACATTGAGTGTCTGGATAATTTGCGAAGTTAATTGTGACATGCGCGTTGATAATGCTTATTTTAAATCCCATATGCTACAGCGACATGGAGATCGGACATAAATAAAAATAGCAAAGGCTGTTCGCGATAAAGTTAAAGGCTGTTCGCGATAAAGTGAGCACTTTTGAAATCAACCTTACAAAAATCTCACTGCCTCTGCCTGCATGTACACAATGCTAGCAAATTCCCCTTACAAACTCCTAGAACTTGTAGAGGGGACTGAGTAGACTATCTTTTGAACAGGAACCCATATCCGGAAACGTACCGTTTCCGTGCTGCAACAATTTCAAACCAGGTGTATCACTTGTTCACGTCCGCTGTGTTGGTATGCAACCGGGTAGGCAGTACATTACTTCAGACAATTACTACACGTGGCGTGCCATCACCTGATGGCACGCCACGTCTAACCTGCCTCGAACCCCATTAAATCGCCTTTGTGTCCCCGATTAACACGGTTGAGTACACGTTTGCGGAATACACAGACATGATCCTTGTGAATGGCGCAGCTGAAGGCGATGGAAGAGCAGCTCGTCGGCTGTACCAAGAGCGTTATCCACAACGTGCGACACCATCTCATACCCTTTTTGCCCCCCCCCCCCCAGTTACGCAATGGCTTGACTGTGGTGCTCCAAAGAGACGCCGTACTCCCGAATTGTAAGAGGCTGTAGTGCATCACGTTGAACAGAGCCCGTCGGCGAGTACGCGAAAACAATTGCACGTGCAATGGGGCTCGAGCCAGGGCAGACGTCGCGTGCCATCAGGTGATTGCCTGACATAATGTACTGTCGACTTGGTTGCATACTAACAAAGGCACATCCGAGACACTGCTCTTTCCCTCAGAGGAAGTGAACGAGTGATACACCAGGTTTGAAATGGTTGCAGCACGGAGACGGTATGCCTCCTGACATGGGCTCCTAGTCAAAAGATAGTCTACTCGGTCCCCTCTACAAGTCCTAGGAGTTTTTAAGGGGAATTTTCGAGCATTCTGTAGTGTAATGGGTGCACTGGATGACATGCACCCAGTTAAGTTGGTAACGATGGATTGAAAGTAGTTATGTATCTTTACGTCGAATAAGAAGTGTTAAGTAACCATTTGCGATAAATTCAATTATTTTTATCGTTTATGTTTTTTTTTGTGTACTGCATCAAATTGTAAAATAACCAGTTTTGTAAAATATTTACTTTCCTACTGATTTCACAGTTTCACTTGACCGACGCACGAATAAAGTTATCAGGTCTATGGCAATGTTAATCTTAAATATGGCGGAAGACTACACAACGTGCATACAAATAGATTTTACTTAAGGGCTTCCAAAAGTGATTTTTTTAAACCGTGAACAGCCTATAGCCATGATTATTTCCATGAAATAACTGTATGACAGCGACAGACCGGTGTGGTTTTTTACAGATATTTGTTCCGCTATACGTTATCCAGACACTCAGTGTTCCTACTTTTTACTCTAGTATTTGAAATAAACTAGCGTTTCAGGTCTAACTTTAGGATTTAGCTCAGACCATTCGTCTACATGTTTTTTCCTTCTTTTTCCGTGACTAACCCGCAGTTAAAGTTTGTCGGTCCAATTTAGAAACACTCTGTATAGATAACGGCAGCTCTATATTTGGAGGAAGAGGGGAGCTCTTTTAACTACTTGTGTTCCGAATTGGTTCTCAGAATCTAGATACCCGTAAGGGGGGATCAGCTTGTGACAAAGTGGGATAACTTTGTGTTTAGAGGCTGTTCACGATAAAGTGAGCACTTTTTAAGGCCCTTCCAATAGGCATTAACCACTAATAAATATATGTGATAGCAGCCTCAAGTATTAAATTTTGATGGTGGTAAAATGTGTACACTGTGTTTATTGGTCACATTGCAATGTTTATATTAAAAAGCAGCAGGAATATGGTAATTAGATGAAAGGAGAAATTTATAAGGGCCTAAAAAAGTGCTCACTTTACCGTGAACAGCCTATACACATGAAATAGTGTTTAAATACCCCTCGATTTAAGTTGGATGTTTGAGATATCCAGTCGTGCCAAATTAACCACTGAACCTTTGAAAAAAAACCATTATGACCTTCAAAAATATTTGAATAATAGTGAAAAACATTAGTGTCACAATGTCATCCACCCTGCCACAAAGTAACCCCCGCTTACGGCATAGACTTAATACCTGTCCGCTCCTTTCGCACTTCCGTCTCGCCGCAGAACAAGTGATAGATCCGCGAGACGTTGGCAATAACATCATCGTTAGCAGCCCACGGCGCAGGCGTGAACGAACGAAGTGGTTTCGACGGCGAGTGCAGGGTACGTCTCGTACGAGCTACGGCCCGTTCCGCAAACCACTTGTGGAATGAGCGTCTTCGGACAGGCGTGGCAGTGCGTTTTACGAATGCGCGCGACTCGCTTGTTCGCCAAGTCTCCTACGCTAGTTTAAACTCATACCAACATACCAGAACCTAAGATATTGGGTTAGTTTTTGAGCACTTTCGAATTATGCCTTTGAGAAATGTCACTGCCCAAACTCACATGTATTTAAATGGCATGCGCCCAGTAAAGATGGCAATGACTATGAAAAAGTAGTTCCATGTTGCAAAGTAGATGCAAAAAATGTTATGTTAACATGCGTGGACACTGAAATCATCGCTTTTACTTACTGCTTCGTTAACGCACAAAAATTCGATAATTAGCTTATTTTTAACATATTTATTATCCGAATGATTTCACAGTTTTAATTGACTGGCACATGCATGAAGTGGTCAGGCTTATGGTAATGTCAACATTACATGCTGGGGAAGAATACACAAAGAGCATAGACGTATATAATCTATTCGTGATTTCTTCACACCTTTTTGCATCAAACTTATAAAAAAATCACACGTATTACATGTTCGGTTGTATCCTAAACATGCCGTACATCACATACGTTTTATATTTGTGTCAGTAAAAAAAGTAAGATTTTTTTTACTTAATCAAACATTTATTTATATATAACTTATAAATTAAGATATTTGATGTATAATTAACATAAATAAAACAGTGAGAATATACTTCAAATACAGAATATTATTATCTAAGTGCTCACTAACGCGGCGAGTTGTGTGCAATTTTCTATACTTAGTTAACCTTTGTTTGCACGAAGCGGAGGAATACCCTGGGAACAGAAATTCAGCGGGGCCTCAGAAATTTGGAAGTGGCCGCAAAAGGACTATATTTTAATCATGGCTTCCGAAAGTGCTCAGTTTAACGGGAACAGAGTGCATTTGACTTCTATACGTTATAAAAACTGATGTTGGCGTGTGTACATCCATGCGCAACGATAACGGATTTTTTTCTAACTACCGTATTACTAAGGGTTAAGTGGAAGCCCGGTCGGTAGGGCGTGATCTTATTACGTGTAAAGGCAAATCCCTTACGCCTACAAGGAAAGGAAATCATGCAAGGAGACATGACGAGAGGGATTGGGCAGCCATGGCCAGCGATTGGGGCCATGACTACCTCCCTGAGTGTACTAATGTTTAAGACTATATGCAAGAAGAGACTGGGGGGAAAAACCGTTAAAGACAACGTAAAAAACCCAGTCGACAGGAAAGAATTCGAAATTATTCACGCATTAAACAGAAATGCTACGTGAGACAGGTGTGTTCGCGTGGTTTGCTGTTCTGCTAGTTTATTGCTATTTCTGCTAGTTGCCGTTCGTGTTACCGGAAGCGATTTTTTTGTATGCTGTTCGGTTGGCGGTAGCAAGTGCTATTTGTGCTATAAAAAGCAGCAATTTCTGCTCTTGCTTGCTGAGGTACAGCAGAAATA
Source organism: Dryococelus australis (assembly GCA_029891345.1). Lineage (NCBI taxonomy): Eukaryota > Metazoa > Arthropoda > Insecta > Phasmatodea > Phasmatidae > Dryococelus > Dryococelus australis. Next base: position 43,192,340 of record CM056993.1, read on the forward strand.
TCAAAACGAGCAAGGTGGAAAGAAATAGCCGCATAAATAAAATTACATACTTTGAAGTGTCTTGAGAGTGACGATTGCAAATAGTAATTTGCTTTTACGCAGATTGATGAAGAGAATTTGTTTGGGTATCCTTTAAGAAGTGGAAAGGGAAATAAAGATAACTAAGACACATTTATCCTCGAAAGTAAGTTATATTGAGTGGACAAAATTTTCAACATACGTAAATTACACAGAGGTAATAATGACTATAAACTTAAAAAAAAAAAAAAAAAGTGAAACTTCGTTTATATATTTTTGACTTTAATTTACTGCTATTAGTTGTTCGCGTCATCCTGGCGAGTAATGGCTGTTTTTACTACTTTTCGGCTCGTGAAAAATATCACCTGCTCTCAGATAGTAGGAAAAGCATACCACGCGAACAAACCTAGAGGCTGGAACTCGTGCTTTATCAGTAGATATGGAAGACTAGTAGAGAGAGGGTGCTGTGGTTGGGATTCTTCAATTGGTGCTGGCAACAATGGCGGACGACTGCGTAGTAGCCATACTACCTCGGCGGCCCCACGGACTCTTCGTTTGGTGGAGGCTGCGGTGATGGATGGCGTGGTCTGGAGGTTGTTCACGGGTCGCCGGGGCTGAGAGACCCCTGCATGCAAACTAGGACCGCCCGCGACCCCCTCGTAAACCGCCAACCCTTCCACCTTGACTCGCTGCTCAGCTCGTGGCGCCCCAGCCAGCCGGCTATCGATAGTCTGCTTGCCCCTCCCCCCCTTCCGGGGACGGCGAAGAGCTGAAAGGTTGAAAGGCCAGCCTAATAAAATATTTCTAACGCATCAAGATCGCGTCCTGCCCTGAGGAAGCATCGGGACGGCGAATGGAAAATAACATAACTAGCTTCGCGAGTGTTCTATATCCTAGGAATTCCAAGTGGTGATTATTGAGTTTTAATACAGCTATCTGTTCAGAAAAGATGCAGTATTGCCGCTATAGTCTAAAACACTGTTTTACAGGATCTTGCGTGCAGCAACAGGAGTGTTAGCCTGATTGCGCGGAGCAAAACCATACTACGAGGAATTGGAACGAAGCCTTAAGCGCTTAAAAATAAACCCCTCCAGGCAGGGTCGGTTGTTACTAAACACGGGTTAAATATTACGTTCGGAAACAAGGCGAACGTGGTCTTTGTCGTCGAGAGACTGCACCAGGAAGATGAGGGCGTGCCGTCCGTCGACGTACATCTCGTCGAGAGACTGCACCAGGAAGATGAGGGCGTGCCGTCCGTCGACATACATCTCGTCGAGACACTGCACCAGGAAGATGAGGGCGTGCCGTCCGTCGACATACATCTAGTCGTAGCCTACGGCATCATGGACAAGGTGACTACGTTCCTTAGAGACTGTTCAGAGTGGCTTTAATGTAATTGAATAATATATATAGTAATAATAATAATCATGTAATGTAACCAAGTAAACTTAATAAGAGCTCTTCCGAGTTAAAGACTAACTAAAAGGTTTGTAAATGAGATGTAAAAATGCATCGTAGCCACGCACATTATTCAACGTGTATCCATGACTTGCTGTGACACTTTATGGTAACTCCAAGTCGATTGTAGACGAAACTCGAAGACAAAACCTAAATCGTACAACTTATACCTTGTAGCAAATTCTCTTCTGTCGATAATCACCTGTAAACGTTTTAGAATACTTGGATCTAATGCCTGGGTATTCTGGGAAGAACTGTCTCTCCTTGCCGCCCTCCAGGGTATTTTTTTTCTTCATTTCCCTAATAAACAACGTCAGATATGGCACTATACCAAGTCCACCCTTCTGATCAGATAGGTATCGTCTCCGTGATCGTAAATATTTTATAAGAAATAACGTCCATCGAATCAAATTCATGGATATTCTTGGGTTTTCTGTAATTTATACTGCACAACTTGGAAACAATTGAAACTTCTAGTACACCAGTACCAGATATAGCCACAGCAACAGCGAGACAGAAATCTAAATGACTGTCCACAAGGGTTCTGAGTTCAACTATAACAAGGTCATTAGTGTAGAAGTTGTTCATTATATAGTGAGCACTTTGAAATCAACCTTGGAAAAATGTCACTGCCCCAGCTTACGTATATTTTAACGAACTCACTGAGTGACGTGCTCTCATAAAGTTGGTAACGATGAATGGAAAGTAGTTCGACATTTTAACGTTGAATAAAAAGTGTCGGGTATCCATGAGTGATAACTTAAATTACTTCTTTCGCTTTCAGTTTTTTTTTTGTGCAACAAAGTTTAAAAATGAGCAGATTTGTCAAATATTTACTTATATAATAATTTTATAGTTTCATTTGACCCACGCATGCATAAAGTGATGAGGCCCATGGCAATGTTAATTTCGCATAAGGCGGGAAAAATAAACAATGTAGTACATACAAGTAGTTCTTAAGCAGGATTTTCGAAAATGCTCATTTTAGCGTGAAAAGCCTATAATATTGAATATTCGACCTGTCAATGTCTATACGTATAATATAAAATTACTTCTTTGTTCTCAGAAAGTGCAGTTGACGAGACAATTTTCGGCGGCGCTTAACAACGAGGTGAGAATGGAACAGCGCCGGAATGCAAGGACGGGGGGAACGGGAGGTCCCTGAGAAAACCCGCCGACTAGTGGCATCGTCCAGCACAATTCCCACTTGTGGAGTGGCCCGGCCGGGGATCGAACCCGGTTCACCTTGGTGGGAGGCGAGCAGTCTAACCGCTCAACCACCGCAGCCCCTGCAGTGGCTGGAGTATTTAGAAAATAAGGACGTCTTGTAGTCTTACCTTTAAATCGCTTCCCGAAATTGTCTTATTGACAAAGCAATAACCTAGATAGAAAATTAATCGGAAAATCTTTCATACCAAAATATTTGCCGCAAACTGAGTTCAGAGGAATTTAAAGCCTGGCAGAGCCTTAAAATTCCCTTGTAGAAACAAACTCTATGCTGTACACTGGCTTACGGCAAGATTATTAAATTTTCCAAAACCCCGTAATACACGCATTGCTTCCATTTTGCCACCTTTCTTTAAATGGCCGTCTCCACGTAATCCAGTTAACAAATTCCTATTTCACGATCCACGTAGGCGCGCAAATATGTTCGCACGTACCGAATCGTCGAATTTTTCCGTTCCTCTGAATAAATCCCGTAACTTTTTTCAAGCTGGGAAAGGGCTGCGAAAAAAAAAAATCTTCCTTTATAAATATTACTATGCAAATATAATTCCCTCGCGAATGAAAACTTCAATTTTTTTTTTTTTTTTCCAGTTCGGCTCCCGCAGAAATATGCGAGCGTGGTCATTCGTCGTGAAGCGCCCCTGATGATGCGAGGGTGGTCTGCAAGCTGAAGGAAGAAGCAGTTAGTCCCGAGTGGCTAACTCGAGGGTACCTTGTGTGTTCGGGGTTTTCTCCGGCCGTGCGTTATAACTTTCAAGCGGCGGACAAGTAATGATTCGCGCCCAACCCCTCACGATCATTGCACTGAGAAAAAAAAAATATTGCTGTAAGAACCATCTAGACTTTTAAAATAGCAACAGCCATGTGATTGGTTGTAGGTGACATCTCAATATTGTTATCATAGATATTAATACCAGCAGAACTGGCAGGGATTATAGTTTTTACTGTACGTATATTTGCTACGGCAGAGTACTGCGATCCTACTACGAAACATTTAGTACCTCCAACAAAACAACTTCAACAATAGTTGGATTGTTCCCTCAACAATCATAAATGTCTTGTTGCTGCTACCGTCAACCTCGATTACAGAAATGTTGAAAACTAGCAACAGAGCATTGTGTTAGACTTTACGACTTTGATTGTGGTGTTAACAATCCAAATATTCTTGTTTTGGAGGTAATATCTGTTGAAGTTGATCTGTTGGAGCTACTATTTGTTTCGTAGTAGCAATTTTAAGTATAGTAGCAAATACTATCAGAGACACGAATAAAATAAGCAGTTCTGTTGGTATTACTATCTATGTTAACAACATTTAAATAAACTACAAATTATCTGAAGGCTGATAATATTTTAACAGTATAGCCTAGATGGTTTCTACAAACACAGCATTTTTTTTCTAAGTGTGAGGGGAATTTTTTTTTAGACCAACAAGAAACATGTTCGTGTATGGCGTATTTTGTTGAACCAACTGAGGATTTTCTCCCTTTCAAACAAATAGATGCACAGATGCGAACATTAATCACGTTGCAATTATATTTTTGGCCATCGTAGGGTCGGTTGTGTAGCACTTGTTACTTGAAGCAGCGTGAAAACATTTCGACTGCTTCCAAGGTAAAAATTTACTGCAATATCGGAATTTTTGTTTCACAGTCATCTGAGTTTCAATAAATAATGCAAGCTCACATGGAAATGGTTATACTAGGGCATAACATGATATAATTTGCTTCTGATCGGTACAGGCCTGTGACTTCCTCAAATTCTTTCAGTGACAGATTACACTTCAAGCACGCACACTATAGAACTCCTTCCTCAAAGGCAGCGAGTACGGGGGAAAAAAAAGGAGGGGGGGGGGGCGGAGTTGGGGCGTCACCTCTGCACTTTTCAATCAGAGGAGGGGAGTTCCACCTACCCCCCCCCCCTCGATTTGATAAATAAAGGTCGCTCACTACTTCAGTTCGTAAGAAGTCTTCATAACTCATTGTAGGCTGCTTGCCTCATTATACCCTGTTTATATAGGTCTTATATAGGCCTAACCGAAAACAGCATGATTTCAGGAGAAATCGTTTTTCTTTAAAATTGTTTAAACATTTGCTTACATAAAAATAAGTTAGTTATTCATACGCGCATAACCACACGCACTTATATACAAAACACAGTAAGGGAGAAACAAGGAAGGTTGGAGTGAGAGAGAGAGAGAGAGAGAGCTTGATAAGATTAAAATGAATGGAGGTATGGTCACATAAAGTTCGAGACTTGTAATACTGGTAACAAGAAGTCAGTGCCAATTTTTTTCATCACCAGACCACAGTTGTTTAGACAAACGCTAAACAACTCTTTAGACGATAATTGAAAGGCCTGTCGCCGGGACAGCAATAAATAGATAAACAGTTGTGTCCCGAGCAGAGCCAAAATAATTCGCTAAAATTAATAAACTTCTAGTGATAAAGTTTTTCCCACTGGTTGGAGTAACCTCATGTTACAGTACTTGAATCGACTAAAAGCAGGGAGTGCCGTGATTCAAGCCTTTCTATGCGTTGATGTAATCGTGCTAAAAAAAAAAAAGAACTTTGCAAATTAATCGCCGAGTTTGGTGGAGTTACCTTTTGGACTTCGGGTTTGCGGGTGGGAATTCTGGGTAAGCCACATATCTGTGAGTGGTTTTTATATGTAAGAATCTGTTAGTGTAGAAAAGAAAGTGTCCCATTTTTAGTATATCGGCGTTAAGGAGGAACGTTAAAAGGCAAAAAACTTAAATAAAATTCTTATTTAACGGTTGTCGATTCTGTCAAAAAAAAAAAAAAAGTTCACATCCATGGTATGGGAACATGGTCAGCTCAGCAAGAAGTGGTTGCTTCTAACTGTGGGTAACATTTACGTCTGCTCGCAAAAACACTTCTCTTCTGTTGGGAGCAGGAACAAGAATGTGTGATTTATATAAAGTGGGAAAAAATTTGAATAACAGTAATTAAGACGAAACTGTACTAGCATTCGGGCAAGAAAAGTTTCTTAAATGCTATTCACAAGCGTGTAACACTCTTGTCATATTAAGCCGGCAAATAAAATACATTTTAAAACTGAAGCCCTGCGCGTCTTCTAGAGACGCAAGTAAGAAGACAAACATAAGAAGCTTTGTGCAAGCGTAGCTGTGTTTATAGGCTATTCAAGGTAAAGTGAGCACTTTCGAGACCCTAGTTATTTCTTCCTTATCACCTTTCTTTTAACCTTTCACGACTTTATTGCTATGTAAGTAATAAACACAGTGTGTAGGGTGGGTGCACCCATTGCGGAATACGTTCCCAATGTGAAATACTGAGTTAAAAAATGGAGGAATGCATGCCACCTGTCGGAATCCCCCCAAACTAATGACACATTGACTTGCCAAACTGCCGCGAGAGCGCCAGTCACAGCCCGTCAACACGAGACTTGTAGTGAGCGTTATAATTTTAAACGGGAAGTCGAGTTTTTTTGAGAAGGGGTTTTATTTTGTTCAACACAAGACGTTGTAAGTATTATAAACGGGGTTTTTGCTCATTTAAGTAGTGTGTTGGTGGAGAAAATCAAAAACCTATTATAATATACAAGCAATGAAACTAACAAGTGTTTGCGATTTGCTAGGCTTCAAAATGGCGTGTTATGGCCAATGTGAAATAGAGCAAGATGCCTAATATGGAGTATTCCACATTGGGATACACCTTATTTTCAATCTTAGGCCGTGTCCGAATTGGCAGATTTTGTTCACAAAATGATCACGTGGTCCTATTTGGTAATTAGGTATTTCGTATCTTGTATTTAGTAGATGCTAGGAAAAATACAAAATGACAAAATCTGCACCACGTTTGTTTTTACTTTAAAAAAGCAAGGAATCTTCCAAAACTATGATTTTATTGATGATGTCCCGACTGTACATAACACTTTGATGAACACAGATGAAGTTTTGCCATGCACATCGCAAAACACCAACAATATTGCGCCACCATATACTAGCAGGCAGTGATACAAATGGAACTATAACAGATTCGAGGTTCGACGATCTGAGTCCTCTGCCTACAGTTCGAAGAGATTTCCCCAATAATCGAGGAAGGAAGAGAAGTTCGGCCAAGGTGCTCACATCTACACCGAAAAAAGAAAAGTTACTTCAAGCGAAGAGAAATCAAGCAGCTGATGCTTTACATTCAGTGAAGAAAGAGATCGCTTGCATGTAGTAAACCCAAACATAGGCCTAATGTGGGCAAGCTTAGAAGTACAAGGTCAAGTTCGCCTACTAATCATAGTGATGAAACTGACGACGATTCAAGCTCTTCAAGCGAATATGAAGACGAAGATGATGCGGAATGCCAGAGATGTGGACAGCTATGGTCCTTAAGCACCAATTAAATGGGAGAGAGGGCGAAGTGTCAAAAGTGTAGTAAGGGGGCCCACGACAAATGTGCGAGTTTTCCTGGTATTCAGTATATTTGCTTCGAGTGCATTTAGGTATGTATGATATAAACCCGTAGAACTAATAACAATTTTCTGAGCACATTAATTTTATTGATATATTTTTTCTTTTTTTCTAGTAACATGGTCATGGTAACTGCCTTTGAATGTTAAAACATGTTAGAGTACTGAGTATCAAATTAGTATGTTATTGTTTATGTATATCTGTAATAATGTGATGTTCCTTGCCTTATTTAAACAATAATAATTGTATTTTAACATATTTAATTTTAGGAACACCTAGTAATCCATGGTGCTTAATGTGAAATACTATCAACTATTAATATAATTACTTTTAACTTTAACTTCTATGAACATTTTGTGTGTTCACATTTTTTTCAAGTGCATAAAATATATGAGTGCTGGTGAAAAATATTATATTTTAATATTTACAAATAAATAAGTTTTGCACTTTACACCAAAAAGTATTCCATAATGGGGCCCTTTACCTTATACTTCACTGGGATCGAAAGTTAACGTCTAAGTCTTCCATAAAATATATGTATTTCATATTATTCCAAATTAGAGGACTTCAAAAAGTGCTCATTTTACCGTGAATACCCTATAATGACGAATAGCGGTAATTGGTGATCCATTGCTGGTTGTCGCTGCGGGAAACATCTTTTGCAGCGCCACTACATAATTGATTGATCCGTCTTAAAGCCGCCTTATCCACCTCCCCCAAGGCGACAGTAAACTCCCGCTTTCTTGTCACTGCGACCCCCTCGCGTCTGGCTTGTCACTGCTAAATGTTGTCCCCTGACACTTATGCAACGCGCTACACAGCATTCCGAAAACAGAGTGGAGTGTAAAGATTTGCGCGTCTCTTAAGGTTGTCTGCCTGGTTTGAAAGCAGCGAGAACTTGGCATAGGGACATACATGATAAAAAATAATTCGGGTTTCTGGTGTTCCCACTAAAGATACCACGCGGAAATTTCTCGGGCAGAAAAATTCGTGCTTCCTTGCGATCGAAGCATTTTGCAACAACTATGTACAGCCTGTTTCTTGGAAAAATCAGAAAACTTAGCAATTAAATAAATAATTACCGAAAAAATTGTGATATTCGCCTCGATACAGAGCATGAGCGTATAATTTCTCACACTTAGGTTTTATATTTCAAGTCTCTTTCTTCAAAATGGGCTTCAAAAACTCGAATTTCATTAACATGTATTTCCCTATACCAAATTCTCATTGATTTCAAACCAGGCGACGGCCTCAAGGGCGCAGCATATTGTGAAACCGGTCGAGGAAAGACTGATAAAGTTTTTGTGTTTGTTTGAAAGCGATATCCTAATAAGTTTACCGAACACGGCTAAACTAATTTAACATGTGTAATGCCAACCCTTTCACTCAGTCGGTTCTCCGCTATCCACGTTAACAAAGAGGTCTTGATAAACCAGTGAGGGTGAAGCGAGGTGATAATGGAGCAACGCCGGAATGCAAGGTCGGGGGAAACGGGATATCCCCGAGGTAACCCACCGACCAGCAGCATCCTACGAAACTATTCGCACGTGCGGAAATCCGGGAGCGACCCCGTCATGAATCGAACCAGGTTCGCCTTAATGGAAGTAGAACGCTTTATCCGCCGTTTGTTTTGCGTGAATACGTCTACGTTGACGCGCTCGGACGCCTTGATGTAGTTTTTACTTTCCAGACACCCGCTTCACTCGATAATATGGGGTTTTATGGGTATCACTGGATTGCTTTCGAGATGCTCTTTCTAATCGTATACGATTTCTGCATTTCGACTTGGCTTTTGACGAGTATAGGCCGAAATTGTGCTCAGTTTTCTTAATTTTTTACATTAAACTCATACAATTTCGTCATAACCATGGCACACAAATGTTTTTATACACGCAATCGATTGATATTGACGAGAGCTGTCTATTGAAACCTAAACGAGCGTCGTAGCTTCTCCTATTCAAAAGTTATACTACACGGAAGTTATGAGACGCGGTGAAACGAGCTTAAAATTGGGACGCCTCCCCCTCCCCCCCTCCCCCTTCCACACGAATCTTGCCCATGCGTGATGCTTTGCTTTGCAGTCCTCACCCAACGTGACATATTCATTGATCCTTTGCCAATCGAGTGGTGTAATTGAATTTGGAATGTAGACGATAGATTTGGAGCTGCAATGCCAAACTGTATCTCCCGAATTTAACATCGGATTTTCTGGATTGCCTCCCACTATGGTCGCAAATTTAAAGACGTATTCACGTCAAAAAAAAGCTTCTTATTGTTTTTGCCTCCTTATTTTCAACGCTAGTAAGTTGTGTGAATAGCTTCAGTATCGTAGTATGTTTCACTTCCCTGCTTAATAGGTCAGAGTAGCACGTTGTTCATGAATAGCAATTTAAAATTTTTTTCTGGCTCGAATGTTGGTTTTAGTGGCGTCTTAATTATTTTAATTGCTAATTAGCTGAACTGCCCGCCATTGCCCGCGTATAAGAGGACAATGAAAAATACACGAAAGGTCACACAATTATTTTAGCTACCGGTTCGAAATCATCATGAAAGATTTTTATAGAAGTGTAGGAACGTGCACTACCCTGAAGGAGTTCAAATGTCTTAAATAAATATCTACGGTTTTAGCGAATTACATTTTTTTTTAAAATTGTGATACGAAATAATAATTTGAAAAAATTATGTCAGTGGAGCTAGATGACATTTCAAAAATTAATCAAACGAACTACAGGAATTTTGAATTTATGGCTTTTACAAATCTCAGAATTGAATAAAAGTAATACAGCCCGGACTAATTTTTCATGTTACTAGACTATCGTGAAGAATATTTACTGATATATTGGTATGGGTTCCAACGGTATTTTAGTGTTAACTTTAGAGATACCATTTAAAATCAAAAGAGTTAGAACTTAAAACCCTACGGCAGGTGAACCATCCTGTAGGATTTTTTAAGAAAATCGCAACGTACTGTTCTTGTGACTTCTAGAAACACATTAGCGGAAACCAGACGCTGTGTCAAAATACCTTTTTTGAAAAATGTACAAATCAATATTTTAACATCTGAATTTTTCTAACATCATGATAATGATATGAATGTCCATAATTTTGTGTATTTTTTTGTAAGTGTTAAATGTGTGAGTTGTTTTACATAGATTTAGCATGTAAGATGTTTATTTTGACCTTTATACTACTTAATAGTGAGAAATTATCTTAAATGTAAATTTTGTCTATGCAATGAAAGTGTTTTGTCAGCCAAATAGTAAATTATAAGGTTTTCTGTTAATCACGATAGATCAGCCAGAAACAACAACCTTATGTTTCTGTTAGGAATATTGCAGTAAAATAGAACATTCCTAAAGCATTCTAAATGTAGCTGTCTTGATGCAAAGAAGAGAGAAACTAAGGGTTCCAAAAATAATTTAATGTTCTATTTGCAAGTTAGTCGTATGTTAATACATCCAAATACTAGAATAATGCAAGAACAATAATATTTAATAAATGGAAGCTAAGAAGATAATCAAGATACATCATAGCATCTACAAAATTCACCAAAGCTGGAAACACGGAAGATAAACTACATATCCCAGAGACGACACATTAAGGACCTGAGGGCGTTTCCAGCCAAAGAAGGAGGTCTACGTCGTTCCTGAGATTGTACGATCGACTGCGTGCAGCACAGGCGTCTGGAGGACCAGCCAGGAGTTCGAACGTCATGGGTCCAGCTGAGCAGACCGACATAGACATCGGGATGCCTACTGCAAGCTGAGTTGGATTCGACGCCGAGGTTCCTGGTTCACAGAGGGGTGTCAGGACATCAATCGCCCGCAGGACCAGATGCAGAGGAAAGGTGGTTCTGCACTACAGTTTTCAACGACAGCTAAGTTCTCGCCTATCAAAATCAGCTACTGAGTGTTTATGCTTGTCTATTAAAAAAACACTTATCATATTGGTAGTTTGGCAGATGCACAGCTGTAGATTTTCTGGTTGGTGTATCGTCGGTAGTTAGTATTAGAATTTTTAATAATTAATGTTAGTATATTTTACAGTGTTCAAATATTTACTTTCCTTTTGGTATGTTAGTTGGTAATTTATTCTTCAACTTTGAATGGCATGTTATCTAAATATCCGAGATTTCGTTGAATGCACTTAATATAACTGAAACTTATCTTGGTACTAGTTTAATTTGTCTTAATTTAACCTGTCAGGTGTGATTTTAAGGTGTTTCTCTAAGTTGATTTTCAAATGCTTAATTGATTCTCTTTTACAAATTTTCAACAGAAATTCTGTTTTCCCATAGCCGTAGCCATAGGCATAAATATACATTCATCTATCACACAAATATTTGGATATCTTTGCATATTCAAACTCCTAAAACAAAACAAAAAAAAAACAGTGTGGCAGTACTGTGTGCTGTTACATATTTCTTAAATTGACGCCCATACGTGTGGCAATATTAGCTAACACTAACCGTCGCCACATAAAAGGTGTGTCATATGCATATGGAATATTAGAGGTGTTACAGAATGTTCACATATATTTATACTTAAAAAATCGTAATGTATATTATTTTTAAGTAATTTGGCATTTTAATTATCGATATAGAGCCAGGAAACTATAAAATATGTTAAAAATCTGGTTCTACAACATCCTTGAGAATATCAGATCAGACCTGAAATGCCTTCTCCCTAATATTGTTTACTACTTCAGCAACACGCCAAACCTCACTTATTGTTGGGGCCACGGTGGATGAGTGGTTAGCCTGCTCGCCTCCCAGTAAGGTATCCGGATTCAATCCCCGGCTGGGCCACACTGGATTTTCACATGTGGGAATCGTGCTGGACGATGCCGTTTGTCGACGGGTTTTCTCGGGTATCTCCCGTTTACCCCGCCCTTTCATTCCCACGCCGCTCCATAATCACCTCAATTACCCTCATCGGCTCTCAAGACCCCGATGTTAAGAGCCATCCAATTCTCTTCACTCACTCACTTCTTGTTATAAAACACTTGTTTTGTAGGCAATGTAACTAAGGCATTACATTTGAACCACGAGGTTTGTAATTTCAGTTCTTAGTTGGCCGTATATGTGAATGTTTTTATTTTATTTAATGTTTATGTAAGTTAAATATGTAAACTACTCTCCAGTTGGCCCTTTCCACACAAAATGGAGGCGTTAATGATCCCAGTAAAATAATATAAATTACATGTGTTAAAAAAACTAATTTTATGTAACCCTGTAAATAATATCGCTACTTCGCAGCTAAAATTACCTTTAAATAGAATACCATCTCAATGTTCACATTAAAATATGTACAACTGCAGGGAGATTTAAGTTTTTTTTTTTTTTTTTCCGATTCCTGAAGCATTTAATTAACTGTGAACGAGCTCCATCTGGCGGATGGTTACGAGAACGAGATGTGATCGTAGCAGTCGGCACTTACCACCACCGCCTACTTAAGGAGACACAATAGTTGGTGTGGCTCCCGGGGAGACGTCATTAAGGCGGCAGATTAGTTCCTTCCGCGCGACCCCGCGAGGCACACGGTGTTGATGAGGTGGAGGAGGAGGAGGGGCGCTGGCACTACCCCCCTCCCCACTCGCGGCTACACTCCAGTCCTCGGTTGATGAAGGAGGCGGGGGGGGGGGGGGGGACGTAGGGGCGGTGCCGCGGGGCCCGAAGGAGGGAGGGTACACTCTTAATCGCCGCCCGCTGTTGACAGTGTGTGCTGCCTTAAGGGTTGTGCAAACATAATCAAGAGCGGACGGCGGTGTCGGCGTGGTCACAGATGTTCCCGGCTCCATCGCAGCCTCTGGTAGGGGCGACCCACGTCTCTGGCACGGGTGACAGCGCCGTGAAACTACTCAGCTCGTCTTTCCGACGTTAAGGGCTCCGCCTATCTGGTGCGCGAACTGCATTGCAGAAGTCTGGCATATTCTATTCGCGGTTCACACTTTTCGAATCAAACATTTGAAAAAATCACTCCATGTATGATGACGCATTTGGTTTGTTCCTAAATACGTCACATTATTGTGGTCAAATCAAACTTTTATCTACATATTATTTAAAAACTATAATATTTCACTTATAATCAACACGAACAAAAACGGTGAGGAAGCAGATGTGTTGGTAATGCCTAGTAAGAAATATTTATTATGCAGAATGTTATTACATTGAATGCGCACGAACATTGAGTGCACTGTCCTTTTGGTGTAATTTCTCTAGACTCTGTTTGCACGAGGGGGAGGAATATCATGGAAGTAGAACTATAGCAGGGCTTCAGATAAGTTGGAAGTAACCATGAATGTACTATAGAAAGAACGAAATTAAAAAAAAAAAAAACGGTTGGATGCTTTGCAGTGTTGCATAAGCACGGAAAGCTTTTTAAGAAGCGTTTCGTACCCGAAAACAAGTTTCAATTTCCACATTTCGCTGACCAATCAACCGATTCTCGCCTAATTGTGCACACAATTTGTGCTACAGTACGGCATGTTAACTTACACGTTTAAATATGGATGCCATATAAATAAATTAGATAAGGAAGTAATAATTAATCAGTGGTAAAGATAAAAACCATTATAGCCCACTCACGGTTGCTTCCAACTCTTATCAGCACTGCTTAAAAAAACATCCGAGTATAGAAAATTACACCAAATGAACAACGCACCGCATTCGTGCGCACTCTGTGTAAAAATATTTTCCGTAATAACTATTTATTACTAGGCGTTACCAACACACACATTTTCTCGCTGTTTTATTCATATTAATTATAAATGAAATATTGTAATTTATAAATAAAATATAAATAACAGTGTAATTTGACCATAAATAAGGCACATTAACGCTAACACAAGTATAAAACGCTTATGATACATAACATAATTAAGAAACAAACAAACGCGTCATACATGGTGTGATTTTTCAAAGCCGTGATTTAAAAAATATGAAGGAACTGCGAATAGACTGTAGTTCGGTTTTCTAAAGGCTGTTCACGTTAAAGTAAGCACTTTTGAAATCCACCTTACAAAAAAGTTACTGCCCCTAACTGCATATATTTTAACGGGCGCACTGGGTGACATGCACCCGCTGTAAAGTTGGTAATGATGGGTTGAAAGTAGTTCCATATATATTAATGTCGAATAAAAAGTGTTTGGTAACCATTTGTTATGACTTAAATGATTTATTTCACTTGTTTTTTTTTTTAATCCGTCAAAGTGTAAAAAATGAGCAAATTTGTAAAATATTTACTTCTCTAATAATTTCACAGTTTCACTTGACCAACGCATGAATAAAGCGACGAGGCCCATGGCAATGATAATTTTACATAAGTCGGAAGAATACGCAACGTGGATACAAGTAGATCATAAGCAGGGCTTTCAAACGTGCTCATTTTACCGTGAACAGCCTATAGGACGGTCGACTTCGCGTCTACATTAGACTTTAGGTATGTCGCGTGAGCGAAGGCTCGGCTGTACTTCTACTGGAGTAATTCCTCGTCTTTGTAAAATTTCTCCCCCCCCCCCCCCCCCCCCGTGGAACGATGGCATTCTTCCCGGCGTGACACGCAAATCACTGGAATAATGCCTGGTTCACATGCACGCCGATCACGCAGAACAGACAGATCGGAAGATTAGAACAGCCAATCAGATGCCGCCCTTGGTATCCGCGCGAGTCGCGCAGAAAAGTTGAGCTCACGCAGACATTTTCTGCTCGTGGAAAGAGCAGACGTCACTGATATTTCCCAGCAGTCAGCTGGTTCACATATTTTATGCTACTAATTTCGTGAATAACTGGCGTGTATTGATGTAATTGTATAGGATAGTTAAATGTATGTATTTATAGTGAAATACGTGGATATAAACGTTAATATTATTCAACATTTGTATTGAATAAACGCAGTTTCAAAATGAACCGAAAGATAACACTAAAGTGTAAAATTATTTTTGGATGTAAAAATGAAATTACAATCTCGTGATAATCATTTAGCAAATAAATTGTACTACAATGGAACTAATAAACTAACGTAGAAACACAACAGCATCTAGTTTGTCATATATATATATAATGTGTTTTAAAATCTTGGAGTTAAAAATCACAAATTCAACAGCAAAATGGCTACTCAGTACCTTGCTTACATGTGAACAACAGTCAGTTCTGCATGCTCTGTCTGTTTGGCATGATCAGCTTACATGTGGACTTTAATCATATCATCCAATTGTTAATCATTTTATCCATCACTTTACTCATTCAACTCATGGTTCACTTACTGTCAGCACTTTTGTATTATGTGACACCCAATGGAGGTTCACACCCTCAAACGGCTAAGAGAGATTTTTAGTTCTCCCATGTGCATATGTGAATAGCTGTGAATAGTTCTTTAATACTTCCTTATTGGCATGCTATTGTCCATTATATATTTTTGCTGATGTTAAGTGTAAATATTAAAACTTAAGTTCTATAAATGTTAATAATTCAATTTGCAGTTCTAATTGTTAAAATTGTATAACACATTTATTTGTAATTCATTATTCCCTAAATTCTCATTGTACTAAAGATTTTTTCAATCGTTTCCCTATAATGAGTATTGTATGATCTATTTTATTTTCTGGAAGGAGTATAATTTTTAAATTAGTTAGTTCATAAGGAGCCAAAGAAATGGCTGAAGATGAGCATAATCGTACGGTAAGAAAATTAAGAATAATTAATATGTATTAATTTTTGATTGAATAAAGATAGAAATAAAAAAAGAAACCAGGCATTAGAGGGATCAGAAGTGCAGCTCTCCTCTAAACTACAAGGGCAAAGTGATCAAGACGCTGGTACTGGCTACAACACATCACCACTGACCAAGCGGGTAGAGCTGACGTTTCTCTTGCCGACTTCCCTATTACGTCACACGTCGCTGATCGGCACATATCAAGAAATGGCTTTTTTTTTTTAATCCCTCGTAATTCATTCCGATTTCCCAGCCCTATCTGCGTCTCTATTTGTTTGTCGAGCCTATCAGTCTATCTCTCTTCATTTTCCAAAGCGCAACAGCAGTCACAAAAATCGATTCCTCTTTGCAAATTCTTTGTTACTCCACGTCGCACATAGTTAAGAGCGGTAATAATGAAAATTCCTAGTGTGCGTTTAAAAATTTCTTTGGTATTTGGGCTGCTTATCTGTTGCTCGCTAAGACTTGAAATGGCAGTAGTTTTCGCATCTGTTTACAAATGTGACCTTAGTTAAATGCTTCTTCAGGTATGTACGTTTTTTTTTTTAGAAGTGATCTTTCTTTATAGATACAATTATTAAAAAAAACAGAATATATAGAAATCCTATTAACGATTGATGAAATTTTGCTGAAATGTATTTCAAATTTCGCACTGAAGATTCGTAAAATACCTCTCTTTGCTGATAGAAAAAAAAAACAGGCTCGGTTGGTATTTCTTTAATAAATCGTACACAGAAACTATTTTCATATGACTGGTATATAGTGAAACATGAAATTTCTGTTAATAATTGCCACGCTGACAATTTTCTGTTCTCTCGTGCAAATTTGAGATATTACTGTGACCGTTAAGATAATTTAAAATCGAGGGAAATTTTCAGTATGGGGAGAAATAGCACGCGCTTGAGAGGAAGTGTTTTTGTTTCCAGAGATTAGTGCTGGAAAATCCCAGACCAATTTTCAGGTGTAACGAAATCTATAAAACGAGATGGTTTTCTTCTCAGCCGTAACGCAAATGTAATTCGATGATGTCCACAGCAAATACCATTAAGTTATAATTGCGTAAGCAAACACGGATTTAGACTGTTTCAGTGTGTGAATTTGCTCATTTATACTTACCAGTTAACGATGATAATTGCACTGTAAGTGAATGCGTAGTTGCTAACTTTGTTTCCTTTCCACGCGGTATACTATCTTCAAAGTGTCAAGAGTTATCTGGTATGGTCGTATTCCACAATGAAACTCTGGTGATGTTTTGATGAAAGACGGGACCTTTGCCTCAAATATTTGGTGTCGAAAGTTGAACTTTCACGTGAGTTCGGAAATGCAAACACGAGAAAGGCTTCCACGGCAAGCAGTTTAAATAATTTCACTTTACGTCCTCTGCTCTTTGTACAAGTCTCGCGTACTTTGCCGTAGCTTCAGCACGTAGCTCACCTGCCCTCTCGTGGCGATAGACAGAGTCGGGTTGAAATGTCTTTTTAGCCGTCTGAACCGTCATTTGATGAAGCTCCCGCGCTTGCCCGACTGGATAAGTCCACGGCAGATTCAGAGAACATATCGTGCTAACCTTACTGCTGTATTTATCTTGTACTTCTCCTCTCCGTACTGTTTGCAGACAAGGGCAGTCGTTCTCATCAGTCACACTTCATCCGTGCTGCATACATTTGCTGATATCCATTGCCCAGGGTTTATTTTTGAGATTATTATGGGCATTGGGTAGTACAATTTTCGATATGTAACGTCTCTCTCAAATACCACTCAGCATATAAATATTACACATAGCGCCTTTCCCAAAAACAAAACTGTCGATCACATACTTCTTGTATATTTATTTGTTAAAGTCACTATGCTACTATGTTTCCGTAACGAAAGATAATGTAAACTAAACAATCTGCAAAAATAATTAAACAAAGGAAGTTGCAAGGAATTATCTTAGTTAATTTTATCGAACGCTTAGCAAAAGTTTATTTTCAAAACTTTCATAACAGCCACACAATTTAAAATATGCAAAATCTTCTTTACTTTTAAAAGGTTCTATTTTAAAACCAATGCAATAACTTTTCCTGTGTTACTGACACAGCTTGCAATACAATTTTTAATTTCCAACTATTACACTCAAAACACTTCTTAATGTAGCGGACCCGAGGAAGCTGTCATTCACACGGGACTTAATAGTCGGGATGATTAGGGTACGATTCTCGGTTACGTCGTGAGACCGCGGTGGTGTAGTGGTTATATGGCTTGCCTGCCGCCTAGGTGGACCGGGCTTGATTCCCAACGGGGTGGGAATCGCTCCAGGCGAAATTGCTCGTCGGTGGGTTTTATCGGGGAACTCCCGTTTCCTCCGCCCTTGCATTTTGGCGCTGCTCCACACTCTCCTCACTTCCCCCTCATCGGCTCTCAAGACCTCGATGTTAGGAGCCACCTAAATCTCTCCTATCAACTCCACTCGGTTACGTCGTCCTGATAACGGTTTTCCGTATTTCCCTCTGAAATTATTTCAGGCGAATGCAGCGGTAGTTTCTTCATACAAGCCATGGCCTATTCCTTCCCCGTTCCCGCTGCTCTCAGCTACCTGTTCCTAATTTTCCGATCTACTTGTTCCTGCTTCTCTGAGCTACTTGTTCCTGCTTCTCTGTACAACTTGGTCCTATTTATTTGAGCTACTTTCTCCTGCTTCTCTCATATACTTGTACCTGCTTCTCTGAACTACTTGCTCCTATTTCTTTGAGCTACTTGCTCCTGCTTCTCTCATATACTTGTACCTGCTTCTCTGGACTACTTGTTCCTATTTATCTAGCTACTTGCTCCTGCTTCTCTCATATACTTGTACCTGCTTCTCTGGACTACTTGTTCCTATTTATCTAGCTACTTGCTCCTGCTTCTCTCATATACGTGTACCTGCTTCTCTGGACTACTTGTTCCTATTTCTTTGAGCTACTTGCTCCTGCTTCTCTCGTATACTTGTACCTGCTTCTCTGGACTACTTGTTCCTATTTATCTGAGCTACTTGTTCCTACTTCTCTCAGCTAATTGTTCCTGCTTCTCTGAGCTACTTGTGCCGTTTCTAATGAGTTCGTTGCCGAGACGTTACAGTCGTTCCAGTGCCAAAAATTATTTTATACGTTTTACATTTTTTTTACAGAATATCAAAAGGCAATCTGAATAAAGTGCAAACATGGCTAAAGTAATTTGCAAAACCAATTATGGGAACTGTGAGAATTTTAAAATTATATGTTTTGCCCCAAAAATTTAGGTATTGCAATTTATTAACGTGATACGGAAACGTGATAGTTCAATTTAACTTTGAAGTGAGTAGCATGCTGTAATGAAACTTCATGGAAATTCATTTTGTGGTTTGTCTTTAATTTTAAGTTTATTATAAAATTACAATGTATTGTAGCCAGAAGTGAAACCCTTATCGCTGGGGATGCGTACGATATCAAAGAAATTGATTTATGAATTTCGTACGAATCCAACAAAGTCTAAAATTAAACATTTTTTCAATTACTTTTGAAATTAGCTTGGCACATGATTTGATTTTAAAGTATTCGTGACTTCGGTATATAAAAAAGAAATTGCTGAACCCATTTTGCAACTGTTTGGCGCTTAGATCTAATTTCCTTTTATCGTGTTTCACAAAAATCGTAAATATTGTTCAAAACATTTTCGATATTTGAACACCCTAAAGTAATAAATTTATTGCTATACAATTCTCTCAACGGGTCCACGTAACGCCGGCTACACAGTTAGTAGCTTACAAACTAAGTCTTTAGAACATTTGTAGAACTCCAGAACATTCTATAAGGTTTTATTTTGTTTGGCGATTCCCTGGTATACTTACACCCCGACAGGCTGAAAAGAAATACACGACGGTCTTTGAAGTAAGAACATTTCATGTTAAGAAAGGTTGAACCAAAGTAATTTCCATAAAGATATCAAAAATTGCGTCACATATGTGCTAGGGGTGTGATTGTTATTGTAAATAATATTCAACCTGTATTCAGCTCTCCGTTTCGTTTATACGTTTCCTTGCATCCTTTAAAAAAAAGTGCAGTTTTCTTTCTAAAATTCCACTACCATGACATGCGTGTGCTAAAATTACGCCATTATTCTTTACCACCCTGTGTTTTCTTTCTATCTGAGTTCGACTGTCCCCCGATTCATCCACCGCAGGTGCCGGGGTAGCCATTCATTCTTTCCTGCTCACGTTTTATTTTTTTATGAACAAGCCGATAGATTCTATTTTCGAGCACGGACACTCATTTGAATAATCATGCGGTTATTCTCAGCTGAAATAGGTTTCATCTGCCGTTTCAGATTTCTAATCTCTAGTTGGTCAGTTTTCGTCAGAAATTATTGTATTCTGATTACGTGAATAACTCGCTTAGAAACACTGCAAGGACAACGAGAATCATGCTATTTCTACTGACTTTGAGATGTTTCTCTGGTGACATAGCAAATATAATGAGACGGTCTCTGTCTGCCTGTCTGTCTGGCCGTCTTTAATATTTATAAGTCCCTTGAAACTAAACAGAACTTCTTCAAATTTTGCAGAGCGAATCCTCAGGGTCAAATACAGGTCAAGTTCGAATTTGAGCAAGATCAGATTAAGCAATCATTACCTTTTACCTTAAAAACACATTTTTAAATTACTTTTTTCCTATATTAAAGTTTTGTATTAATGCATAGCGATTATTGCATAGAGATATGAAGGTAATAGAATATCATTTTTGTTTACTTTAAATGTCTCGCTTCAATGTTGTGTTAATTTCCAAGAGGGGCCACAGTGGCTCAGTGATAGAGCGATTCCAAGTGGGGCCGCAGTGGCTCAGTGGATATAACTATATCAAGTGGGGCTGCAGCACGTGACAATACTAAAAAAAAGGTCACGGGTTGGGCCCCTAGTAGCAAATACCGATGTTGGGTTTAGTGTCGCTTCAGTTAAGAAACAGTGTCATAATTTCTGGCAGACTTTCAGCACGATAATCTTAACTATATTTTACTGAATTAAGTTTGCCAGATCCTTGGCCTACAGCGTGAGATAATTTGGAAGATACGTGTTAAGGACGTAAAAGTGTCGGAAATAATTTTCTACATTTTCAGCATATTGCATACTTTTTTTTATTGTGATATAAAAAACTATTCTGAGAAAATTATAACGGAGGTGAAACATTTCTTTTCAAAAATGTGTGAATGGAACTACGAGAATTTTTAAGGTTTGTAATTTTCCCTACGCATCTTAAAGTTTCGCAGCTCAAAAACAATTGTTCATTTCATTAGAATGTCATGAAGGATATTCCCTTGGACAGTTGTTATGTGGTCCACGTGTATTTCAATCTCAACTCTCGAGATAAATTTGTAAGTCGAAAAAGCCAGAAGTTGAACCCTTGCCATAAGAGAACGAGGTATCTGATTTCAAATAAATTGTATTATGACATTCTTATAACTCCAAGAAATACTTTTGGTAGCTGAAACCAAACTTTGTGTAAAATAACATTTCGAAATTTATGAATTATTATTTTAAGTTAAAGTGGTTATATTTACGCTAAAGCATTATTAATATAATTTTAAAATAATTTAGCATTTTTATCAATTTGCCATTACAACAATATAAAGCTAAAACTATATATAAAATATATTTAATAAAAATTGCTATTGATCGACCTTAAGTAACAGCACCAGAATTTCTGCGCAAGAGGAATATAAAGTATCTTGGAAGAAACTACTCCAAGAGCAGAGAGCCGGGATATAAACCAATGACTTGCCTAATGAGAGTCAGGCTGGCTACAGATTGAAAATTATGGCAGATATTTTTGTCGATTTAATGTATCTCAAAAATCATGACACATAGAAAAAATATTTTGTGTTTTAATTGGCAAGTCCATGTTTTATGCATCACGTACTATGCAGTTCGCGATCTGGTGGTAAGGGGAAGGGGGTACAAATATTTTAGTTTAAATGTGTCGTATGTGTCAGATTAATTTAAGCAAAATAATTTTTAGAAGTGACGTTTATGTCAAGTGATGTAAGTACAAATTACTTTTAGATCCAGTTAACTCATAATCATTATTTTATCAACTTTCTCACGACACAAGTGTAGTATTACTTTTATTAAAAAAAACATCTTCTTACCGTTCGTTATATTAAGGTATTAATTTTTATATCTTAATTTTACAAAAAAAAACCTCTATGTTTGAAATGTTCATAATTATAATCTAGTGAACGTTTTACCATTTATTAAAGTAAATAAAACTCCGTTTTACATTAAATATAAGCTGCCTTCAAATTTTGTTTGCATTTAAATTCTTATAATACACCTAAAAATACACATAGTGAAACGAATCACTTAAATCTCAAATGATTTGATAATAATAGTAAGCGCTAGTAATAGAAAAATACCAATACCACTACCTACTTACATACGTCTCTAACAAACTCTCTTTCAAAGAAACGTTTAGCTCTCCCTGCATACCGACCTACCGTATTTACTTGAACGAACCTGTTTCCAGTTATGGTAACATAGAATAAATGGCGTGTAGAGGTGAAAGCTGGAAGTCCACACGTAGAATTCTTAAGCAGAGTGGGACTCATCTGGCCAACACGCATGTAGCCAGACCCCCAATGTCCAGTTACCGACAAGATGGCGCACTGTACCTGGTGTCTTGTAGACGGAGCACCCTGGTGGCTATTTTAATCCCACGCCACACGGAATCTGAGAACATTGGCCAACGTGCTGGATGAACGTCTGATGGCTTCTTCAGCGTGGGATGTCGACAGGAAAATCTTACCAAATGTCCAGCCTTATTGCGAGCAGCCCAAACGGGGTTCAAGCTCGCAGGAGTTCTTTCGAAACTCTTGAAGGCTTAAGGCATTCAGGTTAGGCGTGGTGGGGAGTGGAGGGGATAGTGAGGGCGGATCTTAGCATGAAGGTCTTGACCGCCGATGGAGAGCGAAGAGATTTGAGTACGAAGCTGAAAACCCACCGTCGATCCGGGAGCAACCCCGCCGGGAATCGAACCCCTCATTACGGTGGCGATACCTGCAATCGTCTTCACATAGTGCTCCCACATAAGTTTTGGAACTGCACTGGGGCATCGTGCTGGGAAAATTCATTAAAATACAAACCTCGAGTGATAGAACGTACGACGATGTGTCTGAATCGCATTCGCGTTCCCGGCAAAGAAATTTTTCCGGAATGATTTCCTGCTGCTCTTCCACACAAATGCTATTGAAGTTTCTTCGCATTTACCTTCCTGATTTACCCCCTTTATATGAACAACATTATAAGCCTCTCTATGAACAAAAAGAAACCAAGGTATGCGCCGTTCTCTTAAAAATTGTCTCATTTGAAAGTCCTGACTAACATCTGCTTGTGAGCACTCTGTGAATTCTTCCGCTGCGTGTAAAATTTGAACATTGCTACCATGGGCCTTATCAAATTCTTCTTGAGTTAGTCAAGTGAAACTGTGGAATTATCAAGAGATCAAACGTATTACAGATGTGCTGATTCTTACACACATGTGCATAAAAAACAAAGTAAATCAAATTACTCTAATATTTCACAAATGCTTATCTAACACTTTCCATTCATGGCTGTGACATAGAACAACTTCGCCTCCATAGTTACCAACTTTACTGGGCGCAAGTAAATTAAGTTTCCCCGTTAAAATACATGCAGGTAGGGGCAGTAACATTTTTCTAAGGCTGATTTCAAAAGTTCTGAACCAACCGTGAACAGCCTACAGATTACATTACCCTGTTATTATGCAACCTGTCTCGAAGCGACAGCTGTGGCATCACTTGTGAAATAATTTACCCAGTGCGGTGCAAGCTTCCATTAGGACCGGCCACTGAAAGATTGGCTCGTCGTGAGAATATTACAAGTGACGGTACATTAAGCTCGGAAACACGAGCTCACGTAGGCAGGTGCGTGGACCCGAGGACGCGCGTAAAGAACGTCAAGTAAGGGCCCCAACGCCGGGCTGTATGTGAAGACAGGCTATGCTCGGCGAAGCAGGGCGGGGAGTTATAATATAGGCTGTTTATTTTCCTGTTCGAGGGGTGTGACAAACCCCACGACGTGGGAGCCATCATGAGAGAAGTCCGCATTGCGGAGCAGGTGATGAAGGCGTTAGTTATCGTTGACGACATCCGCGGAGTGTAACACGACGCGTTAGTACACCTACGATGACGTTAGTGATGGTCCACGGTTAACCAAGAAACTCTTTTTTTAAATCAACGCGTGAAAAAGATAACGTTACTGAACCTAAGAGCATGCAGTTTAACGGATATGCTGACACACACGTCCTTACTTAAGCTGGCAAAGAAAAATTGAATGAAGTCCCACGTCTAAAGCTTCTTACACAATAGAAAAATTTAGCATTTGACTTTACGTTTCCTTCCCTCTGACGAAACCACCAATACACAATCGTAAAGCCAGAGTTTAGACAATTGAACATCGGTTATGCCAGCTTCTTAAAAATGTGTATCTTATTGTGTAAATAATTATGGTACTATCCAGGAATGCATTTTATGTACCTTTTTTAAATATAGGCTTAAATATTTTTTTAAAGTTCATTTCAAAACAAAAAACTCATTTCATTACTTTAGTAAAATATGTCAATTCATATAGTTCCTCTTCACATTATATTTGTTTGCCAATTATTTAATCTAAGACAAGTCTTGTTTAATATACCGAGATAAAAATCGCTCTACAATAAAATAACGCACTTTCCCCATAACCTCTGTTAGATTTTCGGCAAAATGGCTGCTTGACTTTGACTTTAAATTTCAACTTTTCGAAATCGTTAAGTCGAGAGTGCTTGACTTGACTTTTGACAGTTCCATTGTGTCACGCTCCAAAGAAACAACATCTCGGAAAGCAAACGTTAAGTCAAATGTTAAAGTCAAATTTTAAAGTTTTCAAATGTTTAAGGACCTTAAACGCCGCATTTAAAGCTCAACTGTTACATCTGAAGCCATTCAATTTATTAAAAGTATTTCATGCCCGTTTTACACAGATTAGAGTAAAAATTGTCATGTTAACAAATTGTTATGGCGTGGGCAAGCCTTAATTATACAGCTTGCCTGAACGCTCATTCTCACGTTTAAATGCGACATGGAGATCGGGCAGCGCAGACATGCAAACAGAACGCGCGATTAGTTGGCCAAGCACTGCCGGACGAATAACGAGGGTGCGGTGGCGTGCTACAGGCCAGCCAGACGGACTGGAAGGAAGTCTGTTATCGCCTCGTCGCCAACCAGGGAAGACGTCCCAGAGGGCCAGGAGGATGACGACGTGCCGCCCGCCGTAGTCCGTCTACAAACCAGCCTCCAGCGTCATGCAAGGAGGGACATATCGGTCCAACAACTAATCGCCAAGGTGGCTTCATTCGGTTTACGTAAATATACAAAGTTTCAGCTCCTCCGAGATGTTGCCAATTAATGTTATCTGCGCAAAACCAGCATGGGTGTAACAACGTGTCAAACCATGGGAGGAATAAGCGTTTATTCAATTATAGAGTAACTATACTTTCAGGCACGTCTCCCATATCAGTATAGATTTAAGCATCAAATAATAAATATAAAATAAAAAGTAATAAATCTTTAACAATATTTACAACTTTACATATTTCACAGTTACTATTGATTGGCGCATGAATATAGAGAGAGGACCAGTGTTAATGGTAACTTTACGCGTGACAGATAGATAAAAAAAAAAAAAATGGCCAGAAAAGTATATCTTAGACAGAGTTTTCAACAGTTATCGATTAACAGTGAACAGCGTGAAGGAGGTACCACGGAAAGGTCACACCGGAGTTTGGCTTGGGTGCCTC
Organism: Dryococelus australis; assembly: GCA_029891345.1. Lineage (NCBI taxonomy): Eukaryota > Metazoa > Arthropoda > Insecta > Phasmatodea > Phasmatidae > Dryococelus > Dryococelus australis. The sequence continues at coordinate 43,218,034 of CM056993.1, forward strand.
ACCCGCTGAGGATAAACTCGTGGTGGCAGTGGTTGGAACTCCGCATGCTGGAGAACTGGAGAGCTCCCCACACAGAGAAGTGAGCTCCGGTACTGTCTTGGACAAACAGTAGAGGTTTGGACATTGTCTCGGCTGGACCACGGGTGCCTCTGGGCGTGATAGTCTCGTAGCATGCAGGACGGCATTGGAGTGAAGTGGAGAACTTCGCTTTTGCTATAATGTATGCGCGTGGATAAACAATGAATTAGTTAACTTGGTGCTTTATTGGTTATTTACTGTATGTAACTCAAATGTAACATTTCATATAGTTCCACCTTATTACTAAATATATGCTTACTGTATTTTATTTCTACGCAGATTGATAACTCACAATTTTACGTTTAATTTTATACAGATCGATAGTTCAAAATTTTACGTTACGTGGTAGCTCATTTTATCACACAAACGCTTTTTAAGGGTAATTCCATAAATGCTAAACTTATCGGTAGGAAGAATATATATATATATATATATATATATATATATATATATATATATATATATATATAAAATTCCCACAACAATTAGTTTCACATAAGATCTATTATTTAAAATATTTATAACAGATCATCAATACAAGCAGACAATTTAAAATGTAGCTATTCATTGTCAAGTATAAGGTGCAGTAATTTTGAATTTAAAACAAATAGAAACTTGCCTGTTTAAATGGCCTGTACATTATAGTATGTTAGCAGACCCTATTATCCCCAGAATAAAAGCAAACATATTTATAAGTAATAATTAGGGCCACATATGCATTGTTATTCACTGGTTCGCCCTCGACTCTTGATGTCACGTACTCCCATGTGGAGGGCGTGAAAGTTTGTAGACTACGTTCGTCCAGGAAAGACGCCATTTATGAGAGTGTGCTTTATTTGACTGTGAATTTACTGTGGCCGCAGTCACTCAGGATGGCGCGAGTCTGATCTCCGGGCATTAATCATAATGTTGTGATCACCGAATCGGTTTACAAGTGATTCGGGGACCGTTATAAACAGCGTTTTCCACCAGTCAGCCTTTCTGTACACGAACGCCTGAGATAAAAGCAATACATAATTTTACTGGCTTTTTGAAACGTACAGATAAAAGTTTTTTTTTTTTTTTTTTTCGGTTTGCCTGGGACATGCGATATAGCGAATGTAGGTAAACAAGGCAGCGTGTCGTTGGGACGGTGGAGGGAGAGTGGATTGCGGAGAACTTAGCAAATACGACCTGAAGACCGCGCGGTCATCCGGCCAGCGAGACTTGTGCCTTGCGCCTTTCACCCCTCCCCCCTAACCATTTTTTATTTCTCTTTTGCCCCTCGCCTTCGTCACCACCCCTGCCTTTCTGAGCCGCTGCTCGGAGCGCTGTGTTGACATTCCGCCCGCGACGCACGATTAAAACCTGCAAACACGAAGGGGTTCGACGGAAGGAAAGGAGTGAAGGACGGGTAACAGGGCTGGGGGTGGTAAAGGTCACATTTCGCGCTATCCCGGCAAAAAAAAAAAAAAAAGTCGTCTGCGGGTTAAACAATGTGCTGCGACGGAACACAGACGAAAATGAAAATCTGCGTGTTTCTTTTTCTTCTAATCAATCCGAGGAAGGATCGGCGTGGATTCAGCAAGGCCGGTGCCAAGTGAAGATGGCTTCCGCGTGTTTCCGAGAGATATAACATTTTTTGCTCTCGGCCAACCTGCGTAGAATGCTACGTGACTGATGTTTCTGTGGCTTAACATACAGGATAAAAGTCGGGAGTTCGAATCCCACACAAGACAGGGATTATTTATGTGTAAGTGTTGGTGTATACCCCCTTTCCCGATTAGCCTAACAGCATAAACTGGTGAGTTACATTTCTAGAAATTTTTTTAACTTCAGATATTGTACAGTCTTGACATGAACCCATGATAAGTTAAAAAAAAAAAAAAAAGTTATTCTTTTAACGTAGAAAGAATAATTTTAACATAGAATTTCAAGGGCTGCAATTAGAACAGATGTAAACAGAGTCTAAACCATTTTCACTGTTTCTATCGTTATAGTTAGTCAACTCCCACACCTTTTTCGTATTCCGAAGATGATATTAGAGGAGACCATTTTAGTCAGTGTTTGGCTAGACTTTGTTTACTTTAAACTAGGTAGGGGTTAGTTTAACTCCTGACTAAGCTTGTAATAAACATGGTGGCGACAGATATTAGATTGTAAATATTGGAATTGATGACTAAATAAAGCCGATTTTCCGTGGCGCAGTCGGTTGGTGTGCCACCAGTCTGCGGTGCTGGAGGCTTTTGGGTTCGAATCCTAGGCATATCATGGTTGTTAGTTTAAGTCATACGTTAGTTTGTAAGCCGTCCCCTGAGAATCCTTCAGATATAACACCGGGGGAAGATAATAAGCTCTTTCGAATCCAGTCAATTGACTAAATAAATCTTTTGAGTACGTTACTGATCGTGTCTGTGTTTTTAGTTTGCAAAATTTCAATTCGAGTATTAATTGACGCGTACGATAAATCACAAACGTAATTAACAATATTTGTGAAAATGCATAATTCGCGTGTAGTTTTTGCTACAGTATTTGGTGTTCGTTCTTAAACACGGACATTCATACTAATGTTAATGTGTTATTATTTACTACCAAGCATCCGAAACAAATGCTGGACCACAAAACTAAATACTATAGGTGTATGAACTATTATTTAATAGTGACCCCGTGGTAAACGTTTTTAATTGCGTGTATTTGAATTGTTTATTGTTATCTGTTGCCGATGTATATTAATAATAAGTGTTGCATACCGACTCACTTTTAAACTATATAAAATTAGTTCATATTATGATTGTTCTAAAATATTATTTTAATGTAAAACTAGTATATGTTTCAAAATCACTTTATTTCTTGAAAGTGAGCTGTAAAATGATCATTTTTGTGTTGTATAATCATGTACATACTATTTTCTGTTACCAACACTTGTTCTTGAATTCATTCAAGCTTTTTCCGAAGCTTAAACTGTGACTTGTGAATTACGAGATAACCATGGTCTAAAGATGTTGAATGTTAGTTCTAAATACAAAATGTCAGTCAGCCATAATCACAAGCTTAGATCTAGACTAGTTAAACAATGACTAATGTGACTTTAGACATTGTTGAAGAATTTGCTTCTAAATACAGTCCTAATTAGTTAACAAATATTTTGGTTTCAGCTTAAGTGTATATTTAAGTCACACGAGTGCATTTTTGCAATTTATTCAAAACCAACACTTGGTTCAGTTGCGGCATGGATTTAAATTCTAGCTATTTGGGCTTGAAATTTCATTTCAAAAACTGAAATTGAAATACGGGCTAACCGCATGACAAATTTTCAGGAAATATTGTTCATGACATTCTAGTTATATGAAGAATTATTTTTAGATGTAGCCTAACGTATTTATTTTGTTGCCTATTCGGATTTTTACGGAAAAAGTATTTAATATGCTAAAATTATATATAATAATGTTGCTTTTTGAGCGCCCCTAAATAGCAGTAACTAAGTATTAATTTAAAAAAACTTGAGGTGGGTTTGCGTGAAAAAGGATGGAGGGCAGAGGGGTGTATTTTCTTTACTCCCATACTTTACGATTTTTTTGCTATTAAAAAATTAAGTTCACATGCACACGAAGAATTATTACTTTTTTTTCAAGAACTTTTGATTAATATATTCGAAACTTCATCAAGGTTCATACAACGGGTTGGTTTCCTCGTCGCCGAGTCGTGCTTACGAGTAAATATCTTCTACTGAGTAGTTTCCATAGGGTCTGACAGACTGACTGATCTATTGTGTGGCTCGTGTGTGTGTTATATATATATATATATATATATATATATATAATGATAAGCCTACCTGCCTGCATGCGATGTCTCAATGCCCGCATGTGATTGGCCAGCTGCAATCACGTGGCAACTAGGTTGATGTCCGAACAGTGTTTTAATGGTGTGATATGATTGGATCATTGTCAATATGACGTCGTAGGACTTGCATACGCGTATATTATAAGCATTGGGGGTAGTCAGCTGAGAGGCTTAGTGTGACAACGACTAACGTGAAAGGTGGATCGTCTCTCGGCCAGCTTCTACGCCAGGCCAGTTACGTTAGAGTGAAGTGAAGTGAATATTGCCCGGCAATGGTTTCTCGCCATCGATTTCTTCTTCGAGTGAGATGTCTCCTGTTTTACCAGCGCCATCGACTTCTTGAGCTGTGATGGCGACATCACAAGCAGTATCTACTTCCACCAGCGCAGTACTGCGCAGCTTGTGCTTGCGCCGCCAGAGTTATAGAGTGCGCTGATCTGGTGTAAAGATTTTGAACTGCTGCTCCACCTGCGATTGCCATGGCTTCCTCTCCCCTCCCGTTTTCCCGCCTACCTCTTAGCTATCCCTACCCCTTATGCGCATGCGCGAACAACAGTGATGTGATTGGTTGGTATATTTTTTTGGCTGGACGAAGCTTGCTTTCGAGCAAAGCTCGTCCACTTCTACTCAGGTCGGCTCATACCTCTCTGGTATTTCTTCTTGTCGGTCCACTGATGAGGTGGGTTCATGACATGTTGTAGCGAATTGATGGTAAATCGAGTTAGTGTTTCGTGAGCGCTATTTTACTTGCATACTAAATTCTGTTTGGAATTTCCTTGGTATTTTTTCAAAATTAAGTTTGTTGAGTAACTTGTAGTATGTGGTGCCCATTGTTCCTTTGCTTTAAAATGGTCTACTTGTTGAAGTAATGTAAATTCCTAGCTGCTTGTCGCCTGAAAACTTCATGGCATTGAATTGGGACTGCATCGACTTGCGCTATGTTGAAAGTTTTAAATAATTAATAACCCGTCTGCGAGTGCCTTTACATTTGGAATCGTCTGTGCTAGAACTGCTTTAAGGAGTTTTAAATTGTGTTTTTTAAATGTTGTGTGTACGTATTGTTTTTAGTTCCGATGAGCTTTGGAAAGGCTATTGCGCCCCAACTGACGCAACTTTTTTTAAAAATGTTCAAGTTTGGCTGTTTGAGATCAAGTACTTATATTTCATAATATTTTGATTATATCAATCTTCCTGTGATAATTTATTCAGTTTTGAAGACTTGAAAGAATTCAATCACTCACTTATCTAGCCTCTTGTATCTTTTGAATCGAGAATGCATTGGCTTGGTCTTTATCCTGTCTGTTTGCAAGAATGTGTAATATTACTGTTTAATTGGAGCGCCCTGCCCTGCTTTGACGGCCATTTGGTGCTAGGGTTGCCTTTTAAAATGTTTTTAATAGTAATACAATTTGGTAAAATCTGTGAGCTGAGTAAATGGGAAACTGAATAAACGCAAATAAAAAATGTAATCAGTTTGTACTCTTGTGTTTTAGTCACAGTGCCATTGGTTCAGATTGGTATGGTACCATCGACTTCTTCATCTGTGACACCTGCATCACTATCAGCTTCTACTGCCACCAGTGCAGTACGATCATCTAATGATGCTACAGTACCATCCACTTCTTCAGCCATCGAACTTTTCGGCTGAGGTACCTAGAACACAATTGCCGGTGTTAACTGTTATTTAGCTCCAGTTCCTACATCTCCAACTGGTCCGTCCGAGTCTTTGTCTGAACCACTAAGTCGTCATCAGTGTCACTTTTTGTGATAAGACAGTTACTTTCGGCCACAATGTACGGTGGCATGAGTGCTTTAATAGTGCCATATTTGTGTGACGGGTGCAGTAAGCAGTCCAGCCATAGAGACAATCTACTTAGATATGCGAAGACATTAAAGGCGAATTGCATTTCTCATCAGTACCTCGGTACCAGGTTTGCTGCAAGCAGGTCTCTGGTGACTTCGGTACATGTCCTCAAAAGTGTAGTATCTACATAACCTGCCCTGCACAATGTGTAGGTGTAATAAATGCCACAATATTTTCGCACAAGGACAACACGAGTGTTTATAACAGAATGCATAAAGACCACAACCTACAACAAAGTTGCATATATTGAGGTGCATAAGTACATATTGAAGAATATTCTAATTTTTTTGAGGACATTAGCGACTGTAATAAATTAATTGAATAAAAATTGCCTGTGAATAAAATTGTTTTTATTTTATGTTTACCTAATTTGACAAAATATAATTAGAATTTAAAAGGCACAGAATTAAATAAATTTAATAAGAACGTATTATAAAGTACCATTGTACTATATGTACAATTTAATAATTAAATAAAAAATACTTTTTTAAAATTGACTGACTTTAAATTTGCAATAAAAAGATATATTTGATAAATTATGCAGGTAGTCAAAGTCCCGCATCATGTATATTAAAAAACTATTTTTTTTATAAATAGGATAAAAAATTACAGATATTTCCTATTCTATGACTATGAGTGCCGTCAGCTCACCTGATGGCATAATCGAGAAATTAACGCCACTTATGTAGGAGGGCGCCGACAGCGCAACCTTTACCTTAAAAACATAAACAAATATGGCTGTCACCTGGTGGCGATATCTATTATTAAGACACTAGCGCCACCTAGGTGTTGAAAATATATGAAATCCAAGATGGCGTCCACAGTGTTAATTTTCAGTATTCTTCGAGAAACTCAATACTTTTATTTTGTGATCATTCCATTCTGTTTCTGTCGACACTGAATCCTTCCCGAAACTGGTTGGAACGCTTTCTAACAGTTAGTTACAGGCTGAAACTTGTTGCATGTGTCGTTTTCCACAGGCAACATGTCACCACTTTTTAATGCCACACTACCGCATGCATCATATTTCTTTGTATTGTATTTGGTTTGTACAGTCTGGCGTTGTGCGACAGTGTTGCATATTACATGATGCTGAAATGTTGTATCTGCGGAATCTCGTCTAAAAGGCCCTGCCTACCAAGCCGGCAGTCGCGCACTTCAAATGGGAAATCAATGTTAAACGAAATTCCTCACATTGTATCAATTTTAAAGATAACTATTTTAAACAAAATGCATTCCAAGTGAAATTTCTGAAGGAATATTGCTATGATAAGATATTTTGCTGATTTTTCTGTTATGTATATATGTATATATATATATTCTAAAATGTAATATTGAAATTCACACATAACATAAAAAAAAAAAAAACCAGATGATTATTTTTTTCAAGAATAATTTTGTATAGCAATATTCCCTGAGAAAGTCGTGTCAAAATGTTTTTTGTCTCTCATCGTCTTGTTCGCTTACAGAAAGGAATCTGAGTATCAATGCTCTCTTAAAATTGATATCCTCCACGGCCTTGTTCGCTTCCAGCTGGAGTGATATTTGTAGAGCGCACCTGCAGAGATTCTTCACCGCGTTGTTATCTCGCAGTGGCGATGAGTGAGTAGTTGCAGTGCATATTGCAACTCCATCCTCAACTACTTTCCTAGTCTCTACCACGGAATATTAAATGCAGTTTGCACATGCTGGCGTCGCCCTTCACTGCGCCCGCACTAGCGATTCCTAGCGTTTCACGGCTACGGAAAGGTTTCATGGTGCACGAATTTCTGATATATAAATATCAATAATATTATATAAAATACTTAGATCATTTCTATGGAATTTGTTTGGTTGATAAACTAACAAAGTCGTAACATACGTCAATAGAATATATTATAAATAGTTATTGTATAAAATTGATGACTCTTTTCTTATAAGTAGGTCTACATACCCACAAATAATTGTTACAAAATTCTATCATATACGTCTATACAATAAAAAAAATTAAACGACCCCCTTTTAAATTTTAATCACACCTGATCGTTTTAAAAGCTCCTGTTAGAAAAAGTTATTTTTAGATAAGTATTTGTTTTAGATATACACATTTCATTATTATAGAGGTGGAGGTATTATTATTATGTTAACTTTAAGAAAATAATTTTGTCATAAATAGTGATTTTATAGTGTCTATGCTTAATTTCTCGCGAAAAATTAACAATTTTAAATTCGATACTATAGTCTGGATCAGATTGTAATTACTGTGTATGACAGTAACCAGCATTCACATAATTATATAGTAAATAAATCTAACCTCGAAATTTGCTAAGCAGTTCGAATTCTGTTATTTATTCCATGTTTTGGGAATTATCACACTGCAAGACCTCTCCCTAGCTCAGGACATTAGGTGCGGCATGCGCTTATGGAAGTAATTACCATTACCTTCCTCGCTTGAAACGGAGAGTAGTGAACGTACTGCACGCTTTCAGACGTTATCCCGTAATGTCTCACTCGTTCGCAACTGGTGACGTAACAGTTCCAGAACGCCCCGGAGATGGCAGTCAACGATCCGGCAGTGCAGTCGAGCGAGCCCTCTGCGGGAGGCAATCAGGCGATTGTCTCCCACAAATTGCTCTCTCCCCCCCCACCCCTTCCTCGTCGTACCACAACTCATTCTTGCCCTCCTGCAACAAGTCAGCCTTAGACAGCGAGGCCGTTCAGTGCCAACCCCTCCCCCCCTCTACCTTTAACAACTTCTTCTTCCACCTGAGCGCAAGAGGATGAGATGCGAAGCCAGTAGTGTTGCGTCCGAGAATCCGCGGGCACACCTTTGTTCTACTGGATTATGCAGCCCGCGCAACAATCTTGTTCGGCACGCTGCAGTGCGTCTATTATCAGGCGGTCTCGAGCATTTACTGCCCACCGTTCGATTTTCCTTCGCGCCCTGAAGCTCCACGATCTAAGTGTTTCACGTTCACTATGAACATATGTCAGATACTATCCATGGTAGACTTGTGATCACAGCATAGCTTTATGAAATATGTGGACGCTTTCAATAGGTTGTAAATTATGCTAACAGAATGCATCGAGTAAAACGAATCCTATTATCTTATTGCGAGAGTATTTAATAAAGACATTCATCGAGAAAACGATAGCGTGTGTAATTAATTCTACACGGGGAATAAAAATAATAACAGTGTTTGGATATATATAAAAGTGTAAATAATGATCGTCAATAGTTTTACTGGATTCGAAAGGAACCCGAAAGACATGCAAGGGAAAACTTGACTAATGAGTAACACAAGGAATTATCCACTTTTTTCTCTCTTATTTCCCTAAGTTGCGTGGCCTTCACCCACTTATATATAAAATTTAACGATTTTTCTTGCTTAAAGACAGGTTCTTACTATCAATTAATCGACGTTGCAAAATTATTACAAAAGAAAATTTACCATTAAAATTCTACTCCGGTGACTACAAAACCAATTGAAACCAATTTCAAGGACCGTCAGTTTTAACATTACAATTTTAACAAGACATCAATTCGTGAAACCTATGTTAATGATTCTTTCCCGTTATCAATGCCAGTAATCCAATACGTTGAAATAAGTGTAGCAAAGGGAATAGATTAATTTTCGAAGGTTGGTTTCAGCAGTTTTTAATTAACCGTGAACTATCTGTATATTCAGTTATCTTCACAATTCTTCACGCAAACTTATACATGCGGGACTAAGACTGTGAGAAAAATAACCAATTCAGAAGCTGTGATTGTTTCGCACTTAATTTGACAGGTGGGATACGACCTGTTACTCTCATGCGCACGTCTTCTACTATTGCTCCGAAAAGGATAAATAATCTTGTTTGCCGCCTTGTCTTCATAAACAACGAACATGACTGACAGTCTTAGCATACAAATTGCGGAGAAACGATGTCTGGTTTCCCGATGATCTCGCTAATAATTATATCAAGGGATTCCAGGACTTTGATAAATTTCTCTCTTCACAATAGCAGCGAATGTTACAAATGCATTCATTTCATTCCTGCACTTAACCTTCCAGGTAAATAGTAATAGTGTTTACATGCTATTTATGAATTAAACTTTTTCTGGTCAAGTAATTTAATGAATCCGGGATTATGTATAAAATGTATGTATAATACTGCGCAATTAGAAAACCACTTTCTCTTTAAAAGTTTTTATCTATCTATTCAAGTGAGCTATTTTGGCAGGTACATTAACAGCTTATTGTTACAATATTACAAGCCCGAAGCCTACGGCTCTTAAATTCCGGGAAATCATACTAGCAATGACACGTGCAGTGATTAATATTATAATAGCTGACAGTTTTGTATGAAATTCTGAAGCAATCTTCAAACACTGACTACAATAATTGATATATTATTTACGTTGACGTGCTTCAATTAACTTAAACATTACGCCCAGAACACTGCGAGAGTAAACAGCATAAGACTTCAGCGCTACCTAGTAGGTTTTACAAAGAACTTACCGCGCCTTTCAATCAATACTCTATGCTCCAAGTAAAGGGCTGCGGTGGCTGAGCGGTTAGACTGCTCGCCTCCCACCAAGCCGAACCTGGTTCAATCCCTGCCCGGGTCACTCGTGGGGTTTTCAAAGTGAGAATCATGCCGCACGATGCCCCTGGTTGGCGAGTTTACTCGGGGATCTCCCGTTTCTCCTGCCCTTGCATTCTGGCTCTGCTACATTCTCTTATTATTTTCACCCTGACCAGCTCTCAAGACCTCGTTGTTAAGAGCCGACTAAATCTCTGAACTTATTCTATGCTCCAATTATAAATGGTAATCACTACGGCAAAGATTTTCTGCTGGTGCTTTCTCCCTTATACACAAATCTGTACAGTATATTCGACCAAATAATTTTACACCAGCCAGAGGACATGGGTTGTAGTTCCCTGGTCCGATTTTGGGATTTTTGAAGTGACCTGTCGGTCCCGTACAGGGTACGTGGGGCATGGTGCGCATACAAGCTGCAAAGTAGCCACTCCCCGTGTCCCAACGTTGGACTGCTATTCTGCCAACAGAACTATGAAACACAACGTGTAGGGCATTTGAATTTAAAACACTGTCTACATAAATATGGTATATTCGTGGTTCCTTCGCACTTTTGAATCAAAACTTTGAAAAACACCCCAAGTATGACACGTATGGTTGTTTCCGAAATGTGTCATGTATCACAAGCGTTTTATATTTGTGTTAACATAAAAAACCTTTTTTTTTTCGTTTGAATTGCTCTTTCAGATATATTTTATCTATAAATAATAACATTTAATAAATATGCATGTAAACAGGGAGAAAACACGTGTGTTGGTAATGCCTCGTAAGAATTAATTCGTATGCAAACTATTATTAAACTGAGTGCGCACGAATTCAGTGCGATGTCCTTTGATGTAATTTTGTAGACTTAATAAAGCTTAGTTTCCACGAGGTGGAGGAATATCCCGGAAGTAGAACAATAGCAGGACTTCAGAAAACTTAGAATTAACCGTGAGTGGAGTACTAGTTCTTTGAGACGTTTGTACACTTACTACAACTTAGCATAAATGCAACTAAAACATATTCAAGATTGCCAAATAAATGTATTAATATAAAAGAACGGGTATGTTGAAAATTCAAATATAAATACGTTTATCACTGTTGGCCACGTGACTTTGACAGTCGTGCTGGTGATTAACGAGTCAGGTTGGGGACTCCGTCCGCTTAAGAGAAAAATCTGTCTACAATCCATTCACGGTTATTTCGCACTTTCCTGAAGCCCTGCTGAAGTTCTACTTCCGGGAAATTCCTCCGCCTCGTGGAAACTAAGCTTAACCAAGTCTATAAAATTACACCAAAGGACATCGCACTGAATTCGTGCGCACTCAGTTATAATAGTATCGTGCGTGAGAACTATTTCTTACTAGGCTCTACCAAGCCACATGCTTTCTCACCGGTTTTGTTCATATTTATTACAAAGTAAATATTACAAGTTATTAATAAAATATAGGTAAAACTTCAAATTAACGAAAAATAATGATGTTTTATGTTAACAGGGTTATAAAACGGCTGTGATACTCGGCATAACCAACGCATGTAACCACCTTAAGTGCGTAGTTGTGTCCTATATAGCGAGGTCGCCTCGGCCAACCCGCCTGTTCAACTCGTACACTTTACCAGTAGTTACTCTTTCCTCAGATCAAATATTTTTAGATCACGTGGTTTTTGCAAGTTAACGTGTCAAACTAATTATTTTACTATTATAGAAAGGGACAAATAATGAAAACCATCTTACATACAGAAATAAGATTATTCACATCGAAAAACTATATCAAGAGCTACTTCAAGACGTCCATAAAATTGTACACGGTATTGCTATAGCAATTTAAAAAAAAATAGCAGAAAATATGGAAGTTCTTGCATATTTTTTATTTTTGGCTGCCCCTAAAATTAAAAAAAAAAAAATTAACTTTTACTAAATGTACCTTAAAATATATTAAGACAAGATCTATCGGATGTCCTTTAAAAATTTTCCGCAAATAGTTTGGTGTAGTTTATTTGTACATCACACAAAAAGTGAAATTTTGACTTTGACGTGTTATTTAGTAAAACCACGCAGTCTAAAAATATGTTATCTGAGGATGAGGCAGCCTTCAGTCACACTTTTTTTTTCCCCGTGGCCAACGCCCTTAAGTTATGCGTGTGAAGTATTTTCATGTACAGTTTGGCTCGTTACATTTAACCCAACACGTGCATTTCTGCCCCAACATGGTCATAAATACGTTACATAACATTTCTCCAAGTATACGCGTACTTTGATTTTTAAAATAATTTACACACCAGCAAATACTAAATATCTAATTTGCAACAAACTTAGATTCTTTTACATACATCAATCATGCTATAAATCGTCTGCATGACCTTATGCCGGCGATTTACTTTAAATGAATTAAACCAGTACAGTTTCCATTATCATTAGATACATGCACTAATATTTATGCTCTAGTATGTATAAATAATATCCGTATATAATATCTCCATTATTCGTGTTTATTGCAATTTTTTTTAGAGGAACTAAGATAATAAAAAGGCAGTATAGTTGCTTCGTAATACATAAAAAAAATAGGAAAGAGGTTTTAAAATTATTTTTTACACACCTATAACCAACTTGGTACGATGAGACATATGATGAAACACTATCATTTCGTTTGATTTTCCCTTTTCCTTGGCTTGGTAATGGAAATCGATTTTTTTTTTTTTTTTTTGGCAATTTGTGTGGAGGTGTGAGCGGGTGCCTTCGTGGTCTTCCTTGAGAGCACTCGTGACCAGCCGATCGCCGCCGCACTCTCGCGGTCGCTTGATTTTATTTGAAGAAAAGCTTTCATTCTTGTGTGTGGCGGCTTCGATGTCAGAACGGAAACTCCAACAGCATGGCAGCACGAGGACAGTAATTATCTGGGATTTACACGACTGATACGTCGCTATTATTATGTCCCCGAAAACGAACATCAAAATGCAACTGCATGTCTTGCGGGGGCTGAATCCCCACTATCGCCATCAAAAGACCGGTGATTTAATCAATTTCTCTGAAAAATACACATGTCCTCTTTTTCCCCTGTGAAAATGTTAGTTTTTGTATTACGCTGATAGAAAACTACTTTAAATCGTTGCATGTATGATATTTTAACTGTTTAATGATCAGATGCTGGACTTTCTTTACAAAACCATAAATATCAACTCTGTATAACCATATATCAGCAATAGTTCACAAAAAGAGTACATAGCGTTCTGGGTTTAAGTACCTTTGGTGTTTTTGGTGTAATTTTAGGTTGTTTATAAGCTGATACACTCTGAAATTCAATTGTCCTATCGGCGTAAAATGGGGCATTAACAAACAACGATATAAAATATACAGAATGTTTCAAAAAGATCCATCCGAATTCAAAGTCCTTATATTTTTAACAAGGGAATAGAGTACTATTCGGCATAAAGCGAATTACATGTCTGGAAACACAGATTTGCTTGCAGGTATCACAAATGCTCAATATGCCCTTCCCCCCTTAATGGGCTCTGAATCACGTGAGTGCCGACTCGGCGCTCATTTGAGAAATGCCGGTGTCCCATACGACAGCAAACACGTCCATTCACTGCTGCGAAGAGAAGGCTGAAATGTTTCACTTGGTTGCCGCTAGGTGCGTCTCTGGTGCGTAGACGGGGAGTAGCCAGCAGAAAAGCTCCCTTCAATGCGACAACCACACAACATAACACCATCTGCGTTTCCCAGTTCAACAACTGCAAGTCTGTAAAGCAGGAATCGCATAGCACCGATAAACACACCACAACGCGACAAAAAAAAAAAAAACCGCAACAACGACACAACATTTATATTTACAATGCGACTGCTCGAAATTACAGCCCGACAGTTTACTGAAGCGAAAACGAAGAGTAAAAATTTTCGGAACTATTCAGAAGGCGCTGATTAACTACGGTAGTTTCAAAGGCGGTGGACAGGCGGTAAATTCGGAATATATGATGGTGACAAAGTGTTATCACTTGTGCATACGGAGGTAAAATTATTATTTTTAAAAGTTAAATACATTAAATTTAATTCTTTTTATTTTAACCTGCGTATTTGCGAATGTAGGAAACGCTTTCCATACAGTTTCATTTTGCAAGGTTGTACACTCTGTGTGTCGTTCCGCACGACACGACAAAAATAGAAATAATTTCTAATCCAAAATCGCTGGTCGGACGACAGAATTTGTCGATCATAAGTCAGATCTATCTTGTAGGACTATTTCATTGGCTGTTTAGTGTTTAAATGTCATGTCGAGGCTGTCGTGTCGTCCTTCTCAGGACTATGTGACTCCTGCATTACACTTTGCAGCGTGATTTTCGACGAGAGTACGACACTGCACTGCTCAGAGTTGGCACGAGCAGTTTCGACACGTAGGTTGTTTTGGGTAGCGGGAAATCAACAGGTTGCCCCGTGTTTCCGACTAATACGTTGGGCGCATTCGGCGGACTTTTTTGTAAGAAGTCAAAAATAGTCTACCCGTCGTGCCAGTCGAGAGCTAGCCGTTCCCCCATACCGCTGTCTGGCGTGTTTTGCTGCTGCGTTTATTATTCAAACGATACAGGATTGGACTCGTACACGCCCTACTACGCCAAGCTGATGAACAACGACGTGTGCCGTTTCGTGCATTCGTTCTCGAAAAGGAAATGGGAGATGACACATTTGTTTCACGCTGAGTGTTTAAGTGACGAGACCACGTTTAATCTCAGTTGCGATGTGAACCGCCACAGCACGTGGACGGGGGCATCGCAGCAGCCACACGCCGTAGTCGATCACGGGAGATACTCCCCTGTTGCTAATGTGTTCTGCGCCGTTCCCCGAGGGAAGGTTTATGGCCCGTTCTTTTTCCCGACCACACTGTCGCGGGACTCCCATGCCTGCAAATGTTCCGTGTCTGAATTTCCACGTAGTTACTGCTGGTTTAATTCTCCAGCAGGTCGGAGCACCACCGCACTGGCCCAGTATTCGTGAACGGGCTTCCGCGCCGATGGATCGGCCGTCAAGGACCTGCTGATCCGGCGTTACACCACTGGCCGCCGAGGTCGCGCGATCTCACCGCACGTGAGTTTTTTTTTTTCTTGTGCTGGTTTGTGGACGATTCAGTTTGTGTGCCGTCCTTTCCTACAACAACGGACGAACTTTGAAACCGCATGACACCTGCGGCAACAGTAACACCAAGCATGCTCGCTCATGTGAGAGGCGAGTTTGACTGTAGGCCGGGCCACAATTGCTATAAGCACATCACTAACACAACGCAGTGATATACGCAAGAGTTAAACTGCTTGTTTTCAGTTGGAGTAGCTACAATCACGCATAGCGACAAACAGTTACCTAAGCACAGTTATAGTAACAAGGCAAGTTCAACTTGATTTAACTTTCCTTATTACTATCGCTGAGCATCAATATTCAGCCACTCAGAAGCCCCAACAATTATACTATGTTATCAAATGAAAAACTTATTTACGAATCAAGAAAGTGTGTATTTTGACTTCATTCCTAGGGCAGATATTTTCTTTGGTTTATTTCTGGATAACCGCAACCACGGAAAGTTTGTAACTTTTTAGGTAACGTTAACGGTGAAAACTGAAATGAAAATAATACGTAATTTTAAAAACGTCACAGATCACTTGAAAATATTTATTTATGACATTAAACCACCAACAACTGTACATAACTTAATTTCTAGAAATTTGGCAACATAAACAAACTAATATTATTATCTTCATATCAATTGTAGCTAGGCCACTTAGCTTGTGTTGTGTTTTGTACGTGCTTATCGCTACAACTGTGAATGTGTTAGGTACCTATATGCCAATTGTAGCCTGGCCTTACCGTGTAGATGGCATGCATCTGCAGGGAGGCATGTTGAGCATTTGTGACAACTGTCAGCAAAACTTTGTCAGACATGTATTTCTCTCCTTGTAGCAGCATACACCTGTAAATTATTTGCTTGAGTGAGTGAATGAAGAGATTTGGGCGGCTTTTAACAGTGAGGTCTTGAGAGCCGATGAGGGTGATTGAGATGAGCATGGAGCAGTGCCGGAATGAAATGGCGTGGGAAATGGCAGAACTCCGAGAAAAACCTCTGGCAGCGGTATCGTCCGGCACGATTCTCACACGCGAAAATCCGGGAGTGACCCAGCCGGGGATTTAACCCGGTATACCTTGATGGGAGGCGAGAAGGTTAACCGCTCAGCCATCGCGGCCACTATTTGCTTGAATGGATACTAAATACCAAAGACTGTTCAAGATAAAGTGAGCACTTTTGAAATCAATCTTGGACAAAAGTCACTGCTCGAGGCGTGCATTTATTTTAACGGGCGCATTGAATGATATGCGCCGAGTAAAGTTGGTTATGATGGGATGGAAGGTAGTACCATATCTTAACGTCGAATGAAACGCGTTAGGTAATCATTTGTGAAAACTTAAATTATTTGGCAATGTTAATTTCACATACGGCCGAGGAATACACAACGTGCATAAAAGTATATCTTAAGCAGGAATTTCAAAAGTGCCCATTTTACCGTGAACGTCCTATACCAACAAATACCATTTGCATGTAATACCCATGAAAAAAGTATGAACAAGAGAGAAACCTCCATAACATCTTATATATCTTAGCGTGAATATAGGGAACCATTGTGGTATAGTGGTTAGACTACTCGCCTTCCCCATAGGCGAACCAGGCTCGGTTCTCAGCGGGGGTTGCTGCCGGATTTTTGCACGTGGGAATCGTGACGGACAATGCAGCTAGTCGGGGGTTTCCTCGGGAAACTCCTGTTTTCCTCACCCTTGCATTCCAGCGCTGCTCCATACTTACCTCGATGTTAAAGAGACGTCCAAATCTCTCCACTTCACTTAGCGTGAATGGATTTTGACTACTCAATGTCAGCGGGGCTAACTTTATAAAAGCTATGGTCTGCACTCCACCTCAGCACATTGGTAGCAGATGATATAACGATTATTAAAAATACAAGTACCTACGACCAGTGGTTCATCCTTTCAAACGAATTAAGTGATGTGGGATACAAACCGGACAGATGGGTGGATGACCGGATCCGCTACAAATGCAATTATATTCACTCAATAATTTGTTCTTTGAAAATGACATGTTCAAAGAGAAACTAATTTACTGAGGGCTCAGAAAATTGAACACAGCAGCATTGGTTGTGCTAGGGAAGCGCAGAGAGCAGAAATAAATGACAAAATAATGCAAATTAGAAGCACGCCGACGGCCCTATTAGAAAAGAGGGAGGTGGAGGGGTAGGGGATAGCGGATATATGCAAAATTATTTACAGAACTAAAAACAATGTTAACAATCCAAGAATCCATATAAACCCAAATCTCGTAACTTATTCATGCATAACAAGTATTCTGGCCGAATATCCATCTTCTATATAATCTGCCCATGTAAAAAAAGTTTAGACATCAAGATCGGGTAAAAGTTTTAAAGTATAACATAACTACAAAGGTGTTGATAAATCATATATTATTCAAATATTTTACATGTTTTCAAATTTAATGTTTCATCCAGAAAGGCTAGTGGTGTTGTAAAATTATTAGTGATTTAATTATTCCACCGTAAATAATACATGTTAGCAGCGTGTATTATATACATTTATTTTTAAAAATATATCATAACATATTACTGAAACATTATGTTAGTGTCGCGAAGCAGTGTTAGCAAAAGATATTTATAGAAAAAAATTCAGTACTCGTATATAATGATTTGCGCACTAGATCATCATAGGAATGATAAAAGACGAAATTCTATGCGCTGTGCGACTGTAAGCTGTGTGTTTCTAAATACAGTCTGACACTAATTGCTGTGCAATGAGAGTGAGTTATTATATTTGTCTCACAGTCAATATACGAGTAAACTAAACAAATTTCCATTGCATTGTTTGAAAAGAAAATGTTTATAATTTTCAGGTAACACCGCTGGAAATGAATTTTTATTGTATTTTGTGAAACTATTTATTTTTGACTGCCTGTTTACTTGGCGTTAATTACAACTTGCCTAGGTTCTGAATACGTGCGACAGAAGTGTGTAAGCAAGCAGCCTGAAAGTAGAACTTGGGCGGAGCTCCAGAAAAGTTGGAAGTAATCGCTAATACACTACGAAATGGATAGTTTTACACGCGGCTGCTGAAAGATACACGAATGCGAGGAAGCGGTAACTAATACGAGTTTTTAAAAGCGATCATTTAACTGAACACAAGTGGTAGTCTATCTGAAACCTGTGGTAAAGTGCAGCGGTTGTAGCATGACTATCGAACTCCCCCCCCCCCCCCCATCGTGGTTACTCGGGTTCGATTCCCGGCAGGGTAGCGGCCTGATTTTTGCATTTCGGAAACATGGCGGATGTTGCCGATGGCTGACGGGTTTACTCTAGAGACTAAAAATGAGGTAGACTTATTTGTCGTCTTCGACGCAATGTAACCCGACATTGACATACCCCACGTCGATACAACTACTGTCAAAGTCACATGGTCGACATTAATGCACGTGTTTGTTTATATGATCATTTTCAAAACACAGGATCTTTTATATTAATAAAATAACTTACCCAATTTAAATTTTATCTATAGGATAATCACGGTAAAGTGAGCACTTTTGAAAGCACTCTCATTTGGTATAATAGTCAATAAATATTTTTTATTGTAGGCTTAGAAGTTAATTTCTGAGTGCGGCGGACTATACACACTGTGTCTATTTCTCGCATGGCCATATTTATTTAATAAAGTTAGTTAAAGAATAAAAGTGGTTGATAGTTGAAAATAATTACGGCCTCAAAAGCTCTCACTTTACTATGAACAGCCTATAATCGCATTAAAATTATTTAGAGGAATTATAAAATTATTTAGAGGAATTATTCAAATATATAAAATCAATAGTTTACATGAACAGTGCTCTAACTTCAAAGCCTTTCTGCGTAGTTTATAACAGTCGTATTGGCAGAAAAGCAGTCCAATGCAGGGACACTGAGACTGGTTATTCGCAGCTAGCGTGATCACTCTACCCGATATCGACTTTGCGGTTTTATCCAGCATCCTCACGTTTCCCTCTTCCTCGCTTTCCGTCATTATTTCATCTCCATCTCTCAGGTCTCCGGATCTCTCAACTCCGCTGAAGCTGAGAGGAGGATAAAAATCGTCGGTCGAATCAGTGCAATGCTGACACCCAGCCCCGGACCTACCAAAACATCCGCCAGGGCGTGCGTTACCTGTGCAATTGGAGCTAATATTGTACGGCACTAGCCAGGGCAACAATATACGACTTGCCTTATTGACTCGAATGAAAGCTCGATTATCTATACATAGTATAAAACCAAGTCGCCCGGCCGCGTTTGTCTGTGTATTCGGCTAAGGCTTCTAAACTACGTGATGGATTTTGATGCGGTTTTCACCATCATTTAGATAATTTCCCGAGGAAGGTTTAAGTACATAATACAATAATATTTAATGGAGGGATAGTAGAGAAATGTCAACGTTTTATAATACAGTCGGAAAAAGCAGCTTTTTGGGCTCTTACGCTTACGCTGACTAAACCACAACAGATACACCAAATTATTTTACTACGGAATTGTGGATCTCAAAAAAGGTCTACACTTACGAAGACTTTGTGAACAACACAGTATTAATCCTATGTTAGTTACCTTAAGCATTTAGTGTGTATGTTTGGCCTCCATTTTAAACGAAAATATGCGGCCCAAAGTTACCCTTAATCATGCTAGTCACCAAAACAATCCTATATTTTATATTTGTTATAAATACTGTTCAACGTGCAATTTCCTCGCGTTAACAATATTTCATGCCTCATACTTTGCGTTCTAGCATGTTAAAACCTCAATTTTTTTTGGTACGTACAAGTCATAAAAACTTACTTAATTACCGGATATCATTCACACTGAAATAAGATATCATGAGTTAGTTCAAGAATCTTTTTTAATCACGCTATGAAAATTTTCGCAATTCAAAACAATTTTATAAAATGACGAAACTTTCGCATATTTATTTTTTTTCTTTGTAGCACATTTTAAGATTTTTAGTAACATAAATTTTGCCAGGCATACCTTAAAATTAACTAAGACATGAAATTTCAGTCACTTTTGTTAAATTTTTTTTTTGTAAATGTTTTCGTTTATTTTTGATATCTTATGTTGCAAAAAAAAAAATCCTATCTAAAATATTTTATGCGAGGAATGATTGCTTACGAGCAGTGTCTTGAAATTTAACGGTGAATTGTACGCATGTAAAATTATTAAATTTTCCGTGAACAGCACCCTTAATACTTGTGATGATCTCTGTAACATATGTAATGTCTGAATGTCGGTTTGCCACGTGTGCCGTCTTTCATTTCCGCATTTATTTTCAGGACAAATATGATTGGACGTTTTTGTTGATGTTCTCACAAGCGCGGTGACTATAGCCTTCCGCCGTTTCTCGGTCCCGATAACCATGCAGGCCTATTCATTTGCACAGATTTCTTGGCGATCGGCACACCGGCTCGTCCCGGTCACCAAGCGAGTTCGATCCTTGGTGGACGCGACGACGCGATTTCAGAATGCGTAAACGTTGCAGCCGTTCCCGATTGTCGGTGGATTTTCTTCGGGGCACTCGCGTTTTCTCCGCGCTAATACGCTCCGTCTCCGACCCCCTGCGTAGCGCGTCACTCCCATCGGCGTCGAAGACCTCAGCCTCCAAGCTACATTCGATTATTCCCACTCTCTTAGTGAACAGCGAAGACGCGTGTAGCAATGTTCTCGTTCCCTTACTGACGCTGCACTTGCAAATATTTGCCAGTGGCGCTTGCTTTTCAATTACCCCACGCTCTGAAACTTTGACCACGTCAGTATGAATACTACATGTTTTCCGCACAAGTAAATATAAACAAGTTTCAACGGATGTTTGAAGTATCTCATGCTTGCCACGAACTTCAACTACTACTTTACGCTGTAGAAGAGCTCGTTATCGAAGTACTGTTGACTAAAATGAGGCTGGAAACTTTTCTCAGCTGTTTGCAAAATGCCTGACCTAAATTTGCGCGCGTGCTACTACAGCCCTATGAACGATAACTGCCATTAGAACTGAGATATTTCCGTTACTAATTTGACAGCTAGAACATATTCAGTATTTCTCGCGATACGCTGCAGGGAAAGCTGCTGTTCTCAGTAAACATGAATCATGGCAGAAAATTGCAATGCTAAATATAGTCTTTCCTTCGATATTAATTTTAATATTAATTTTCAATAGCCTCAGGTCTCTGGCCGCATATTTTTTCTGCGATACGGTTGCTAGCTCTCTCTCTCTCTCTCTCTCCACCTCTCTACCCTATCACTCACTTTATCTCACTTTCTCTCTCTCTCTCTCTCTCTCTCTCTCTCTATATATATATATATATATATATATATATATATATATATATATATATATATATATATATATATATATATATATATATATATATATATATATATATATATATATACACACACCACAACACACACACATTAAGCTTGTAGGTAAACAGAAGTATTGTGTAGCTACACTGTAAAAGAAATTCGAGGTAAAATTTCCTTACATGTAAGGAAAACTAACTACCTCTAGATGTAAGGAAAAATTACCTCTTAAATGTAGAGTAGATTTACATAATAAGTAAAGTACTATTCCCTAATCGAACGGGAAAAGTACCTGACAATAGGTGAAAAATCCCATACAAGTAAGGGAAAATTAACTATATTGTATAATAAAATTACATTAAAAAATATCCCGGAGCATTAGCACTGCTAATTTTTTTTATTACCTATATCTTCTGACGAAGAGTAAACCCAATTCTCAACACTAAAATCCTCGACACTTGTTGGTGGGTGGGCGCCAACTATGGTCATCTATCACGATAGGCCGATGCGCAATCACATACACGACGACAGCACGACAGCATCAGTGAATATTAGCGTGTTAAAGGAATGTTTCTTCGTCCCCCCCCCCCGGGATTTTTAGCTTTTGAGAATGCTGAAAAGATGCACGCGTCAGGTAATTTTCCCATCCATGTGTGGGATTTTCCACTACCACGTACGTGAGTTTTACTCCAAAGTGCGGTAATTTTACCTTATGTAAGGAAAACTATGTTTCCCCCCTACAAGTTTGCGAATATTACCTTACACATATCAGGTAATTTTCCCACTATACTTTACAGCGTATACGATCGTAATTTTTTTTTACCAATAACAATAATTGTGATCAACTTCCCTAATGACCATATTTAGCGGTATGCCGTACAAGTTTGTAGGTACGTGTTCTGCCAAAGGGGCTGTTATACTATCTAGTACGACAGCCACCACTGCATTTGTCGTCTGGTGCAGTCGGTCTCCATGCCAGGATTGGTTACTAGGACCTGTTATATATATATATTTATATTATGTCGCAGGTTACATACTAGCTTCCATATTAGACCAACATTTTTGACTTTTTGAATTAGTCCGCTACTCGTGACCACTATTTGAAACAAACTAAGGATGAATCCAAACAAACTTTCCAGCTTGATATCGTAAAATTCGATTCTAATAAAAATGTTTTTGAAATTTACTGTCATATAACGTAGATAATAGCTGTTAAGGATCAGCTTCGACACTTTTGCATAAATTATTCACTTTCACGTCATAATTTCGGATTCGTAGTAATTAATGACAATGCACGATTATAGAAAGTTTCCATTTTACGAGTTGATTAATATTTTTGCGCGTGATTTTAATTGTGGGTTGCCTACTTGTTGTAAAATGTCGTCAACTTATTAATAAAATATGAACATGTTCTCTACTTTTTACATCAAGCAGATAACACACAATTAAAATTACGCACAAAAATATTTTAAAACTCGTAAAATGGAAATTTTATATAACCGTACATTGTCATTAATTAATACGAATTCGAAATTGTGACGCTAAAACGAAGAACTTTTACAAAAGTGGTGAAACCGGCCCTTAAGTACTGACTGAAAGTGCGTGCTCATGAGAATGGACATAGTCAATATGAGTGGCGTTTTGAAAATCATATTTAAAATGCTTAATATTCTATTTTTAAACGAGCGTGATTCGTTCTTCTTTGCTAACGCAGTGTCGAATGACTAAAAACCTGTTCGCAATAAAGTGAGCCCTTTTGAAATCAACCTTAGAATAAAGTCACTGGCGCTGCCTGCATACATTTTAACGGGCGCACTGAGTGACATGCGGCCAGTAAAGTTGGTAACGATGGATGGAAAGTAGCTCCTTGTCTTAACGGTGAATATAACGAGTTAGGTAACCATTTGTGATAACTTAAATTATTTCTCACCCTTTCTGGGTTTTTTTTTAAACCAATAGACGTGTAAAAGTCAGCAGACATCTAAAATATCTACTTTCCTAACAATTTTACTGTTTTACTTGACTGGCGCATTAATAAATTGTTGAGGCCCGTTGCAATGTTAGTTTTACATAAGCCCGAATAAGACGCAACGTGCATACAAGTAGACCTTAAGCAGGGCTTTTAAAAGTGTTAATTTTACCGTGAACAGCCTATACATGTGTTGCCCAAGGTGTTGTGTAGGCGTGAACTTATAACTACAGTTATTGATATTTTACATTTGAATGCGGGGTATTATTTGACGTTAAGAAATAATTACTTCATGTTAACCAAAACAAATATCCGCAAGTGTTTTTATACAATTCTGTTGTGCAATCATATTATATTTTTCATATGTTGGAAATATATGCGAAAGAATCGAATGGTTCCGATTTCCAGTAGCAATGAAGAAATATTTGCATGTGCGTTGACTCTGCGAGCTCAACGACCGGGGTCCGTATTTACTGTGAACCATATGCTTATTTGCTAACCCACCGAGTGCGCTTGATGCTATCATACCTGTAACTGCCGTGTAATAGGAATCTTCCATGGCGACTCGCAAAGCGGCTGATATACCGGCTGGTACACCAAGCCTAAGGAGCTTGTGTTAGAGCAAGTGCGGCAACAGGTATCCTGTAACACACTCGATCTCCTTGCCGCAGTTGTTTGCGTACTGGTGTACGGTGCGAACTGTTACGGGTTCGAGTCCCGAGTAAGGTGACGTTGTGAAATTTTTTTTTTGTATCGGTTTAGTCTACACGCCATGTGAAAATGCCAACTAGAATATGTCGGGTTGTCGAATGCCGCAAATAAATATGGAAGGGGGAGGGGAAATATATGCTTACGTCAGGGATGTGAATGTCTTTTTTTAGATGTTATTAAGGTCGGTAGACACATGTAGACTTATGGAATAATAGTAAGACGGACGAAATTGATAAAAAAATATATATACATTTCCACAGAATTCATTGATTTAAATAATGTTATCGTTGCTGGTACGTAACTGTGTAGAGAAGTGAGATAGTTTACATCTCTACGAAACGTCTTGTCTGCCTGCGGTGGCTATAATCGTCATGTTCACCAGTGTGAGAAAAAAAAATGGCCGAATGGTGCTTCAAACCCATCCCTCGAGGGCATTACTCAGAATTTGCGAGCAGTACGGTAACCTGCCGGTTAGAAACCAGCTATTACTATAAATGTCCTTTCAAGCTTTAATGTGCATGGCCGCACGAACTGAAACGCACAGGAGTGCTGCCGGGTAGATAGCGTACCCTATCGCTGGATATAATGGCAATTATGTCAGACCCCATCTCTTCAGCAATCAACTGTACGGAATACTGCTCCCGGTAGCTTCACAGTTCAATAGACCGTGATTGTGCTTTGAAAAGTAACGTTTTCAAGTAGCCTATATCCAAGTCATCTCTCCTCCCCCCTCCCCCTTCGCACTATTTTACAGTCTTTCCAAAATTACACAAGTAGTTAAGTAGTCACTCTATCTATTTAAAGGGCATACCATCGCTTAAGAAGCAACACCGCTTAAGTGGCATTTTGAAACGATAAAAACCAATTTCCTATCTAAACAAAGTTACTGTCTTTGCGCACCTTATGATGAATTAGATCGCCGATTTCCCACGAGGCTGCACTTCCATTGCTATCGAAATACGGCAGAGACGAAATGGCGCGACGATTCCTCTGATGCGGACGTCCCCGTTCTCTGATTGGCTGGGCGTGGATGGCTTGATTGGCTACCGCATGCTTCTTAAGGGTTCCTTTATTTGGTGGGTTGCAATCTGGCGAGCAGGTTACCACGCCCTGATTGGCGGAAATACGTTGCCAACATTTAACCGGCCGTTGACGCCCGTTTCGCTGTCGCCTTTGTCTGTAGTTCGCGCATCTCCTCTGTATTCCGAAGTTCTCTGAGACGGGGAAACTGCGAGGATTGTGGTTTATACTTTATTCACGACTTCTTCACACCTGTTGAATCAAACCTTTGAAAAATCACCCTATTTATGACTTTCTTGGCTTTTTCCTAATTATGTCATGTATCGCAAGCCTTTAACACTTCTGTTAACAACGAAGTATCTTATATTTTTTAAGTTGAAATTTACTTAATTTTATCTATAAGCTAAAATATTTCATTTATGATTAACGGGACTATGTAGCTGCGCGCCCAAGGTTAAGAAGCGAGGGAGCGATACGGGCGACACTAACACGCACGCCTAGCGCCTTATCGCTCGTACGCGCAATGCGTACAGTGTTATCGTCGTAACGCTGTACTGTGCGAATCACATCTGTAACAGTGGGGTTGTATTACACGCTATGAAAGACCACATATTGAACTACGCCCGTATAGTTGCATTGTTCTCTTGCCGCTTAAGGAAACTGCTTCAAAAATGCTATATTTTACCACCTTCACGGTTCTTTTTCTCCATTAATACAGTTAATATGATAAAAGAAAACATATAGGGACATAAACAATAGTTCTGTATCCTTTCTGGTAAAAATTCGTATTTCCAGAATTTTTATTTACCGAGATACGCGTTTACGTGCAAACAACGATTTCACAGAAAACGTTTCCGTGTACAGTCCCCTTAATACAAATAAAAAACAGTGAGAAGTTATGTGTGTTGGTAATGCCTGGTAAGAAATAGTTCTCATGCAAATGTGTTACCAACTTTTTAAATAAATATGGATTTCTAGAAGGTGAAGCAGATTCGCTTTCAAAAATTGATACTGAAAAGTACGAAACTTCTTTAAGAATATTTCAAGAATGTCACAACCTCTCTTAATTTGATGGTAAGCTCAATGAAGAAACATTTAATCAACAAGCCAAGATGTGGTGTTAAAGATTAGATAATTGTGAACCCTTCATCAACAGCAAAATGTACTAAAAGCTCATTAAAATGGAATTTTGCATATGCAAATTAATCAATTACCAATTAAGCAAAAGAGGCTTTTAACATTTGGCAAAAACACAAATTTGAAATTTGTTTACGATACGAATTCTCCAGATATACTTATATCATAAACCAGGCCTACATAATAATCATAGGTTGCGCAGTGTTTGTCCTTATACATTGTACCCATTTTTAGTGCACTGGCTAATGCATATTTTCAAAATAAACAAAATAGCCTTGATGAAATTCACATCCTGTTTGTTGAAGAAAAAATTTATATGGTTGATTATCCTAGAAATAATCTTATTGGTGGTTATCCAAAAAAAAATTCGCTTCATTAGGATTAAGAGATGAATATAAAATAAAAGCTGATTTTAATTCATATTCGGGGAAAACTGTTATCTTTTATGAAAAGTTGTATTTTGCAGAAATATATGATCATCGTTTCCAGATAAAAAAAACAGTCTAATTAGTGCTTTTAGATATACAAATGGTTTACTGTATTTTTTTTAGTAATGCCACTCCTAGGAATGTAATGAATTTACAAAAAAAAAAAAAATTGACAAGAGTTGGCAAAAATAGCATTTCATTGTTTGGTATCAAGTGCGAATCCTATAATGGAATTATAAATAAAATTAAATATATCGTCAATGACTTAGAAAATTTAACTCCTTAAGAGCTATATAACTCAATGAATTTGGTCTATATTCTTTAATATTATTTTCTTCAATTTTTTGTTTTCTTCATAAAAAAGAATATTAACAAATACACTTAATACAACTCACCAATTTCACTTGCGCATAGTTTCGTAATTAAAAAATGGAGTCAATTCTAGACATATACAACAACAAACTTATTTACAAAGGTAAACAAGTTTTTATGATCATTGATGAGGAAAATAATCCTTGGTTTAATGGAACTGATGTAACTAGATATTTGGAAAACAGAAAACCACGAAATATGTCATATTATAATGTTGATAATGATGATAAGAAGAACTTTACTGAACTTAGTACCGACCCTAAAATACGGATGGTTTCAAACATGAAACCAAATGCTATATTTATCAATGAATCGGGTCTTTATAAGTTAATATTTAGATCAAATGTCTCTTTAGCTGACAAATTTACTAAATGGGTAACTAAAAAAGTTTTACCATCAATTAGAAAACATGGCGAATATAACACCCAAAAAGATATAATGCATTTAAACAAAGGTCAAATAGAGCATATAATAATGAACGAAATTAAAGTTATTCACATAAAATATATAAATAAAATTAAAGATGATCGTATAGAAAAGTTAAGAGAATCGGTTCATATGGCTTTCGATGTAGTAAATCACAGAAATAAAGAAATTAGAGGAATGGTTCCACATGTTGTACCACAATCACAAGATCCAAATTTAAATCCAACTTTCGGTCTTCTAGAATTGTTCGATAATGATTGTGAATATGATTATTATGTGATTAGAACTCAAAGAAGAAATCTTCGAAAACAGTTGCATAAAATCGAAGATATGCTTGGTTGCATATCTTCGATTTTATGCAACTGTTTTCGAAGATTTCTTCTTTGAGTTCTAATTGATAGAAATAACTATACTCAACAACAATTAATTAACTATATTAATAATCCTTATCAAATTGAGTAAGAAACTAATTTTTATTTTTATGTACAAAACATCTGTTTTATTGATCAATGAATTATGCGAGTTATCATATCCCAACCACTTTACAAATATTTCTTCATCCTTAGTTTTTAAAACTTTTTCGATCAAATATTTATCGCGATAGTTAGTTTTCATAATTTCATATTCATAAAAACTACCCATTATTTCTTCTCCATTAATATATTTTAATTTGTAAGTTGGTATATCATAATTTAAAACTTTACAAATAGTAATCAGTTCTGTTAACCAATTAGCAGTATAACCTTTTTCAAAAACGTTTTTAATTTTGCTCACACGAACAACATCTCCAACTTTATATTTTGGTTTAGTAACCACAAAATTTGTTTGCAATATATTTTTCGCAGCATAGGCTGCTTCAGCTGTCGCTTTTTCATTTTTTTACTAACTTCAATTGGTATCATACAAATAGTGTGCTTTGTGTTGTTGTAGTCTTTCACTAATTCATCCAATATATTTATCCACGTGTAGTTGCCCTTCAAAACAAATTTTTTTCCACATAAATTTTTTTTAAGTTCGATTAAATCTTTCAACATCGCTAGCATTTAATTCAAAAAATCATGAAAAATAATTTATATTTTGCTTTTGCATAAGTTCTTTAAATATTTTATTATAAAATTCTAAGCCATTGTCTCTTTGCAAATTATTTGGTTTTCTTTTCATCAAAATATTTTCTAAAGCATTTGCTAAATTTTTGGCTGTTTTATCTTTTATTGGTAAACCAAATGCAAACTTTGAAAAAAAAATCAATAATTGTCATAACATATTTATAGCCATTATTTATGCGAGATATACGTTACAAATTACCAGTATACATTTCTATAACATCAATTTGCCACAAATCATCCATGCCATACGGAATTACTTTTATTCTTGGAATTTTTTTTTTTAAGAATGTGATTTTTTAGAATTGCACAATGAGCATATACTTTTCTGGACTTATCCCCCATTTGTTGTATTCTCATTTTTATATTATTATTTTTAGTGACTTTCTTTCACTTCACACACCATGTGTTAGGCAGCTGAAGCTGCCAAGACGTAGTTGTCTCCATTTAACAATAAAAAATATATGTATATAGTTAATCTTATATTTCACGAATACTCGTAATGCCACCACCTCTCCATCAGCATTAAGAAATGTTTCATTTTATTTATTTTAAAAGTTAAATTATTACCCTTGTTAACATCAAAGGGCTTGCTATGATCTATTTTTGTATAACTCTTGAAAACAGAGAAATTATTATCAAACATGAGAGTATCCGTAACTATTTTATAAACAGTACAATCCATCAAAAAAGTAAAAAAATTTGATCATTATCTAAGTGAAAAACATTGGAAATTTTATTTCGCTCTGCATATAAATAAAATATATGAGATTGGTTTAAATTTTGTAATTTAACATCTAGTACTTAATCAGATATATATTTTTTTTTTCAACTTTCAAATCAACAAGTGTATGGCGGTAATTCAAAATTTCTTTGTTGAAATCTTGCAATTTATCGGTTATTTCTTTAACGAGATGTCTTTTATTGACGGCATCTTTGCCATCTACAGGATCTGCCATATTATTAATTCTGCGATTTTGAATGGAAACATATTGTGTTGTGTAAACAAAATCTTTACTTATTTGATCTCGTAAAGCAGAAACAATGGTATTATATTTTGAATCTACATATGTTTTTAAATCAGAAACACTAGTATTGTATTTTGACTCAACATCGTTTTTTAATGCATAACCAGCAACAATTGTTTTATATTTTTAACCTGCTTCTTTTTAAAATGTTTATTTTGCATTATTTATTCGTTTTATATAATCGGCAATAGAAATTATTGAATTGTAAATTTATATCTTCTTTTAGAGAATAATCAGAAACAATAGCTTTATATTTTGAATCAACATCTTTTTTTAATGCATAATCTGCTACATATATATCGAAATATCTTTTATTGATTGCGTCTTTTTCATCTACAGGTTCGCCTATACTAACACTTCTTCGCCCCAGAAAAGAAACATACGATTTTGTAAAACCAAAAAAAGTGCTTAATTCACTTTGTAAAGAAGAAACACTCGAATTGCATTTTGAATCTACATATTTTTTTAAACTTTCAGCAATATTACCAAAGTTTTTATTTAAAGATTCGATTAATGGTTTCCCAAATATATATGTCATTTAATAACATGTAAATTATATCGCGAAATTTAAATTCTTTTGAAAAAGGTGTAAAACAATTAAACATAAATGTCCACAGATAACAGAATTAAAATTTTGAATTCTATCATCATTGTAAAAACATTATTGTTTTTGGAAGAATTCATTCAATTATTAGGAGTATTGCCACCAAATGAGTCAAAATAATAAACATTATTATTTTCTTAAAAATAGCAAACCCAATGAGTGCCAGGATTTGTTGAAATATCAAAATTAACCACAGCACATTCATTTTTTAGCATATTTTGTTGGTAGTTCATTAATCATATAAACATTTCTGAAATTTTTAACATTTATTTTATTTTTACATATTTTTCATTATCGATATTAGATAAAGGAGCTAATTTTTTTTTGGTCAGCCTCTTTTTTCGCAACTACACCACTTCCTTCTTTATTTTCCATTGCTAAATTATGTATTTTTTGTTCTTCTAATTAATTTTAATTTTTGCTTTTTTGTTCAACAGAATTATATATTGAAGTAGCTACTCCTGCTGAAGCACTAAAGCCAGCTAAAGGAGAAACTAAGAGAGGAATAATTCCTCCATGATGTAAACCATTGCCGATTTTTTCTTTTAACATATTTTTGAGTATTGGCAATGCCAAGGTTAGTAAGAAATCTTTGGCTTCTTTTAATTTTTTAATTTTTCGCTCAAGTTGATCTTTGGTTGAAAATTTATCTATACCCAAATCTCTTAATTGATCAATGGGTATATCGATAGTTAAGCTTTTTATCTTCATTTATAAGTTAAAAATATATATATTCAATAAAACATTTTAAATCCCCAACCTACTATTATTTTTGTAAACATTGTTGAGTCAACAGCTGTAGAAGCAATTTTTTCACCAATCGGAGTATTTTTATCTTACATGATTTCTTTTGCTTCTTTTTGTAAAATTTTATCAGCTTTATGCCTGGCTTTAAATCTTTAGGATCTCTATTTGCAATATCGTGAGATTTACAAGCTTCGTCTAATTTATTTATTCCCGAGTCTCCTATTATAATCTTTCGTCTAATTTTGTAAATGGACCACAATAATTATAACTTGGTAAACGCATTTCAGGCAAATTTAAATTGTTTAATGCCCAATTTATCACACCTTTTCCATGGTGTTTAGAATTCTAAAATGTGTGTGGAATTAAATTTAACACTCGTATAAGATAAGGAATTCCTTTCGGATTATAAAAAAATTTATTGTTTAACATATTCATTATACTTACTTTTTCATGGTAATAATTGCTATTTCTAGTATTTTATTCACCATGAATAATTAACAATCTATCGATTAATTTTCTAACATCGTTCTTTCCAAATATATTCTTTTGGCAAACTATTGTATTTTTTTATACCTTCTCCCGATTTAGGAGAATTTTTATATATTCGTGATGAATTGATTGAATTATTTCATTATTCTTCCAACTGATACTCGAAGCTATGCTCATAGTTGGATTATAATTTTGATATGCTGCATTTGTTAATAAAACAATTTCTGCATAATTTTTATAGTTCTCATTAACATATTTTTCTTCACCAGTGGATTTATCTACAAGATCATATGTTTTACTTTTTGGTAAACAAATTAGTAAGGCCTATTGTTAGTTCATTTTTTTTTTATCTTTGACAAATAGAAAATCGCCATCTATTTTTACTTTTCTGTCTCCAATTTTAAAACCTTGCTCATCTCCTCGTAAACCAAATTTATCATTAATAACATCAATATCTTTAGAAATATATTTTTCGAGATTTATAGTAGAAACACCTGCTATGGGTGGCAAATTTTTTAATGGAGTAACACCCATTGGTGATTTTGGGAATAATTCTTTTTCAAAAGATGGTTCTTCTGGTGTTGGTGGATACTCAAAAATTTTTGCAGCAACAGGTACTAGTGCTGTTATTAAATTTTTATTTCCTTCACTTACATGTTCTACTTTTTTTGCCAATACTTTGTAATTCACGAATTAATGGTAGATTTTTTTTTTTTTTTTTTTTTCAAAATTCTATCTCATGGTACATTTTATAATTTCTATACTTCTCGATGAGAAATTTCACTTTATGAACTCCCTCTCCTATATATATATATATATATATATATATATATATATATATATATATATATATATATATATATTTATAAATGAGTTATAAAAGCATTGAGAGTTTTGAGAGACTAACTTTTCCCCAACTGATCAAACGAGGGGGAATTAAAATATTTACAATAATAGAATCGCGTTTGATATTCCCATAGGCGAGGGCTTTTCTTTTCCAAGCGATGCTTATGTTTTCGAAGAATATCGCCTACTAAAAAGAGATAAAGTTGGAAATGATGCAAAATACGAAAGATTATATAATATTGATATTTGTTCTAATTTATTTCCATGTCAGTTTTCTAAAGTAGAAATTTCAAGACATGGACGCTGTTAATAATCCAGGAATAATTTCTACATTGATGAATATTTTGCTAAGATCACCAGGTGAAAAAAATAATTTAGAGTTTACTGGTGTTGATAAATTTCGAGTAAAATCTGTTCGTAGTGATAAAATTAATGAAATCATGTATCCATTAAGATATTTGTTTGGCTTTTTTCGAGATAATAATGAATTTTACTAGAAAGGTTGTTATAAATTCACTATCTTTTTTTTTTTTTTTTTTTTTAGGAATTCATCGGATGACAATTTTTAATTTGTTTATGAAACTAAAAAAAGCAGATGGTTCAACTGATAAAACTTATGCTGATCCAGGTAGAATTGTTATTGTAATTTTGTGAACTATTGTTGAATACGAAGCTAACACGTCAATTGCAATTAAAGAAAAATTATATAAAAATCCTAAAATTCATATTGGTTTTAAGCGTTGGCAATTTTTAGAAAAAGAAGTACCTGCTGGGACAACTGTTTTGAACTTTGATATAAAATATCAGTTTAATAATTTACAATTTGACGTACCTGATTTTGTAATTGTGAGTTTCCAAACTAATAGAAAAAATCGCTCTGAGCAATATGTGCATGCTTCAATGTTTGATCATTGTAATGTAAGAAATATTTTTGTTAAAAATGGAAGAAATGAAATTTTTCCAAAAGAAAATTGGAATCTAGATATTGAAAATGATCTTTGTCTTAAAATGTTTCTGGCTTTTAATGGTTTGTAGAAATTCAAGATCAAAATGAGATACTATATATAGAAATAACGAACTTTATTATAAGCCAACTACAAACTATTATGGCGATATCAATTATTATTCATTTTGAGGCGAAGACCTTTATATGTTGTTGACTACCTATATAGAAAAACAGCGGTAGTTAAAGATAAAACAAATATATAAATTAGTGTAGATTTTAGAAAAGCTGCTGAGGCAGGTACAGTTTGTAATGTTTTAATTAGCTAACGAAATTTAACTTATGATTATTTGAAAGAAAATATCCCTGAAGATGTATAAAATTCTAATTTTGTTAAATGGATAATGTAAACGATTTTACAGAAACAAGAAATTGTTTCATTATTTTAATAAAATTTTTTAGACTCATACCTGAGTTATTGCATATAAAAGTTTTACAATTTTTTCATCAAACAAAAAATCATTTTTTCTAATTAAAACTTTCTCATAGTATCACTTTTTTTTATAAAACATATGTAAAAGGTTAAATATTATAAATGGATCAAATTATAGATATTTTAGAATTTTTGGGATATTATATATATATATATATATGAAATTATAAAAACAGAAATTTTTTTGATAACGAATTGGACCTTCTTGATTTCAAAATTGTTTTAAAAACCGATAAAAACGATTTAAGATCTATTAAACTCTCTGATTTTAAAGAAGATATTTATGGTTTGGATTGTTGAGATGGTTGGGATTATGGATTCAGTAATGGCTATGCTTAAGATTTTTCTTTATTTTTTGACTTCAAAAATCTTATTGGTGTTATACTTTTGTTGAATAAAATTTATAATTTCTATCAATTATAATTTTTAATATTTTCATTTGATTTTTGCTTATTTTGCATATTTTGGATAAAATTTACTTAATTTTCTGCTTGATTTCTTGCAATTTTGGTCTAAATTTGATAGATTTGATGCGTTCACTATTCGTGCAGAATTTTTGGGGGGGCTGAAATTCGGCGAAGAAAGCTTGATTATGGGATGAAATTGCTTGAAATTCGATTAAAAAATCATGAAATGTGGGTCAAAATTTTGTGTTCACTATTCGCGCAGGATTTTTTTGGGGCCTGGAATTCTACGAAAAAATCTTGATTTTTGGGTTAAATTGCTTGATTCTGTGGTAAAATTGCTTGATTTTCGATGAAAATTGCTTGTTCTTTAAATTGAAAATTCTGCTGGGGCATTTTTGAAAAAGTGGTAAATTTACTTGATTTTGGTGGTAAAAATGATTGATTTTGGAGTAAATTTGCTTGTTTTTTAGAATGATTAATTTCTTAAATTTCAAACCATGATTTTGGAGCAAAAAACCATCATTTTTTGATGAAAATTGAGTTACGCTAAATGCCCCTTTTACATCTGCTAACGATTACATGGGACGTAGTTATACCAGCACACTTTCACCGTTAAATGACTGTGAGGCCTGCGGCAAGCAAATGCTAACTTGCCAAGTACTCAAAAATTCAGATCACGGTGAAGAAACCACGTCATTGATACAGATTCCATGTATAGTTCCTCGAAAACTTCCAAGTTTTTCAAGCTTACCTGCCGTTACTCTGCATAAATCCTTTTTGAAACTATGCGGCAGAAAAAAGTTCTCCGTATTTGTAATATTTTCTTAACTTTTCTGTAATTCACTGTGTTCGAGGTTAGCTGAGCACATCTGATCAACCTATGGAAAAGAAACTGTAAAAAACTGTACATGTTACGAATACTGACTTTAGTACTTTTTGTAATGTTGGCAGCAAATAAGGAAAACTAAAAAATTGTCATGCCTTAAAGTCTCCTCAAGTGTAATATTTTATTTACCTGCTATTAAGGTAATTTTCATCTTGTTTTTTTGCACATCAAAGTTAACTTTTCGCTTAGTTGTAATACATTAATGCTTGTAACAATTTGACGGTGTCATCTGTCTGACGAAGAAATGATAGTCCATTAGGTCCATCAATGTTAATTTTTATCTCTCGCCCAGGGCGGGATTCAGACAGTATACTGTCGTTCTAGGCAGTGCATTAATCGAAACTACCCCTCTCTTCCGGGCCCACTTAAGAGAAATTTTAAAATGTGTAAATATTTACACTGGAAGAGTTACATTACTGAAAGAACAAACAGAACCATTTTCGCACATGTATGGCATCTTACTTTTAGTAGTTTTCATCGCAATTTCCCCCGTGGGAAATTATTGATGACGTCATCATCGTTGTATATTTCATGCAATATGCCCGCTTCGATATAAGGAACTGAAAAAGCGTTCAGTCTGTTTTGATCCACTGCTGACCAACTGTAGTTATTTATTTTATTTAGCGCATTGTGAAACCGATAGTATTAAATAAGCAAATAATTCATGTGAAAATTCACCCAGTCCTCCTTTATAGAAGCTGCTGCCTATAGAAGCAACTGCCTGGGTTGCCTTCCGTAAATCCTGCTATGGTGTCACGGAAGAATAAACAGTTGTTTAAAAGAAGGAACTACAAAGTGCTTTCAGAAGTGCTCATTAAATTGGGAATAAACTGTGAATTCGGCTTTTGGAGATAAAAGTAGCCGAGGAATATTTTCGACCTCCCCAAACTATAATATAATATTTTATGGTGGTGGTTCTGACTTTCTCATAGGTAATCGGCGTACTTGTAATTTTGATGTTCATCATTGGGTTACGTCATAACTTCAGCCCCATTAAAAATAACATTAATTAAAACAAACCATGCTTTGTTCACTGAGATTGGTAAAAGTCTGGCAAGTATGTTCAAATATTCTGCTCGTGTGCCGTCAGGTTAAGGAAAAATGTGTTTACTTCTACTCGATTATTTCCTGTGAAATAGAAGACTCTGTATTAGAAAACTTCAGTTAATATTTCATGGCACTGTTTTAGTTAAACCAAATAAATAAACATCACTGTGATAAAATGTTCTGTTACATGGAGTGCTACGGGAAGGATCTCTATACAAATAAGCGGAGAAGAAGTATAAACTTTCTCAAATATTTCATTAACTAAACCATTTGCATGCTTATAAATTATAATTATCGAATTAACTGTTATTACAGTGTGCATGTATTAGTTTCAATATACCTAGGACATGCACATAAAATACATCCTACCAAATGAGCATGTTTTGCCAATATGTCAAGTACTTTATGTGATGATGTTGTTGACACTTCTTTATTTGTAACACATATTCAACAGCTAGTTTATGTGATAAAAATGAATTTTAAAAGATAACAGAAAAGTTTGCTGAAATTCCTTAAGACATTTTCCGAGGCAGTAAATTTTGAAATGATTCTAGAAACACAAATTTGAGTCATATAAAATTTTAGCTTGAAATACATATGTATGTTTATTAATTAACACGTTGTATGTATTAATAGATATATAGTCATGCTTCACAGTACCTGTAACATTTTTTTCCAAATTTAATTATAGCGTTACAATTAATTTTTCCAGCACATTTTTACACTCATGTTTTAGGAAAATGTATCACCATGAAGGAACCATCGGAATAGAAGTAAACTTATTACACAAATTACTAGTAGTGTTACAAACAAATGATACTAGTTTCAGAGAAACGCAACAACATTACTTACAAAATACCAGTATGCTATAAAGCCTCCACCAGTTGCAAACTGCAAAAAGAACTGCTACACAGGTCTCGCACACGTGGCTGTGGAATGGCCTGCCCGGCTCCTTCTACCCGAGTCCACAGCTCGTCAGTATTGGCTGCTATAGGCTGTTCACGGTCAAATGACCACATTCGAAAGCCCTGCCTAGGATCTACTTGTATGCACGTTGTGTGTTCTTCCACCTTATGTGAAATTAACATTGCCATGGGTCATCACTTTATCCATTCGTTGGTCAAGTGAAACTGTGAAATTATTAGAAAACTAAATAATTTAGTAATATGCTCATTTTTACACTTCCGTGCATAAAAAATATCTAATAACGGAAAAAAATCTAAGTTATGACAAATGGTTACCCAACACTTCTTATTCGATGTTATGATATCGAACTATTCTCCATCTATCGTTACCAACTTAACTGGGCGCATGCCCCTCGATACGTCCGTTAAGGCATTTGCAGGTAGGGGCAGTGACTTTTTTCCAAGGTTGTTTTCAAAAGTTCTCACTTTATCGTGAACAGCCTTTACAAGATAATGACGGGCTAGTTGCCAAGTGGTCATGTCCCAAGCATATTCAACAGATGACATATCGGGCGAACATTCAGGCCAGGGAAGATGCGGTAACTGGCTTGCTCCTAAGGTAGTTGGACTTAACGTCTCGTCGACAGCGAGGTCATTACAAACGGTGCAAGTTGCACAGGGATGAGGAGTTGCGGAAGGAATGGGCCATGGTCTTCGTTAGGAACCCATTCCAGCATTCACCTGGAGTGATTTCGGAAAACCATGGAAAAGTGAAATCAGGATGGCCGGATCGGGAATCGAACCCGGATCCTGCCGAATGGATCCTGCCGAATGGGAGTCCAGTGAGTTACCAATGCGCCAATTCACTCAGTGCTCCCAAGACGGCCTGGACATTTCTGGCATATGTGGTCGGGTGGTGTCTTGTTGGAACATGGCTACAGGAGTGGGCTAAAGGAAGGGTACAACTTCAGCCTCCACAATTTCCCTGATGTAATGGTTGTTTGAAAGTTCCCACAATTCGTAGCAGCCGAGGTTGGTTAATGATACTCAATTGCTCCCCAAACCATCACGCCCTTGGTTCGTGCAGTATAACGCTGGGCAGTGCATTCCAGATGACTGGGCTCAGCTCGGATGCATTTGCGTCCATCATTATAATCTATGCTGAAGCGGGATTCGTCCGGAAACACGCATTCTGCACGCCACTGGGTGTGTTCGTGCGCCCATTGTAGTCTACGCTGTCGATAGTCCAGGTTCAAGGGAATCCTGCGAAAAGCAGTGCATGCACGCAGTTTTCGGTGAAGCAGATGACTTCGTACCGGGGAGGCAGACAATGTAAGACCTTTGGCAGTGTTCCAACTTTCTGCTAACACTCGAGAAGAAGTTGTCATGCGGATGAGATGTCTGCCATCCCGTGACGTCACATTTCGTGTTCCAGTAATCCACTACTTTCACGCTCGATTTTATCTGCCATTCAGAAGATAATAAAGAATAAACTCTAGGTACAAACAAATCAGACGTCAGTAAACATTTAGGCTATGTGGGAACCTGACCAATTATATGCGGCTTATCTACGACTGTGTTGATAAATATTTCATTGTTCAAGTACAAGTAAGTCATGCCAAACAATAAATACATTAAATAATAACCAAGAAGGAAATTGTAAACTGGATCCTAATTTCTGTTCTCTGTTCCTAAGCCAATGTTTGTTTAGGTAGGTACCTATACCACCGTCGATTAAATTAGATACAACTGTTTTCATAATGTGGGTGTATTTGGATCAGAGTGAATTATCGAATTTTGAATGTGTATTTGATATCTCATACATGTATATGTATATTTATAAATATATCTATGTTTATTTTATATGAAAACATGTATATTTTGTGTTGACCTAGTATAGAATATAAGGAATTACATCTAACATTACCTGTAACCAGCGACTTGGCACGTCATTAATTTTAATTTTGTTTTTGTGCTAATTGAAAGCGAATATATTATTTTTACCTTAACTCTATAGCCCAAAAAATTCTTTCTTTGAAATTTATGTTTGGCAGGTTCAGATTAGGCAGGTCGAGATTAGATAGATTTTACCCGCAACTTCGTCTGTCAGTACTTTATGTTCGCAATTGAAAATTTTGTGCATCAGACTAAAATTGAACGATTTTTTTTTTTTACCATAGCCCCGCTTGGTTAAAATTCTAATTTGTCATTGATTTTTGTGGGTGGCGGAAATTGGAACTAAACTTTATATCGTCAACACGTCCACCCGGAAATACAGCGTAATGATAAACATATTGGTGATAAACCAACCACATACGACAAAATGTAACAATATAAGGTAATCAAATATGATGCATAAAAATCCATCGACGATAGAGAAAATGTGAAGAAAACATTGAATAATTTCTCCTGCTCAACTCTCTGTGAATATACCGTGTTTATGTGTTTGTGGCTCAGTATTTAAATTGATTTGAGACCTACTTACAGTGAAAACCTGTTAAAAAATATATTCAATATTGTGTCTGTATAACGCCGGAACTAACTAATAGTCATTCAAATAAACAATTTCATTATTACAATATTTTTTTTAAATTTTATAACTAAATTCACAGTAATATGCATAGTCGGTTTTGAAGGTAATAATTTGCATAACCATTTGCGCCATGCATTTGAAACAAGGCTCTTCTATCTCAGGTTCGTTATAACAGTTTCCTCAAACCGACTGCGCTGCTGTTTCAGAACTTAGTCCGTGATGATATAGACAAACCCTCTCGTGTATTTACCACCACAGGAGCACCACCTCCCGCCTAGCAGCAGGAGTGTCGCAAAGTACTCGCCTATCCTACTGCAGCGATTCATGGCCTCACAAGTACGTTTAAACATTATAAAGGCTGTTCACGGTAGAATGAGCGCACTTTTGAAACCCTGCTTAAGACCTACTTGCGTGCACGTTGTGTATTTTTCCAAAATACATAAAACTAACATTTCCATGAGCCTGATCACATTTTTTCGTGCGTCGGTAAAGGGCAACTGTAAAATTTTTATAACAGTAAATATTTCTCTAATGTTTTTACTGTTTCACTTATATGCATCAAAACAAACAAAAAGGAAATAAAATATTTAATTATTCATGAAATTTTTAGGCTACTTAACAAGTGAAATTTAACGTTAACACATGGGTACTTTCTTTTCCTCGTTGCCAACTTTTAACGTCCATTTAACCCACGTTAAGTTACACGTTCGTTTATTAACATCATGACTTCCGGTGGAAGAGCAGGATAAGCGTCCGTTTGGAATCTGTATTGAGGTTCATCCCTAACATATATGCTTTTTATAATATTCTACACTGTAAAAAAATGAGGTAAAATTCCCTCACATTTAAGGGGATCTAATTAACTCTATAATCCTTGACATTTGCTGATAGGTGAACACGAACCATGGTCCTCTTTCATGATAGGCCGATGCACTACCCGTCACACAACGACGACAACGTGACAGCACCAGTGAATATTAGCTTGTTAAAGGATTATTCTTTTGCCTGTCCCCCCAATTAACTGTTGAGGCCATGCTGAAGAGGCGCACGCGTCATAAGGTAATTTTCCCATCTATCTATGAGATTTTCCACCGCTATGTACGTCAATTTTACTCCAGAGTGCGGTAATTATACCATACACATAAAGAACCATGTTCGACAGCTTGTATGACTAAATGATAACATTTTATTTTAAGGTAAAAAATATATATAAAATGCAATTATCAAATAGTTACAGATGGACGAGGAGATCTGCACGTCGTGAGGTAATTTTCCCATCCATGTATGGGATTTTCCACTACCATGTACGTGAATTCTACTCCAGAGTGTGGTAATTTTACCTTCCCTGTAAGGAAAACTATGTTTTCCCCCACAAGTTTGTGAATATTAGATTACACTTGTCAGAAAATTGTCTCATTATTTTCTACAGTGTATCCACTTTTGTAAAATGTTCCTTCTTTTGTATACGATAGTATTCTTCTCTTTATTCCACCCTGAACTTTCAGTTAATGATCTGTCTGTCATACTCATTACAAAAAAAATAACTTAAAAATATATTTCTGAGCTAGAGGATGCATTAATTTAAACATTAGTTTCTAATTCGCAGATTGCATACATGCTTGTGTTTCCTTTGGCCGAGCTATGTGATACACACAACTCTACGGTTCTCTAGACTCAGATTATAAGTAAACTGTGTTTGAGCGTGACAAACCATCTTTAGTAGAAGGCACAAAACTCAAAAGTACAAATTTTTAGGCTGTTCACAGTAAACTGAGCCATTGTGAAAGCTCTGCTTAAGCTCTACATGCATGCACATGGTTTTATCTTCCGCCTTATGTAAAGATAACATTGCCATGGGCCTAAGCACTTTATTCATAAGTCGGTCAAGGAAACCGGTGAAATTATCACACAAGTAAACGTATTACAGGTTTGCTAAAGGCTGTTAACGATAAAGTGAGCAATTTTGAAACCAACCTTAGAAAAAATTCACTGCCCCCACATGCATATATTTTAAAGGGCGCGCTGAGTGACGTGCACCTAGTAAAGTTGGTAACGATGTAGAGGAAAGTAGATCCATATAATAACGTCGAACAAAAAGTGTTAGGTAACCATTTGCGATAACTTAAATTATTTCTCTCAATTTCGGTTTTTTTTTATGGATCGAAGTGTAAAAATAGGCAGATATGTACAATATTTACTTTTCCAATAATTTCACAGTTTCACTTGACCGACGCATGAATAAAATGATGAGGCCCATGGCAATGTTAATTTTACATAAGGCGGAAGAACATACAACGTGTATACAAGTAGATCTTAAGCAGGGCTTTCAAAAGTGCCCATTTTACCGTGAATAGCCTATAGTTACTATACTTAAATGCATTAACAAATAGGAAGCAAAATAAATCGTTTCGTTACACAGACGTCTGCCTAACACTTTCAATTCAATACGAAGACGTGGAACTACTTTCTCTCCATCGTTACCAACTTTACTTAGCGCATGCCAGTTAGTGTGCATGTTATAATATATGCGGGTGGGAGCAGTGCTACTATTTTTCTGAGGCTGATTTCAAAAGTGCTCAAATTACAGTGAAAA
The DNA here is from genome assembly GCA_029891345.1 of Dryococelus australis. NCBI lineage: Eukaryota > Metazoa > Arthropoda > Insecta > Phasmatodea > Phasmatidae > Dryococelus > Dryococelus australis. Next base: position 43,260,448 of record CM056993.1, read on the forward strand.
GTCTGTAAAAGTGGCTACCCATCAGTAGAAGTTTCATTGCCCGAAACCATGAATGTCTAGCTGGAAGCAATCTTGTGCTTCCTACTTTAAAATCTGCCACAAGAAAATTATGCTTCTAACTTTCTGAGGTTTTGGGTAGTTCGTTTTTATATGAGTACTTTTTATAACGCCAAAACGTAAACGAGAAATAGTTTTAAAAGTACCACAAACATGAAATGTACACAATGTCATCTGTTTACTTCCACGGACTGCCTAGTACGAATTTAGCTACATATAAAACTTCGTAAATCTAACTACTCTATGTAAAAAAGGCCAAGAAAACTTTTTTCCGAATTACAGAAATTACAAGCTATATATACGCAAATTTCTTGCTGTAAAACGCGAAGTAATGAAATATTTCGATCCCATATTTCTTGTTCTAGTGCCCAACAGTTTTCTTGTTTATATTGAATACAATATTTTAATAATTATGTGGTGAATGAATACGAAACAGAAGTCCTGTAACAACCTGTATGGTTTAAATAAAACTATTAAGCAGCGTTTATCGTAACAATTTTACAGCTTGCAGTTGTGAAGTAAGGCGACATTCCCAAAATTTTGTCAACGTATTGTGAACTCTTCTTGGAAGCCCATACTGCAGAATACGGCATTTTTATTAGAAAAAATTATATTTTTTCTTTGAAATTATAAGTCTTATCTAATACGTAAAATTGTTCTCACTAGTAATCTCATCAATACGCGAAAATTGTTTGATAGAGTTATTTGTAATACGCAAGAGAAATAAAATATTTGGGGTAAAAATGCGTATCTTTGGCCGTGCGAGATATAAAACGGATGAGTGCGAAGAGAAAAGTGAGAAAATAAAAACAAGCCTCATTTATAATCGAATGCAGAGGTGTGAGTGAGAAGGCAATGAAGTGTCAGATGAACTCGCGTAGGAGGTAAGCGAAATTCGCCTAAATTCAGAAGTCTTGCTTGCTCGTCATGTCTTTAGAGAAGGGCATTTCCTCCGTCTGGAAGACAAACATATTAGTATTCACTTCAGTTCTGCATTACGTACTACTTTACCTGTATTTGAATGAACCGTTCTGTTCGGTGTCGAAATGTCATTTCGTACCTGTTTAGAATAAAACCAAAGTACCGCTACGTCTAAGAATTTTTTTTTTTACGCAGGCTCAAAAATTACAAGTAGTTAAGTTTTGGAGCTTTTCCAATTGATTACTTAATTTTGGTCGAACAGTTTGACATACTGTGAATAACGTAATGTTAAAACAAGCTATATTTGTTTCACGTATGAATTATGATCCCTTATTCCTTTATGCAGCTTTTTTTTATGATTCCGCCAAGTTTGGAAATTAACGTTGTCGTGTATCTAATGTCTAGAAGTATTACGCTGTTCAAGTCGCATAGTGTAATTATTACAAACACATAACATTGTTATTAGACAATTCTTACTATATTATCTTTAAAAAGAAATCGATATTACCATTTTCACTTGCAACGTATTAAAACATTATACTTTTTAATGAGATTTTAAAATGAAACCAATTCACTAACAACACGATAATCGATATTAACGTTACAAATATGTGCAGTATGGTAATATATATTTTATGTTGTGTATAATATTTAATTGAGCATTAACTGTAAACATTTCAATAAACAATAAAAAAACACATTTCATAGCTACCTACTGTGACTTTTATATAGCGGCGGTCACTACACTTCTCTTATAGGGACAGGAGGTATCGGGTTCGTATCCCAGCTTAGCTATGGATATTCGTTGCTGCATACTTTCGTCAAAGTGTTAAATATTTTGTGTTTCATCCAACAGGAGAAGTATGAACGCAAATAAAATTTTTACAGTAAACACTTTTTCAGAATTTTTATGCAAAATTCAAATTTCATACTTGAGTTGAGTGGAATTTGTATAGAAATTGAGTTCGAGGTAATGTTAAATCATGATCAATAATAATTGATAATACAAATATTACTATAAATCGTGTGCTATTGGGAGAAAAATTTTCACACAGTGGTAAGTACTCAAGTGTAGAGGCATTTCAAAATATCTGGACAAGTTTTGTGGAAACACACGTTCCAGTCATCATCAAAAATACTCCTCAGATGAGATGAGTTCCTATTTACAAAAGTTTTTCTTCCGAGTGAAAATACAAATCCCCAGCGCAAGAAATAACTTCATATAAATTATACTAATGTAAAAAAAAATCTTCATTAAAAATGTAACATTCCTCAATTCAGTCTTCTGTGATACAAATTGTGTATTTTTTGTCAGAAGATCGATGAAACCCGGATTAAAAAATTTCCCATTTAAATGACAGCGGGCGTTATCATTGAAGAAATTCTTACGGTTTTACAAACAATCGTTTCAAAAATCTTGATTTATGACCTCTTATTGTATTAATTTTTTTCCCCGGTCAGCCTAGAATATTATTCAGAATATTTTCAATCTACGCAAGGAATGAAAGCGATACAGTTTTCTGAACGGAGCTGGACAGGTAGATACCCAGGCAAGTCTATTTCAAGCTTCCGATCTGCCTACAAATCAGGTTTCGTTCCAGCAAACAGTATCTGGTTTAAATTTGAACAACCCTTCCACTTGCCTCGGCTAAAAAAAATATACAAGTAGCGAACCGCTCAACAGAAAGCAACCTCTCGATCTGGAAACGACCTCAAATGGTAGCTATACTCCATTTACGGTTGCGTTCTCCTTTTCTGAAGCCCTACTAAAGTTCTACTTCTAGAATATGCCTCCGCCTCATGCACACAAAGCTTAACGTAGTTTCGAAAACTACACCTAAATTCCTACACTCCGCACTCGTGCGCACTCTCTTTAATAATATTTTGCATAAGAACAATAAGAACGGTAAAATGAGGACTTTGAAAGCCCTGCTTATAATCGACTTGTATGCACGTTGCTTATTCCTCCGTATTATGTAAAATTAATATTGCCATGAGTCTCATCACTTTATTCATGCGTCAGTCAAGTGAAACTGTGGAATTATTAATAAATCAAGTACTTTACAAATATGCTTATTTTTACTCGTTGGTGCATTAAAAAAACTTAAAGGGAAATAAATAAGTTTAAGTGATCATAAATTGTTATCCAATACTTTTTATTCGGCGTTAAAATCTGAAACTACTTTCCAGCCACCGTTACCAACTTTACTGGGGGAATGTCACTCAGTGCATCCATTAAAATATATGCAGGCAGGGACAGTGACTTTTTCTAAGGTTAATTTCTAAAGTGCTCACTTTATCGTATAACACTCTTTAGGCATTACGAACACACCTATTTTCCCTTTACTTTTATTCATTTTACTTATAAATGAAATATTATAATTTATAAATAATGTATTAGAGAAAGTTCAAATTTACGGAAAATAAGGTACTTTTATGTATAAATTAGTATAAAATGTTTGTCATGCATGACATATTTAGGAAAGAACCAGCCCGTTATAAATGGGGTGATTTTCAAAAGTTAGATTCAGTAAATGTGAAGAAACCGCAAATGGATTATATCAGGCGTGTTCGCACGATGTCTGCTTTCAGCTACTCTCGCTGTTTGGAGAATTTCTACTCAAGTCCACGTAAGTAAAAATTATGTTCACTCGCGCTTGCAACATTTTATGCAATTCCGGGAGGCAGGATTTCTTGTACTATGAGTAAATGGAGTATCAATCTCGCGCTTCAACCTTCTTGACCTGCAGGACAATATTCAGTTTTCTTTGTATCCGAGGGTACCCAGTCACAAGGCAGGCACATTTTTGACTGAGCCAGCGTATTAACGCGGTGAAAAATAAATATGCTAACGCAAAAGTGTTATGGGGGGGGGGGGGGTTGTTATAATGTTTATTGTGTTGTATATCTTGTGTTTTGACATTAATACGTCTTTAAATTTGCGACCATAGTGGGAGGCAATCCAGTAAATCCGATGATAACAAAATCGAGGGATACAGTTTGGCATTGCAGCTCCGAATCTATCGTCTACATTCAAAATAAATTCAATTACCCCATTTGATTGCCAAAGGAGCAAAGAATATGTTACGTTGAATGAGGACTGCGAAGTATCACGTGCTGGAAAAAGGGGCCCGGGGGTCTAACAACTTCCGTGTAATAACTTCCGCGTAGTATAACTTTTAACTAGGAGAATCGACGACGCTCGTTTAAGTTTCAATCGACAGCTCTCGTCAAGATCAATCGATTGCGTGTATAAACACATTTGTGTGGTGTGGTGAAATTGTATGAGTTTAATGTAAAAAATTAGGAAAACTTAATACAAGTCGAAATACAGCAATTGCATACAGATAGAAAGAAAATTTCAAAAGCAATCTAGCGATACCCATAAAACCCCATATGATCGAATGAAGCGGTGCCGGGAACGTAAAATAGACATCAAAGCGTCTGAGCGCGTCAACGTATACGTATTCACGCGAAACAAACGGCCGTCTCCCCTACATAGCCACACCTCATTTTTTTATTTTTTAGTTTATTTTACAATTATATCTTTAGTTTTTATGTATATAATAGCCTGCGTTAGCCAGGTGTAAAAGAATAGTGAGAAATACAACACCCCGTTTTTAGGAGTTTCTGTCTCAATGGGAGACGGATTCAATTTTGGCCTGTGCAGTATTTTAAGGTGGGCACCAAAACAATATGCCTGCCAAATTTGCTCCAGATATATCAAACGGTGTGGAATTGAATAGAGGACACGCCCACATACAAATACCAGTACAAACTTTGACTTTTATCTTCAGAGTAGGTTTTTATTTCACATGTTTGATTTTTTGTTGCTTTCCCCGTTATCAGCTCACCTTCGGCAGTGGAGAACGATAATTACATTTCTAAGTCTAGCAAAACCCCTTTTCCACACTACTTTCAACTTTAGTGCAAGTATTCCAGTCAGTGTGTAAATTAAAATACGTATTCTTACGAGCAGGCATCTTCAAACTTTAATTTTAAAAATGCTCAGGTAACTTCGAACAGCCTGTATAATTTTATGCGCCGACTGATATATTAAGCTTATTCTAATGGGTGTAAGGAATATGGAGGGTTTATACTGTTAAGGAGCTACAAAAATAATTTGTTCGGAACCGGCTAGAAAGTAACTTAGGCGGAAAACACATCCTCAGTACAATCGTAGGTGACCGAACACGCGACCTCCAGAATGAACTTTTTTTCTTCCTGATTGATGCCCTGCCTCCATTAATCTTTTCTTGCGGAATGTTTCGATTTACAATTTGTTTATCAACAGAACGCTATAACTTCTAGACAGCCTTTTTCAGAGTACGTTCATAGGACAATGGATTGGGGCTACTCTGTCCTCTTCCTACAGCTGTACTGGTCTAGGAGTCTGTTTACCGATTCTGTCACATAAATATTTTTAAAGAAATCAAATACTGTTGCCTTTTATCCCCTTCTCCTGAAAAAAATATTATGTCCTCACTGATTTGTAACCAGGATACAACGGTTATAATTCATGTGTGAGCTATAAATTGCTTATACTTTTCCACTGCAAAAGGATCCCGCAGTGGTTAGCTATTTTCCTTTCTCAAGGCTGCATTTAGATATAAAAAATTATTGAGCCTTTTGGTCTGGTCAATTACTGAAATGCTTTTATATAACTTTATCTTTTCGTTTTATAAATTTAATAGCGAGACTTGGCACAACATTAACTCCTTTTCAATGTGCTCTTAATCTCCTCAGCATCCATTGCTCCGGCAGGTTGGTCGTCTGCTACTCCAGATCAGTTTATCCTAGTCGACACACTGGCACGCCGATAAAGTAGCAAGTCTGGCATTGGCGCAACTAGTAATAGCACACTTGCGAAATTTTCTGAGACGAAAATTCGTTTAACGAAAACTTACTTTTCAAGTGAAAACAATACAATTTAAAAATGGTGCTCATTTTTATCTCCGCGACATTGTAGCAGATAGCAACAGCTCGGAAGATCATCGTAAGTAGGGAAAATTTCCTTACGTTATTGCAACAAACAGTACATTTCTACAGTAAGTGAAAACTGCTACAGAAAACACCAAAATTAAAAAAAATAAAATAATAATATGAATAATATTTTATGTAAAATATGATTATGTATATATATACTAATATATACACATATATACACATATATACACACATATATTGTCCCTACATATATTATAATACAAGTATATAGCTTGAATAATTTTTTTTTAATTTACGTAGAATAATTATTGAAATATTTTTCTCAATATACTGTAGGTGTTTTTCTATTTTCGATTGTTTGAAAATTACAATGTGCAAAAGATAAACCTTTTTTTAAACAGCACAGCCGGGAAAATTACTTTGTTTCTATAAAAAAAAACCTTCGGAACAAATTTTTATAAATTTACTCAGTACACTTAAAATAATTACGACTGAAGGATATTTATAAATTTAGTACTTGAATATATTTATAAAAATTTGTTCTCAGTTACATTAAAATTATGAAAACAAACTTCATCAAAGCCATTTATAACAATTGTTAAAAATATTTTATTGCATAGTATCAAAGCAATTATTCTAATTTCCCTGCTTCACGAAGGTTTTTTTTTTTTTTTTTTTTTTTAACAATTGTTTCTAAAACTTTGAATAGAGAAATGTCTATAAACCGTGAACATAAAATTACGTCAATATAAAAAAGTTCTTAGTAAGGAAATGTTTTAGTAGTTTTCTTTCATCAACAACTCAAATACATAATTGTGACAATTTTTGACAGTTTCTGTAGCAGTTTGTAAATATTCTGCGTATGGTAGGCCCTATGTTATTAGTCGAAGAGACGTAAAGCGACTAACGCTGTTTTATGCTTCAGGGCTGTTGTTCAGCCAATGCGATATATTTGCGTGGAACTTGAACGGAACAAAGCCACCGCAGCATCGCTGTTTGCTTTTAATCTTACGATGTGGGAGGTCCTGAATTCGCATCCCATGGCCAGGTACAAATGTGTGTTTCAATAACGCTATTTCCTCCTGGTTAGCCGGTAAGTGTTCAACTGGACGATGTTAGTAAAATGTCTGATTTAGGTTGAATTTGAGGCCGAGTACTTAAGTTCAATTTGTTTCAAGTTACATAATGTTATTATTTATGTATAAAATCTCCCTCCCCCCCCCCACTATTGTTAAAAAATCAAATAACCACGTGCAAAAAAAAAACAAAGTTTTAATCATTCGAAAGCACAGTCGAGTGTTTGAGCTACATTTTGCCAAATTGCCATTAAGTAATGGTTTTTATATGAAGGAAAAAAAAAAACTTGAATAATATCTACGATTGGTCCTTAAACACGGCCGTATTAAATCTTCGACTGACTATTGCTGTCAGTTAGAAAATAATAATCCATCGAGTGGTGTTCAGGTGGGCGATAAGGAAGCGTGTTCTACGTAACAACGGTTATTGATAACGAATCAAAAGGCGGCAAAACATCCTGCTCACCGAAGGTTCCAAACCACCTGGGTGCTCGATACGGCATCAAAGTTCGAGCCACGAAGCAGGCGAGATTCAGACATTCGCCGATTTTCGTCCTCGCCATCACACGAATTTGGCGTATTGTGCTATAGTTTCGTACTGTAGTGAATTACAAACTAACTTGGCATCAAAGTCGCGTTTTGGTTTGTTTATAACTTCTTTCGTATGCATTCAAATATTGTTGAAAGCAAAACAGTGATGTACTTCATCGTGAGATTTATGTCGCAAATATAGGATATTATGTGGGTGACTTGACATTTTAGACAACACTTGTCGGACAGATGTCATTACGGTATTGTCGACACTGAATGAATCGTGTAGTCTATTCGCGGTTACGTCACGCTTTTCAAATCAAACCTTTGAAAAATTACCGCATGTACGACATGTTTAGTTGATTCCTAATTATGTGATGCATTACAAGCCTTTTATGGTTGTGTTAACATAAAAGTGCATTATTTTCTGTTAAATTAACGTTTAATTTATATTTTAACTATAAATTATAATATTTAATTTATGATAATATCAACGAAAACAGTCAGAAAATAGGCGAGTTGGTAATGCCTAGTAAGAAATAGTTATTATGTGAAATATTATTATTCTGAGTGCGCACGAATGCGGTGCGTTGTCCCGAAGGTGAAATTTTCTAATCTTAGTTAAGCGTCATTTGCATGAAACGGAGAATATACTGAAAGTATAACTTCAGCAGAACTTCATGAAAGTTAGAAGTAACCGTGAATGGAATAGAATATGAAATTTCGCCGTGCTTTGATGTCGGGCTGTTGTGACGGATCATCAGCGAACACCGCGGTGCGTGGGCGTATAGTAAAGGGGGTCTGGATGTGCCGGTAAGGGTCGAGTTCTCGCAAGGACACCGCTGGACCTACCTGCTGGAAGCTGCGGTCTTCTGGAGAGTAGTTCCGGCGGATGTGTCTTCCGGAGCTGTTGTACGGAGCGCGGTTAACCGCCGCCTCGTTTATATAAAAACTGCGTGCCTCGGCAGGTTGCCTACCCCTCCCTCCGTGCAGGGGAGCGCGGATGCTGCGCGGGTTGCGGCACGTGGGCCGTGAGGGGTGGGATCAGGCTTCCCCCACCCCCTCCTGCTCTCATTCCAACCCTCGCAGCTCTATGCGCATGCGCCGGCGCACCTCTTCAGGGTAGTTTGGCTCGCGCTGCGGGGATAACCGAGTCGCAAGGCTGCCCCGTACGTTTTCCGAGAGGAGATAATCCTCGACTTTCCGGTTTTTAAGGGCATTTTGCTAGAATAAAAAATTGTTATACTTTATATTTTTTGAATAATTTGATGTAACATACAATTTTTTTTTTGCTGCAACTGCATTGACAAATACTATTTAAGTTGTACAGATGAAAAAAAATTACAAAGTAAACTAATGTCGTGGGTTACCACGTGACACATATGCAATTACCGAATACCAGATCATATATATATATATATATATATATATATATATATATATATATATATATATATATATATATATATATATATATATGACAAAAAATGTTAGGTATAAAGAAAAATTTGCATATTTTCAACATTTTTGGAAATACGTTTACTGTTGTTTGGTGATAACATATGTCGAGCGGCAGACCTCGGCATTAGTTCACGTTGCAAATTTTTTAATTTGTACAACTAAATTAGTATTTATTATATTGGCTGCAGCACAACAGAAAAATTTTGTGTTTGATATAAAATTTTTCAAAACGTGTGAAGTGTAAATATTTATTTTATTCGAGGAAAACGTCGTCACATAATTACAATACGTGTAAGATGTACACTATTTGGTACAGTTATAAAATTATTAATTTTTTGGTACACAACACCCTTAAATATGATTCACTGTTAATTGTATTTGAAAGCCCTGCTTAAGTTTCTTTTTCCCGTTGCTGTTCGCCCTTTCACCAAATGTAAACAAAAAATTTACATTCATTTCGCCTTATCAGTAGCTCCCATACGTCGACCGAACGACGTCGCTTAACTGTTAGAAACACAAATGTGTTACTTTTTACTCCATTTGTTAGTTCCTACTTGACTTTAGTGAACACCAATTTGAAATTGGAACTTTTACTAACGCGTTAAAGCATGGGACAACTTTTTGAAAATTCCCTGGAAACATTTAAGCAAGTCAGTATTTACGTTAAAATACGTACAGTCACGGGGCAGAATATTTTTGAGGTTGACGTCGAGTAGCATCGCCTATGAAAGAAGTCTCATCCTAATAACTATGGAACTATGGTGGGTGGTGATCTTTGTCTAGATTTTTTTACTAAAGATAAATGCCCCCCCCCCCCTTTTTGTGTTAACACCTTTCGTCTAACAGTTCTTTGACTTAAATATGAAACCAACATTGACTTATTAATAAAGAAAATTACACTGCACAATCGTGCCTTGCGCGGACATAAAACTGGTATTTTCATATACTGCATTTAACCACGTTATGCTTGTAGTTTGTACACATGTGTTTATTTGCTTTGGCGTTGCTCCTAAGAGCATGCTATCTCTATGTTAGTGCATTAATATAAAATTGAGGACATTTTCAGAACTACACATTATTGTCAAATTCTTTTTTAAAACGTCTTCTTTAATTTTCTTTCATGGTAATCCAATCGCAAAATTTATTCCATAAATGTCTATCGGGAATTAACTTTAAGGTCGCACGATAGAACAAAAGGCTCAGTTAAGTGTTCAGGAATGTGGGTCAGGAGAAGAAGCCTCGAGAAGTGCTCAAATCTGAGTAAATTTGAAGAAAGAACAGTGTCAAAAGTGTGTGTATCGCCGTGGCGGCGAGTCTTGTCAACGGGCGCCTTCAGCTGGTAAAGCGATGCTGCAGTGCTGCCAATCACTGCTGCAAGCAGCGTTGCAGGCACCGCTGCTAGCGAAAATTAGTTTGTTTGTGAATGGCACTTGTCTGTTCGCTTTCTGCTGCGTGGTTTGGTGACATTGAAAATTAATATTTTTTGACTGTAAGTGAATTTCACATCTAAAGCGATCAATATAATAATCGCTCGAGTTGGTAACAATGCAGAAATTCTTCGATATTTCGCGCCCTTTTTCTCATCCTGGTGTGTGAATATCTCATTTCCGAAAGCAATGTACACAATTACATCAACAACACAATATTTAAATATTTCTGAAATCGGTTTTCCACTTCATCTAATGTCTGTCGTCTACTAGAGTCCACTCATTGCTACTTCCAACTTTTCTGAAGACCTGCCAATGTTCTGCTTTCACACTATTCGTCGGCGTCATGCAATCAAAGCTTAACCGAGCCTAGAAAGTTACACCGAAGGGACAACGCGCCACATTCGTGCGCACTCGGATTAATAATTAATAATATTTCACAAGAGAACTGTTTCTTAATAAGCATCACTAACACAACTATTGTTTATCCGTTTTATTCATCTTAATTATAAAAGTAATATAATTTATAGACAAAATATAAGTAAAAGTTCAGTTTAATAGAAAATTACGCTTTATTTTTAAGACATGTATGAGACGCTTGTTGTATACATAGTCGAATCACATTATTATTACTCTCTGCTAGAAGTGACATCTGTAGTGCGTAGCCCATGCCGTATGGCCCGTGACGCGGGCTGGTGAAGCGGGAATATAACGCGACCGACAGGCTGGCGAACTTCGACTACGACGGTGCGTGAAGGCCAACCGACAGGCTAGAGTGGAACAGCTCACCGTCCATATGAACCAGGGGGGATCCAGACACGTGTCTACCACAACGGTTCAGCGAATGGGGCTAGGAAGTAGACGGAGGGGTGACTGCACCCATGCTAACACTGGTACATCGACGAAAATGACTGGAATATGGCGACTGAACCGCTGCTGATTGGCGACGGCTAGCCTTCTCCGACGAGTAACGTTTTCAGCTGCATAGAACGGATGGATGTCAGCGTGTCCAGAGAGAAACGCCGGAGAATCGAGACCCTGCATCCATTGCTGGACGAACACAAGACGGTGGGGGCAGTGTTATGGTCTGGGGAATATTCTAGTAGAATTCTCTAGGTCCCATTATCCCTGCGGAAGGCACTCTTGATCGATTTGCTTATGAATCTATGCTCGGCGACCACGTCCATCCGTACATGATGATTGTCTTTCTTCGTGAGGATGGGATCTTCCAGCACCATAGTGCGCATTGCCACACAGCTAGAAGTGTCCACGTGTGTCTGGAAGATCACGACCAAGTCTTCAAAGTGATTTTCGGGCCCCCAAACAGCCCCGATCTCAATCCAATTGAACATCTGTGGGACCAACTTGATCGTCGAGTTCGCCGTCTCTCTCTCCTCCACCACGCCCCCTTCAACAGTTGTGGGACGCACTGCAGACAGCATGACTCCAGATACCCATGGAGACCCATCAGCACCTGACTGAGTCACTGTCAGCTCGTCTAGCTGCTGTCCGTGCTGCGAAGTGCGGTTACTCTAAATACCAGCAGGTGGTCAAAATTAAGTGATTCGACTGTGTATTACATTTTTAGGAAACAGAAAAACACGCCATACATGGGATTATTTTCCGAAGGTTTGGTTCAAAAAGTGTGAAGATTGTGAACAGACTATAGCAGCGGAGGTACAAAAAGTATTTATCAACTGCAATCGCTGCTGTATCGCTGCATTGCAGCGTAAAGGCTGAATGACATGCAGCGTAAATCAATGCTGAGACTCTTTGCCCAGTGAACGCACCCAACGTATATGTAACTTCCTTATGAGCACTTCTGTGCTCCCACCAGGTGACACTTCATCCATTTTCACTGACCCGGCAAGGTACTAATTAAATTTTGACCTGTTTCATAACTGTGATGATTTGGTCGCCCTTGCAGTTCTACGTGAACTGATGCCTTTAAACTAGACCCAGATGTCTATTTTGTTAGTGTCTTTTCGTCAAGCACCAGAAAGTTTCCTTTTGCCTGCATTGTTAATTTGTAAAGCATGTGTTAGATACTAATATGTCCAACATACCTGCCGTTTATTTCATACATTAAAAAGCCTTGACTTTTAACTCTCCTCATTATAATTATGGACATTTCTTACAATACTTTTAATACGGTGGAAAATTAACATTTGCCACAATCTTTATCCGATATTTCAGCAATTTTCAGTAGTATCATTCAACATCACAGTTTTGAAATATCACGTAGTGTTTATTGTGTTCAGTTCTATGTGTTGTATTCTGCATGTGTACTTTTATTATTTTTTAAAAGGTGTGTGGTGTAATTGCTTGTTTGTCTTTATTGAAAGTGCTCGTGTTAGTGCCTCTTGTTGGATGTTTGATGATTACGCTGCGTGTTTCAAAAGTGCTTTTGTACATGACGCTCAACGTACTTTAATTCTAACACCACACGGAACACAACTTTAATAGTCCAACATAACAGCTTAATTAATAATACACAACAGCAACCCATTGCAGATTCTATTAAGTGACTATTTAGTGGTGGATAAGGTACAAAATTTCTTGGAGAATTATTGAGAATGCTTTAAAGATATACGAAAAGTTTTTTAGAGATTAACTCCATTCGCATCAAATAGGAATCACAAAAAAATTACTCAAAATTATTTGAAAGATTATCTTTATGTTTTGAAGTATTTAATGGAATATTTAACTCTTGAACTTTTGAAAATAACAAATAATTAATTTACTTAGTGAAAATCAATGAATTTTACGCAATTCAAAGTTATCCAAATATAAATAAAAATTTAAAAACTTAATTAAGCTATTTATTTATGCCTGGGAAATATTACAACTTGCTATCAGGCAGAGTGGTAAAAAAATAATTAATTAATTATGAAAGCATGTACGTGTACTTGCGTAATTTTATTTGAGTGTTACTTGGGATTTGTTTAAATAACAATATTTTGAAATATGACACTTTGTGTTATTACGAGTACAAAATAGTTAACTCGAATTGTGTTAATTACTTAACCTCTGGGTACCGTAATCTTACAGAAAATATATGTCAACACATTGTCAAATTCCTACATTTCCTGTCTCACAAAGTCTATTATCTATAATAAAACTGTAATTGTTTTTACTTTCGTGAATTCCAAGGAAGTTCTGCGACGGCTTCTTTGCTATCTGTACCAAAAATTAATTACGTTATAAAGCATGCGAGTGTTGAAAAGTTTAAGTTTGTTCATATTAATACTAAGAAATTGCTTTCTATATACCAATATATAAAATATAAAGAAAAAAACACAATATCAAATTTTCTAGATAAAAAATGTTAAAAGCCACGAAGACCCTACTTAATTTAATATTGGGAACTTTAACTTCTTTCAATCAGGCATTTTGTGAAATGTATTAAATTAATCAGCACTAAGGAATTAAAGTTACAAAAATAGGAACCCAGTGTTACATACTCGCATGTAGAGAAAATTAGCGCACTTGCAAACATTTCTGTCTATAGGCTATTCACGGTAAAGTGAGCACTTTTTATGGCCCTGCTCAATTTTTACTTTCAGCCAATTTCTATCTTTCCGGCACTTTTTAATATAAACATTTCCTTGTTACTAATAAACACAGTGTGTACATTTTACCACTATCAAAAGTAAACGCCTGAGGTTGCAATAAAGTACATTTATTAGTGGTTAATGTCTGTTATGAGGGCCTTAAAAAGTGCTCACTTTTCCATGGACAGCCTATAATAAAGTTGGTATAGCCCGTCACTATATATATTTTTGTCTGTAGTACAAAATGAGAAGAATTAATGTAAGTTAATAATAATAGTTGATTGGAGAGGAAATTTACAGTAATTCGTGAGGACAATGACATTTATTGACTAATTCATTGACAAATATGTATAGTTAAATACTTCTTATGACAAAATAACTATAATTATTAGGAAAATTATATCTCACTCTTTTGTTAACTTGTTCACGGTGGCGATTTGAACTTATGGCATGCTGTAACCATAAAGGCCATTAGATAGCAAACGAGCCTATTAAAAAAAAACTGGCACGTATGTTGTGAGATACGACCGCGAGCAGAATTACACAACTTGCCCCCTGTAATGATTTTTTTCCGCTTAAAATACACTTTACAATGAAGAAAAAGACAAAAGGAAATTTATTAATAAAGCATACATAATAATTTCGCTTCGAAGATGTTTAGACGTGTTGTCGTTTCAGACTGAGATACTAGCGGAAAATCTTAAATTAAAACTTCAAGCAGTCCGTATTTTCCGTTTCAGAGAAATTAAATTTTGCAATTCCAGTAACATCCATCATTATTTTAACGTGAATCACTAGAGTAAAATTCGAAGAAAACAGCATTCAAGTATTCACACGGCACTTGTATTGACACCTCTATGGGCTTAACTCGTGTAAAATTACCACTTCGTCTTCAGTAAAACCTTACTGCTCTGTGCAACGTACGTCCCGGAAAAATACTTGGACAAATATTTAAAGCATGACATATGGTCTAATGTTATAAGATTTAACTGATAGTAATTTTTTTTTTGAATGAGAATAAAAAGAGGAAAAATTTTATGCACACCCTTAACGTTAACTTAAAAACTCCTTAGTAAAATATCAAGTAAATATTTATGCGCAATGTTTCTCCATTGTCGAGTAATTATTTCACATGTGCTTATGCGAGGTATGTAAATTGGAATCTTATGTTCCCTGTCTTCTTCTCTGTCTGCAGGAAAGACTGCTAACATGGCGTAAATAGTTCACCGCGTAAGAATAATCAAGCCTGCCAAATCTTTAAGTGTTCTCAACATGAACCATGTACTACTTGATTTTATCCAACATCTGTGTACGTGGGAGTACTTTCAAACTCTCTATTAAAATTATCAAATAAATTAAATTAATCATAACATCGTGTTGGAATCTGGAAACCAGATTTATTGTAAAATAGCTAAATCGATGCGCAGAAAATTGCTCGACCCCTTATCATAGCTTGAAAACACAGTGGATAAACTTTTCAGGGGCTGAATTTTTTGTATGCGTAGAAAATTCAAATATTTACCCACAAATATACGTAGCTGCACGAGCAAACGAGGCGATTCCGGAATACGTGTGCAAACGAAAAATAAATATAATGTAAATACTTGTTCCGAAAATTATTCTGCTAGATCCATGAAATATATTTTGCATTAAATTGAGAAATAATATTTATAATATTAGAGTAATTTTAACACATGTTTGGTTTAATCACTTTGTACACCAAATTATTAACAAGTGTTAAATTACTAAGCCTCTTTTTGTGTGCCCCTACATGATAGTTGAATATTTAACTGACGCAAACAGTAGAATTATGCTCTGTTTCAAAAAAACATTTTGAACACTAAACACTAATTAGTTATCAAGAAATCTTCATCTAGCACCAGAATTTTTTTTTCCAAATATCTTATTTTTTTAAGAATTAGTTTTTAGTTTTTAATAACCAATCATACCAAGGACAATTAACAGTAGTACAGGCTGTTCACAGTAAAGTGAGAACTTTTTAAGGCGCTTATAAATTTTTCCTTTCATCCTATTTCCATCTTCCTGCTGCTTTTTAATATAAACATTGCTTTGTGACGAATAAACACAGTGTATACATTTCACCATCCTCAAACTTTAATGACTGATGCTGCAATAATATATATTTATTAGTGGTTAAAGCCTTTTGGGAGGGTCTTAAAAAGTGCTCCCTTTACCGTGAACAGCCTATAGTAGGAAAAAGAGGTTTGAGGCATAAGGGGATCGGATTCGGATTATGGGAAGCCGCCATGTTTGTTACGTCACCCAGACGCCATTTTGAATGTCATTGACCTTTCACACACGCCCTTGTAACCTTTGACATTGACCTTAACCTCGAGGACCTTTGACCCCAAAAACACTAAAAATACCCTTTAAAAATTCCAAAAATAATTCTCAAAAATGCCAAAACAAATTCTAAAAAATTCTAAAAAAAATATATAAAAAAAATTACTATCAAAAATCATTTTAAAAATATTAAAAGGATCCTCGGAAATGACCCATTTTTCCAGAACAGCTGACAGGGATCAGTTACCCAGAAGACCCTGGGGTCAGGTGACCAGTATCACTACCATTGACCTTTGACCTTGAACATGAAAAAAAATTAAAGATTGGATCGAAACAAGCAGGAATTATCACTTGGCAACATAAAATGAGCATTATACATATGTAGAAACATCAAGCCTGTAGCCGGAACACGTCGAACCAGCTTGGAATCTTGAAGTGTGTACCAGCGCAGGGTACCAATTCTTCTGTAGGCCAAAATACATTATTGCAATTTGCCGAGTTTTAATAAAACATAATCTGTGGCTCTCCTATTTTGTTCCACGAGCACTGGTGACGACATTGAAACAATTTTGGCACTCGAGTCATCTTCGAAAAACTTTCTTCCAACTACATGTAAAACATTCATTGAAACAATGGGAAATTAAATTAACCTGGCAAATATAGGGCTTAACTCGGAGCTGCGTTCAAAAATGCTTCATTAAAAAAACTACGTATGGTCAGTGCTGCCAATTTCTTAAAATGATAATATTCAACTATAAAAAAAACAACCATTAAAACAGCACAATATTACATGTCAAAATAAATAACATCTTTTAATAATAGGCCTATTTAAAACTTGAAACAACAGATGCTCATTAACTTTTTCATAAACATAAAGTAATTAAATTAGCATATTATTCAATTAAATTTATACATAACATGTAATGTGGAGAAATTTAAACCCTTATGCCAATAGTAACGTCACATACATTAATAATAACTTGGTACGAAAATTGTAGCAAAATAAATATATTGGAAAAACCATAATAGTGAATATCACCATGAAATATTATACGTTACAGTGTAGTGTTTCTTTTATAGTTATATTTAGGGTTTCAGTAAAAAATAACTTTTGTTGTAATTCAAAGTTTTGCCAAACTTAACTTTTTTAACTCGCAGCTTTTCTTTACTTCTTTGCATCTCTCTTAACCCACGGATTTGAACTTCACCCTAGAGGATTCTTAACCCTATCCGTTTTTTTCTCTTTTATGTAGGCGTGGCAGGCCTCTGGCTGCGAGGGCGAATGTGGGATTTCCAGCCTCCCAAACCTGGTATTTTTTATCCTGGTACTGCTAGGAAATTTTGTGGGGAATTTTTTTTGTATGTATACAATAGATATAACCTGCGTAGGCGGTGTGTCTAGAATTTTGCGTAGACTAAAGTTGAAGTAGACGGATTCTCATCTTCCGCGCATGTACATTGACTCAGCCACCGCTAATACAAAGGTGACGAATGAGTTTGTTTGGATTTGAATTTCCATTTTACCCACCCTTTTGTGAGAATAAAATGCTTTGACTAACTTCAGGACATTCTAGTTCCATTAAAACTAGGTTAAAGAAAATGTACAAACATCTCAAAGCACTTTCTCGCATAAGCGATGTTATGACGTCAGATACTATACACGTTGTTTTTACAGAGGTTGTTGGCAGAAAAACCAGTCCAATTATGTAACACGGGGGAGTGGCTACTTCGCAACTCGCACGCGCACTCTACCTTATTTCTCCTCTATGGAATTCGGAGAGCACAACGCCTCCGCGTAACCGACGGCGATACCATCGCTCACGAAACTTTCGGAACGCATCCCCGCTACGGTCGCCGCGCTGGCGTTACCAAGGTCCCTGCTAATGTGTCCGCGAAATGGTAACCCTTCGACACCCCCTCCCCCTTACCATCCTAACCAAGCCAACGCCGTCGTCTTCAAGTTGCCGTGATTTCCGGGGCTGGCTTTGTATCGCGCGTGGTCATCGCTTCGCTCGCGAGGCGCGATATTACATCTTGCATCTCCGAGCTTCTCAGGAGTCCGCTTACTTAAACGACTTATTTGTGCGAGGAGGGAAAATTAAGAGCGTGTCACATTTAACATGTGAATACTAAACATGTGTAATACTTTTCCAAGGTATATGGGGGGAAACAACTACTAAAGCAAGACATTTAATGTCTTCTGTACAGATGTAAAATTTTACAACAACCTGTGAGGATTTGGAGGCACTAAATTATCAACACATGTTAAGGATATTATTTATTAGCATCGTACAATAATATACTTGCTATATTCATCTTTAAACATTAAATCAATGACATGTTCTATCAAGACCCATGAATCACATGACTTATATTATTGGGAACAATGCAGAATATAGAAATCAAACATACATAATAAAGATTTGCGGTAGAAATCGATATTCCATAGATATGAAAACTAGGGAATATTTGTATAACAATTGAACATGGTGTCCATGATTGTATAATTCTAATGTTGCACATCTTATAAGACTGTAAGTAATGTTTGTTTGCGCATGTAGAGCTCCTGAATACACATTTTTATTCATTAAATTCCTCTATATCAGGAAGTGAATCTTTCGCACCAGCAGTCATTCTTAAGTTCAGATAAGTATGTGTAAAACTGTCACAAACAATGGCAGCAAATCTGAGAGATCCTTCTTCTTTTCTTTCGAAATTGTACGTGTGGAGCTGTAACATTTCTTGGGCCCTAACAGCTCGTCGTGACAAGGGTTTATTCGTTTTTAAACAGAGTTTTCTGAAAGGTGCGTCCTCATTTAGTGTGCACTAGCCTTTCTTGATGGTTGCCTGTACTATTCTTCTTCCTAAGAAATATACTAGTTGCGTAAAGATCAGCAAAATTGAGGAAGTCCAAATGAGTAACCTCACACTTAACCAATTTATCCTTCCTTCATACACTTCTGACAAGTTAGTACCGGTCATGTGGGTGTAATATATCAAAACACAGGTTTTTTTTTTCTTCTTTTCTGTAGGTCCATGGTCTGTGTCACATTCTATGTGACTATGCCCACTTACCAAGTATTTATGGTCCACCAACTGTAGATTACATTTTTGCTTCATCAAATATAGAAACATTGCTGCGACGTGCGAGCTACGGTTCCAGTCACCCTATGTATCTGAGTATATAATAACCCATGTCACATCCTCAGGTAGCTCAGAAAGTTCCCTAAACACAGGCGTAGCAATTTGATTTGCTTCACCAGCACCCTCACCTTTATGCCACATGTAACAACGAACACAAGCGGTTTGCTAGTCTCATGTATAGTTAAATTATATGTCCAGAGTTGTCGTTTGTAAAAAGATACGGGCGACTGAACAAAAGGTGTGGGTAAACATTTTTGTAAGGGCAACACCTCTTGCTGGGATCTGCTTTAGCACTTTTTTGTCTAGATCTTTCTGTAAGTATGCCTTATTAGTTTCTGCATGATGCACAGAGATTTATTTTCCAATCTCTTCGTTTTTTGCCCCACTGGCTAGCTTCACTTTCATTTGTAGAATGTCAACCTTTGGATCTTTGCATGATAATACAAAGTATGTAAACTCCTTGGCATATACAGTGCCGCCCACCGGATTAGATGTAGATTCTTTGCAACGTGAATACATAGTATTTTAATAGAGAACTGAAGGAAGATATTTCTTCTTGTTTGTCCTTCGTATATAATGAGATTCATAGGAAGGGAACGATATTATGTATGGTCAAGCCTCCACCAGTCGTTCTACAGAGATTGTATTACCAGTTGATTTTTGTCCCCTGTTCCCTTGTTGGGTTATACCAGATATAGAGGCACTTCTATTTGTTATTGCCAGTGTTAAAAACATTTGTGTCTTATATAATGTGTTCATAAAACACTCCCACAGTATCAACAAGGTTAGCAACATATGCTACCCTCTTATCTCTGCTGCCAAGAGACCAATATTCTTTGAATATAATTTTTTTTACATCTTCGGGAAGTCTCTCTTCACATTTTGCTCCACAGTCCCGAAGAGGTTTCATTACCCTGACTCTTATAACTTTACCATCCAACGTGGTGTAAGACTTCCCCTTGTTACGTTTTATATACTTTTCTCTTTTTCTTGATCTTGAAAACCTACCTTTGTTCATACCATAATCAATTCATAGTGTATTGTCTTCTCCTGCTGTGAGACCAGCCTTCCTCTGACGTCAATCTGGTGGGAAACATCATCTTCACTTAAGCTTTCGTCTTCCACAGGTTCATAATCTGTATCTCTTTCTCCGTTGTCATTTGCCTCCGCAGTGTCCATTGGTTGCTGCACTGCCACACTTTCTATCTCCATTATTACCTAAAATAAAAATCACGGTGTCGTAAAACCACATAAACATAATTATGGAATAGACTTTTAAAACAATTATAGTTTTTAACCAATCACATACCTTCCAACATGCTTCATGTGCTTGCAAGGCCTCTGTCGTCATCATAAAAATCAAGGGAAACTTCTCTAGGTTCATAATCTGGATAGTTTTCTCTGTTTTCACTATTCGCTTCTGCATTGTCATCAATAACCATCGGTCGCAGCACTGTCAAACTGCAAATTTCCATTATTACCTAAAAATAAACATGATGTTGTTGATACAGCCACATAAACGCAAATGTGGCATAAAAGAAAGATAGGTTCGAACCAATCCACCTACCTTCCAACATGATTGATATACTTGCAAGGACTCTGTCATAATCAACATCAAGGAAAACTTCGCTAAGTTGCCAATTATGTGATGTATTGGGCGGTTCTGTGTCTTCAGCATCAATATTTAGGTTATCTTCGGTAAGTTGTTCTTCAGTCATATTTGAAATGATGTCTTGACAAACGTTCGTACCATTTGAAATCCAGTTGCTTGAATTCGGTCAAGAAAAAAAAAAACCTCTTCTTGAACAAAGTCATGATAGCAATGGTCTTGCATATATTCTGCAATAAATAAACAATAAAATAACAATGGTTGTGATTATAATGATAACATGGAAATATATTCAATATTAAAGCAACGAAATCAAGGTCCACCTTACCTGAGGAGTCATCAGTGATACAGTTATTTTCGAACTGATACTTGTCACAGAAAGCTTAACCTCATTTGTGCCATCTGTTATAATAGGTATTTCCATAACCTTTGTGACATTAACTGAAATGCAAACTAAACACATAGTGTTAAACTATTTATAGTGCATATAAGTGTGTTTTACAATCACTAATACAATACAAAATATATTACTTCACCTGAACTTAAAATGGAGAAACTTGGTTGATTAATTTTCGTTTTCTCAAGTTCCACAAATTTACTTCTTCTGCTGTACATAATTTATTCTAATCTTATAGCATCATTTTTTTTGACGTTACTATCGTGTATGAACAGGAACCTTAAGTAACCGCAAGGCCGTCACACTTTACGTTAAACGACTAGTAAGTTTAGACTCCAACAGCTGTTTATTGCAAATATTTTAGCTCAAATGGTGTTAAGTCAGTAAACAAGCAATAGTGCCAACATTATTTTGACATGCATATAACAGTATAAGTTCACGTATACTCTTACACCCGGCATAAAATTCTTGATTTCTCTTATATTGTTAGGTTCAAATTGTCATAAATTGGGGACAGAGCATAATAGAGACTTATGCTCTTGGACCCATATAGCCAGTAACCAGAATAAAACTTGTGTGCGAAAAACAGAACATTTTTCGACTTATGCTCTTACTCCCTGGAGCAAAATACACAAGACAAAATGATGATAGAATTAAATTTAAAAAGAGTTTTAAACAATCTCTATTAGATGTTTGTTTTTGTACTGTTTATGGATTTCTAGAATGTTATCTAACTATATATACATAAAATCATTATGTAGCATATTTTTTATTTGTTATGTTCCATTTTATAAATTCATGTAACTGGTTTGATTTTATTTATCCTGTTTTAAGCATACAAATTGTTAGTATTATTTCTATCTTATACGTAATTCTTGACAAGGCCTATAACATATTTGTATGTTCTGATGACTCCTAAGAAATAACTGAAATAAATAAGTAAGAGATTAATACATGTAGCCAAATCACCCAACTAGTGCTTTAAATACGTTGCAGCGTTTTCTATGGACACTATTTATTTATTTTTTTTTACGAAACTTCTAAACATGCTCTTGATGTATTTTTATAAAAAAGAACACGCACAAAATAATACTACTAGGAATACTGTTTTTAAAGACACCGTACATACTAAAAACACATTTTTCTGACACTACAGCCTGGTTAAAATGTTATTTATGGAAACACACAGTTATTCTGAGCTCTAATTGCGAACTCTGTAAGTTGGTTTGTTATATAACACGAGTTGGAAAACATCACACGGCCTACGCATACGTGACACGCCCTTGGAAAACTGGGAATTAAAATGAATTTATTATTTTTTCAAATTGTCGGAAAGTACTTGAGACGAAGCATGAAAATTTGCGAATAATGTCAGTCTGCCGTTTTATCTGCCACATGTTAGTATTTGTCCGGAATAGTCAACTCATGCTTTCCTTCACACTTTTAAAATCATACTTTTGAAAATCACCCCGTGTATGGCGTGTTTGGCTGTTTCCCAAATATGCAGTGTAACACAAGAGTTTTATACTTTTACTGAGAAATCAGGGGTGTTGGTAACGCCTAGTAATGAATAGTTCTTGTGCAAGTAGGGTTATAGGCTACTCGCATTAAAGAGAGCACTTACACAAGCCCTCTCATTTGGAATATTAGCCAATAAAAATATTTCATTTCAGCTTCAGACATTAACTTCCGAGCGCGGTGGAATATACACACTGTGTTTTCACTTAAATGGCACTATTTATTGTAAGTGCGGCTAAAGAATGAAAAATTACTTTAAGGGGAAAAAGTAACTAGGGCTTCAAAAGTGCTCACTTTACCGTGAACAGTTTATACACTAAGTTCACGCGAAAGCGGCGTGTTGTCTCTTAGGTGTAAATTTCCTATTCTCTGTAGAGCTTTGCTTGCATGAAACGGAAGAATATCCTGGAAGATTACCTTCAGCAGGTCTTCAGAAAAATTTGCTATAACTGCGAATGAACTATAAGAACATCGCCCGTCGTTAGAAAATCAGGGGGTTACATGTTACTAACAAACAAACAAATGTCTGTTTCTCGTAGATATTTACCGACTGTTATCACGTAATAATCATGTGTACTAACTCCAAACGAATGCGAAACGTTACTTAGGCGTAACGTGCTCAGACTAATGGTTCTCGACAAATGAAATTGAAGTTTCTGAGATTTTGGAAGTAACTATAATTTTAATTCCCTATTTTCACGTGTGTGTGTAGTTGTGTGTGTGTGCCCCTCATTAACCATGTCAGATCGTAGGTCGCACTAAGTTTTCTACTTCATTTTCCCATATCGTTTCATCGCAAAAATTCCACGCCTGGAGTTCGGCAAAACCGTGACTGGCTGCGCATGAAACTAGATCATGGACTGTTCGCAATTAATTAAACATTTTTGAAAGCCCTACCTAAGATATACTTTTACTTCTAATTTTTATTCTTCCGCCATGTGTGAAAATTAAGATTGCCGTGGGCCGTCTCACATTGTCAACATCCAAGTGAAACCTTGAAATTACGCTATCCACCAAAAAGTAATTGGGCACCCACGAAGATAGGTAATTCAGTACGTCAGTTGACTTGTGTTTCACGGCTTTCGGCGTAGGACCGCTGGTGTTTGTCCGTGGTAGCATGAACACAGAGGTCTATTGTAACATTCTGGATAATGAAATGCTCCCAACACTGTGGCGTTTTTACGGAATGGACCCGTGTTACTTCCAGAATGACAATGCCAGGTGCCATGTTTCAAGGGCTACTATGCAGTGGTACGCCGACAACAATGTTCGCCGATTGGACTGGCCCGCCCAGAGCCCCGACCTCAACCCTATAGAACATCTTTGGGACGAATTGGATCGCCGGGTGAGGGCTCGTCAGGCGCGGCCAAAATCCATTGCTCAATTCATGGAATGGTTGCAAGAGGAATGGCGACGAATCCCCGTGGATGTCCTGTAAACACTCGTAGAGAGCATGCCAGACAAGGTGGCTGCTGTTATAGCCGCAAGAGGTGGCCCTACGAGATTCTAACGGGGCGACAACCACCGAGCAAACATTTTGGACAGGTGCCTGATTACTTTTTTGGTAGATAGGGTATTAGACGCTGAATTAGGCAATATCCAGTCCGTGAGTAAATACAATTAATTGCCGCGCGAAAGAAAGTTCCTGAGATAGAATTGACGATGTTGACTGGCGAGTGTTCCTTACGATTCGGCTAGCTACGATCACAGACTAAAGGTGAAGTAGACTGAATGTTCGTCTTCTGCGCATGCACCCGACATTGACCTACCCGACATCAACACAACTTCGGCTCTCAAGACCTCGACGTTAAGAACCGTCCAAATCTCTTCACTCACCAACATGACTGTCAATCACATGGTCAGCAGCGATGAACGTGTTTGCCTATACCTTAATTTAAAAAAAAATCCACTTTTATAACACGAATAAAATACTTTTACCTTTTAGAATTTAACCAAACAATGAATTAGAAATTGGTTAGAGGCAGTATACAAACATCTCAAAATACTTGTTTACTGCACAGTGTTCTAACCTCAAATGTTACCTACGTTGTTTACGATGGTCGTGTTGGTAGAAAAACAGTTCATTTTTAGGACACGGAGACTGTTTCTGCGCAGCAAGCGAGATAACTCTACCTTTATTCACTCTACTGCTATAGGCAGTTCACGGTAAATTAAGCACTTTTGAGATCCACCTGGAACTCCGCCTGGCATGTGCTCAGTAAAGTTGGTAGCGAAGGAGGGAAAGTAGTTAGGCTACCTGTATTACCGTTGAATTAAAAGTGTCAGAATAAACATTTGTGAAAACGGAAATTAATTTATTTTACTTTCTGTTTTTTTTTTAAGCTGATTAGTAGACAATTTAATAATGTGCAAATTCGAGAAATATTTACTTTTCTAATAATTTCACAGTTTTACTTGACCGACGCATGAATAAAGTTACGAGGCCACGGGAAGGTTAATTTTACATTATGCGGGAGGATACACTGTGTTTACACAAATATAACTTAAGCGGAACTTTCAAATGTGCTCAGTTTACCGTGAACAGCCTATACCATAGTTGAGACTTCCGCCTGCATTGCCCTTGAACTGCGTTGCAGTGTGTTTAAAATACACATTTTTCAAAGAAAACAATAAAAGTGGCTTCTATTGTGCTGATCTACGAAAAGAACACACACCTCATACGAGGGCTATTGAGTGCCTTCGAGACGTCACGCACTTTATAAAAACCATTATCATAGCACTCAAGAAAGACAAAAAAAAAAAAATAACTTTTTCAAAGAAGGGCCCTGCATTGAACATTTCTACAAACTTCTCACGAGAAGAATACAATTTTTCAACTCTGAAAGTTCCATAGGTACACGCAGTACGAGTAGAACACTGTACGCCAGTTCACACAGCCTTGCGCTTAGCGGCGATGGGGCACTTTATGCCCGTGGCATTGTCGCCCTTATAGATCCCGTGCTTCTCGGCCCCAAACGCGAAAAAAAAAAAACCTCCAGCTAGGCGGGAACCTTGATGGCAGCGCAGGGGCTGTGAGTGACCTGCGTGCCCGAAGCATCAGCAGGGTGTGATCCGGGTGCTCCTGGACGAGCGGTGCGGCACAGAGTAAATGAGAATACAAAAGCGTATCAGACACTTACTACACGAACTGCTAGCAAAATGCCGAAACTTTTTTTTTTTTTTTTTTTTTTTCCCCCATCCAGCACCTCAGCAAACGGCCAAACTTTCGCGGCACACATCATCCATTCAGATGGAAATATGATAAAGGCTGTTCACGATAAAGTGAGCACTTTTGAAACGAACTCTGGAAAAAAGTTACCGCTCCTATCTGCGTATATTTTAACGGGCGCACTGAGTGACATGCGCCCAGTAAAGTTAATAACGATTGAGATGAAGTAGTTTGGTGTCTTATCGTTGAATTAAGTGTTAGGTAACCATTTGTGATAACTTAAATTATTCCTTTCGTTTTCTGTTTATTTTAGTACATCTATATGCAAAAATAGTAGATTTGTAAAATATATACTTTTCTAATAACTATAAAGTTTAAGTGGACCAACGCATGAATAAAGTGATGAACCTGATGGCTGCTTTAATTTTACGTGTGGTGGAAGAATACACAACGTGCATACAAGTACTGTAGATCTTACGCACTACTTTCAAACGTGCTCAGTTTCCCGTGAACAGCCTCTTTGCATGGCCGCTCCCCATAATGTCGCGTTGCCATTCAGCCAATGGGTAAAGTGAGCGAAGAGATTTGGGCGGCTCTAAACAGCGAGGTCTTGAGAGCCGATGAGGGTGATTGAGGCGAGTATGGAGCAGCGCCGGAATGAAATGGCGGAGGGAAACAGGAGATACTACCCGAGAAAACCCACCGACCAACGGCATCGTCCGGCGCGATTCCCACATGCGAAAATCCGGAGTGACCCGGCCGGGGATTAAACCTGGTTCGCCTTGGCGGGAGGCGAGCTGTCTAACCGCTCGGCCACCGCGGCCCCGCAAATGGGCAAAGGAAACGCCACGCTACATCGCCTACTTATATACTCCGTGACTGCAGTACCTGTGAGTCACTTAGACATTGGAGTACAGGTTGCACGATTTCACTAGACACTGATAAAGTTGGCGCTTTCTGATTGACCTGTAGTACAATGTTAAACGTGCCCGCACGTTAACGCACATTTTAAGGCCAGGCTTCACCATGCATGGGCGTATAGTGATTCAAAGGCTAAATTCGGACAAAGATCTCTCAGTCGGTTCTTTGTGGTGTATTTTCAATTAAAGATTTTTCGTTAGAGATTGAACTCATCTATATTCGTAAACCTTCCAAATTTTAATTTTTTTTTTAAATTTCATGTGTACGTTTTCATTATTTATAAAATTGTGACATTTTATAAATAATTAAAAAGTGAATTTAAAATTTAAAATTAAAATTAGGATGGTTTACAAATGCAGATGCGTTCAATCTTTAACAAAAAAAATCTTTATTTGAGAATACTACCGCAAAAATTGACTGAGAGATCTTTGTCCGAATTTAGCCTTTGATTCCCTATACGCGCAAGCATGGTAATGTTAATATACGTAAAATGCGATCCGTGATGACGAAATATGGATCTGGGTGCCTGAGCTCGTAAATACAAAAACGTCTCCCTGTTTACTACAGTTTCGGGCTTCGGTAACGAACAATGCCGAGTTTACACGAAGATTTTTACAACCACTGCAACCAGAACACTATCTTTTCTGTGCCAGTTACGATATTCACTCCACTAAGATCTGTTTATTCGGACATCGAGAAGTAGGCTACCTCCAGACGCATGTAACAGTTATCAACACGTAAAACACTCGAGCGTTATTAGAAACTGAAAACGTTACGTATGTCATATGTTTAGAAATAACAAATTTATACCCAACATTGTTGTAAGAAAGTAGCAGGTGAGTGGTAGGAGACCTGAACCTCAGACCTAGCTCCAGGAGAAAATACGTGAACTCATTTAAATTTCGCATTTTATACACAGTTAAATTACCCGCATAACAAGAATTATAAATATTTTCATAACATCGTTATTTTACCAGAAGTACAAATAAACTAACTAGTAAATATACGGAGATGTTCTGTGAATTCACACAATATTCTGTAAAATTTACCGAAAAATTCTACATGTCCGTAATTTTGCGGATTATTTCCGTAAAATGAGGGAAACCTTTTTTCAGCTGTTTATTAGAATGCTTAAATGTTGGTGATGGGGCAAATCTTACTATCAAGTTGATTAATGTAATAATACGTTGAGTAATTATTTATTATTTCCATCGGGGACAGTAATACAATGACTAGTAACGGAATATGGAAAATATATTAGACTGAAAAATTTGCAGGACTTCACCAATTTCAAAGCAATATATAAAAACATCAACAAAAAACAATAAATACAATAAACAAATAATATCTGATAAAAAATGTGCAAAAAATCTTTGTAAAGAATTTCTGAATCTAATTCAACTACGTCATTGCCAGGAAACTTAAAAAATACATATTTATTGCACGATTTTTGGCAACATTTTGTTTTCAGTTTTTGTGTATTTACTGCATCGTTTTTTTTTGTTTTGTTTTTTTTTTTTAAATTATTTCGCTGCTTTTCTCGTAAACAACTTCCTGGGAGCGCGGTGATGCAGCAGCTAGAGCACTCGTTTCCCACCAAGGCGATCTGGGTTCGATTCCCGGTGGAGGTCACTCCGCGGATTTTCGTACGCGGTAATCGTGCTTGGGGATCTCCCGTTTCTTCTATTCGAATTTGATTAAGATATTAAATTCAGACCTTTAAATTGATTTTTAAAATGCCATTATTCTTTACGGCCATACGCAAGGAGTCGCAACACTATCATAATCTACCCTAGTTAAAGGCTGCTCACGATAGAGTGAGCACTTTTGAAATCAACCTAGGAAAAACGTCACTGCTCCTACCTGCGTATAATTTAACGGGCGCCCTGAGTGACATGCGCCCAGTAAAGTTGGTAGCGGTGGATATGAAATAGTTCCGTATCTTAAGTCGAATAAAAAGTGTCAGGTAACCATTTGGGGTAACTTAAATTATTTCTTTCGCTTCCTGTTTTTTTAATGCATTGAAGTGAAAAATGAGTAGATTTGTTAAATGTTTACTTTTCTAAAAATCTCACAATTTCACTTGACCGACGCATGAATAAAGTGATGAGGCCCATCACAACGCTAATCTTACTTAAGGCGGAAGAATACACAACGCGCATACAAGTAGGTCTTAAGCAGGGTTTTCAAAAGTGCTCATTCTATCGTGAATAGCCTATACTGATCACGCAGAGTCGTTGTCTTTAGGAGCAAGTAGATGACAAGAGTAGATAGGAGGCAAATCTGACGCAGGTCCGTTAATCAGGTGTTCAAACAGAGTCGACGCCTCCTCTACTCAATTATCCTTAATCGCTACGTTCGCCAGCCCACGTTTACACCGCCGACGAAGCCTCTCCGACAAACGGCGCTCCAGCACACAAAGCATCGTTCGAAGTGTGGACATACAGCGTTTTCAAGCTGAGACAAGAAAATATTCACGAATTCATCTGGCAACTCTAACTAAACACAAATTGGTACAGGCTGCCCACTTTTGACATTAACTTACGAAAAATGTCACTACCCTCTAAAGGCTGTTCACAATAAAGTGAGCACTTTTGAAATGAACCTTACAGGAAAGTCACTGCGTCTACCTGCATACATTTTAACTGGCGCACTGAGTGGAATTTGCCCAGTAAAGTTGGTAACAATGGATGAAAAGTAGTTCCATATCTTAACGTGCAATAAAAAGTGTTATGTAACCATTTGTGGTAAATTTTATTATTTCTTTCGCTTTTCAGTTTTTTTTTTTAATGAGCGAAGTGTATAAATGAGCCGATTTGAGAAAGATTTACTTTCCTAATAATTTTACAGTTTTACTTGACTGGCGCATGACTAAAGTGATGAGGCCCGTGGCAATGTTAATTTTTACATAAGGCCGAAGAATACACAACATGCAAAGCAGTAGATCTTAAGCAGGGCTTTCAAAAGTGCTGCGTGTATTTTAACTGACTGCCACGCACCTTTCAAAGTTTGTAACGACTGAGGGATGGAATGAAGTTTCATGTCTTAACGCTAGGTAAATTTTTGTGCAGCACGGGCGGAAGCTCCCACGAGGTCTGCTACCCGAGACTGCCTGCAAGCGGTTATAGAGGTTTCTTTGGAACAACCTATCTGCCGATACCTGAAACAGCACAAGTTGAGACGAGTTTTATCATTTTGTTTCTGCAACTGTCGCTCAGGAGCAATCTTCACTCACGACTTAAGCATTGCGTGTTTATGCACAGAGTTTTGTTG
This sequence comes from Dryococelus australis, assembly GCA_029891345.1. Lineage (NCBI taxonomy): Eukaryota > Metazoa > Arthropoda > Insecta > Phasmatodea > Phasmatidae > Dryococelus > Dryococelus australis. The sequence goes on from CM056993.1 coordinate 43,290,757, forward strand.
TTACAACTGGAACTTTTGTGTTAAATAAGCAAGGATTTTCACCTTAATTTTCTCACTATATATCCAGTAGACATTTTCTTGGTATCGTGACATAACCAAAGTCAGCACTTATTTCTATCCTACTGATCCCAGCCATAGACATTCGTAGTCTGGGGCTACGTATGAATATAAAAATCCTTTTCCAAATTTACTTTGTTTTTCTTGTTAAATTTTATGGAATACTTGACAAATAAAAATATATAGTTTTTTTTATGTAACTTGATAATAACTTGATTCTCGTTATCTGAATTAAATAAAGGGCTCCAATCCTTAATACAAGGATAAATTGAAAATTTTTCTGATTAACCTAGCCGGCAACACACAAGAATTCTAAAGACCACTGATGTTTCAACTGTGCCAAAAATTGCCACTTCTTAGCATTATAATTTAAACACGGTTCTTGTGATCAGTTTCAAAGAAAACTAAAAAAAATTGGAAACACTTAGGAAAAATATCTGATGATATCCCACACTTAAACATTTAAGTTGTCTTGAATAAATCTGTCTGTTGCAACACCTGGTAATTTGTCAATATTTTGGATACTTGTTTTGTTAATTTTAGATAGGATAAATTAGTAATTTATTGAATTTCTTTATGTTTTAAAAGTAATTATAATTTGTTGTTGATGCAAGAACGTTTGCTTTCACCTCTATGAGCAAATGCAAATGTAATGAGGCGACACTTCTCATGACAAACTTATTTTGTTTTGTTTGTTAGAAATATGAGGATTCGTTTTTCAGAAGGGCAAAAAGAACGTTGAGAAGTCGGCCAATCTGATATAGAAAATCAATAATTTGTTGTTCTGCTGTCCAGCCCTGATTTATAGAAGTGATGGTTAAGATATCATTTGTCGGTATTAAAATTGGACAGTATAAGATTTAATGAAGGACTGTGAAGAAATAACTTCACCCCAGGAACTGATGATGACCCGAGGAAGGAAGATCGTATGCCACTGCTAAGGGTACGTCGCTGCATCTGGAGTGTAATGGCATATCAATACTTCGAGCCACCGCGGAAATCCAGGTACCGGTGTTCGTGTAGAGAGATCTTAAGTGATCAAAGTACACTGAAGGAGCATAATCTTCATCACTAGTCGGTATTACATTCAAGGTTCTATATTGCCGTATAGTTAATTAGCTACAGGTTGGTTGTAAGTTAATTCAGAATTTTCTGAAAATTAATATTTTTTTTCTTTCCTCTCGCTATGTTAGTTAAATTATTATTTTTAATCTAATCTTCAAGAAGTTGTGTCGTCTCTTCATTGTTATTTTAGTAAAATGTTGTTTTTGATTGGGGCTTGGATTGTGAACATATATCACTTTGTCCATATGAATATTTGATAATGATGACACAATAATTGGTTCTTTTTGATATTAATTAAAATAACAGATTAACCTCATTCTAGTCCTTGTCGTTTATAATGTTAAGAAGGGTTATTAATTATGTCGTTATTTTTGCATGTTAGTTGTACATTAGTATATAATAACGATCTCTATGTCTATGTTTACCTACACTTGAATGAGGAATTGTTTTTCTCACTTTTGAAAGGTTCCGAAGCTAGCCGTGGCTAAATTATATAGTAAAATTAAATTTGTGACGTTTGGAAAGTGAAAGTTAAAACTCTCACCTTTCTCCGTTACATAGAAAAAGTGTCGCCTACCATACGTGGGGCGTGCAACATATTAATTAGGAACCAATCTCTTCATCCTATTTGGTATACTGTATTACTGAACAAATAAAAAAAATTACAACTCAATTTTTTTAAATCAACAAACGGTGTCTATAACAACATGAATTAAGCCATAGAGTACTATTTATTTCAAAAATTAAGTCATGAAATATAAATCCCAACGAGGCTGTAGATCGACGATGTCTTCCCGTTAGGGGTCGAGTGCCTCTGTACAGCTTTTTTATTTTCTGTTTATTCGTGTTTAATATATTTACGTTCCTTCTCAAAATAATATAAACAGAATGATTCTACCAACCTTTTTCTGATTGGCTAAAGTATCAATGTTGTTGGAAACTTCCTATCAAACATTTCACACGAACAATTACGAAAAAGTACATGAAAACGACCAGCACTCGGCAAAATCTTCCATAGAACCATTAATACAAGCGGCCATGTAATCGTCCAAGGAATCTTCCATCGAGGCATACGCCCTTATAAGGCATAGAAGTAAAAGATCCTACCAGCAGTGTTGCCAACAAGCTTGCAGATACAATGCCACTGATCTCCCAATATGGTATTGCAATATATATATATATATATATATATATATATATATATATATATATATATATATATATATATATATATATATATACTATGACGGAAACATTTATATTAAACAGTATGAGTTACAGAAGTCTGATAATAAAGTCAACATATGAACGCAATATATCAAGAAAAAAAAATTAGTTTTGAAAAGTCTCAGCTTAAGTGGTGCCGCAGTGGCTGAGCGGTTAGACTGCTAGCCTCTCACCAAGGCGAACCGGGTTCAATCCCCGGCCGGTTCACTCCCGGATTTTTGCAACTGGGAATCGTGACAACGAAGCAGCTGGTCGGCGTTTCTTTCTCGGAGATCTCCCGTTTCTTCCGCTGGTACTTCTCCATTCTGATCTCATTTCACCCTCATTGACCCTTAAGACCTTGTTAAGGGCTACCCAAACCTCTCCACTCAGCTCTACTTAGCTTAAGTATCACAGATTTGCTACTGCCGACTTGAAGATTCATTTGACAGCATCTTCCTCATCGGTATCTTGCCTTCGATGTAGAGCCGATTGATTGCAGTACTTAGAAAAGCGGGAAGGGCGGGGACGTGTATTTCATGTCAATTTTAAGCATTATCGAACAATTCGGACCACAAATTAAAAAAAAAAAAAATTCCATTCCTTTTAGCTTTACGTTCCAGTGGTAGATTGCAAGTTTGCAGATTCACCACTCGCCAGTCTAGTGGTATGATTGACTGCAAATTTTATTTTCTGTTGGTACATTTCAACTATAACACTGCATTTTGAAAATTTTCCTGAACCTTGATAAATGATACTGCTTTCCCGTAGTCTAATTAATTAATTCTATTACATAATACAATTACAAGAATTATACCAGAAATAGTATACTTATACTATGGTTGGCAACACTGCCTACCAGCGCTCGTAGCCAAGAAATGTCGGCGCCAGGAAAACATGGCAGTGCAACAGATTTGGGATTTAGTCCGATACATTATATTGGTATTACTGAGAGTATAGACTGTTCACGGTAAAGTGAGCACTTTTTAAGGCCTTCCCAACACTCTTTAACCACTAATAAATATACCTTATTGTAGCATCAAGCATTAAATTTTGATGGTGGTGAAATGTATACACTGTGTTTATTCGTCACGTTGCATGTTTACATTAAAAACCAGCAGGAAGATGGAAATAGGATGAAAGGAACAATCAAGGAGAGCCTTAAAAATTGCTCACTTTGCCGTGAACAGCCTATAGTAGGAAAATGGCCTGTCTGGCATAAAGGCGTGGGGCGTTGGAGCCAGAGCCGACTGTCCGCCATGTTGTTACGTCACCCGTTCGCCATCTTGGATGCAACTGATCTCAACCTTGACCTTTAACCCGTGACCTTGACCCGATAACCCCAAAAATCCAAGAAACATAAAATATAATTAAAAATTATAAAAAATTATTTAAAAATTCTTACAAAATTTTTTATTAAGAAATAGTTTAAAAAAATAAAAAATCGAAAACATTTGTTATTTAAAAATTGTGTTAAATATCGTTTTAAAAATCAAAAAATATGTTAAAAATAATTTTCACAAGATTTTATTTAAAAACTTATTATTAATAATTTTTTCCCACTGGCAGCTATTTTCCCTAACAATTTCGCTTTTGTCCTTTAAAATTTCCCTTATATATTACATTAGTAAATTTATTTTAAAAACTTACATTTCCGGGGGTTTCCCCCGCACTTCCAAATACTAACCACTGTTCGACTCAGCAAACGACTGACTCCCTCGCCTCCACTCCCCTCACTTATACTCATTCTGCCATCTGGATTTTACCTTCGTCATTTGTTTACATGCTACTGGATTAGCCATCTTTGTTTATATGTTAGTGGAGGCCGCCATATTTGATTTTTTCATTCATTTGTTTATATATGTTACTGGGGCTGCCATGTTGGGATGCAGCCATCTTGCTAGGTGCAGTCCTCCATGTTTGTTATTTATTGTCATTTCTTTTATAGTTTGCGTCTCACCTACATGCGACTACCATATTAGATTTCATATGGTTACATCACCTATGTATGACCAGGTGACAGCCATATTTGTTTATGTGTTTAAAGTATAGTTTGCACTGACAGCACCATCCGTATCGGATTATATTCTCAATACATAGGTAGTATCGATTATGATGCCTGCTATCGGCCTGTACCAAATTGTGCCATTGACCATTCCTGCAAAGTACTTCAATTGTATTAATTTTTTGTTCTTAAATGCGAGTATTTCTATTTAATAGATATATTTAATATTTCTTATATACAAAGCGGGTAGGTTTTTTGAAATAAAACAGAGCATATCTTTTTTTACATAAAATGTAGTGTACACACAATAAAATATACAGGTTTATCAATCTTCTTCGATGTTCGCCGCTCGATGTCCGCCTCGACAACCCAGGAATTGAAGCGGGCAGGGAAACACCACCACTTGAAGTACGCCCCTTCCGTTAAGGCGTTTCAGCACCTTCTCGAACCTTGAAGCTGGTGATGATCAATCAACTCATTGCATGTAGCCTGCCTCCTTAAGTTTTTCGATGATTGAAACTATCTCGTTGGTGTGGGCGTAATTACCAACACTTTGCGAAGCTAGCAGTTGCTGCAGCCTATCCACCAGCTCCTTAGTGTCGTCCAGAATACGTAGTCGATGTTCTTGCCGTCGTATATCTTCTTCAGACCTTCGCCGCTTTTCAGTGCTAGGCCCCTGAAGAGATCTGGGAGAATGTCGATTTTTCGTGATCTTCGTCCTTATAAACACCGGTCTCGGGGTCGTTATATTGGCAAAGTGCGAGAGTTCGAGCAAAGTCTTCTATTCCAAGAAATCAGATTCTGTAAAGTTCCTGAGCTCCTTGCAAAACAGAAGTTCGTACAGTCCGGGGGTTCCACGGACCGTGCAATTGCCAACTCGGGTGCTCCCACCTGGTAGAAACTATATTTCATCAGCACAGAGGAACAATTTATCATTATGCCTGTATATGCCGTACGTCGTAACATTATTACGAGATGGGTGCGATAGCAGGTATCGTCGAACCAAAGCATTAGATTTCAGGGCTCTTTCCGTATTTTCTTCTTGTGTGACAAATCCGCATCCGATCCATCGTCCTGATCTGACTGTACTTCATCATTCTTTCGCTTCTTCAAAGGCTTAGCGGTATTGTCGCTTTCGAACATTACAGCTACGGGTGCTCCATAGCTCTCTCTGAGTACATCGAGACAAGTAATGGGCTTTAAAAATTTCTTCATTTATATAGTGTGAAATTTTGGCTCTCTTGGCGAGCAAATACTTTGAGCGGACAGACTGAATCGCTCGATGTAGTTCGTTGGCAATGTCCGCCATCATACTGAATTAAAATTCTCACTGTCTCTATCTTTTATAGGTTTAGTCGTGAGTCTCCGCCAAAATATTTTCGATCTTACTCAGACGTCCGCTGTAACTTTAAATATCTGTTTTCGTGGCGAGGTGATAAATCGAAGTATCGAATGTATGCACAGATTCTCTTAATTTTGCGCAGTTGCTACATTCTATCTGTCGATAATTTGCCTTTGAACACTCGTCACATGCTCGTCCATGGCCAACATATTGTGAATTATCTCTATTTCTCATGCGAACAGGTAGTTTTGAAAGATCGCATTTTGTTCAGCCAACATACTGCACAGTTCTGTGATGATGTCATTACCAGTTTCGAGGACGAAATTTTTAGTAGCAGCATCCCTGGATCGTTCGGGTACACCAACATTTCGAATTATTCTTTTACCAGCATTACAAGTTCCATCATTTCCTGGTGCGAGACAATCACCATCGTCGTCTTTATGATGGCGTATCTTAAGGCTACTCTGCCCGAATTCCGATATACTGTAACTCATTCTCGATGGACGGCGATGAACTGATCAAACCCGCGCCTGTACCTTCCATTAACAGCATGCCAGTCCTTTACGATCGTCAAAAACTCATATTTCTCTTTCCAGCACAAGGCTCACATATCTTTGAAATCTGATAGTGTCATGTCCGTATTTACATGATCGTCGTAAACGTGCTGCAAATTCGTATCGTCCATGCAAAACCGCACCAACATGTTCGCGAAGTCGCGACCATCTGTATGGGTATGCACAAATAAGTCTGTCCGAGGTACATGCAGTCCACGTTTGCATGCCATTCCATGCTAAAGTATTCTTGAAAACAAGTTTTTTTTCTCACAGGCAATGTCACCAAAGACACATATCGAGTTTCGCAGTGCTTCGTTCGGAGGTACGACGACTTCGTTATCACTGCGTGGGAAACAACGCATGCCTTCCACGGCCTGCAGTACTTGTGCCAATCACCGATATTTCGGTTGCTGGGGTGATTTTGAATTAAGGTACACGTTCTCGAACGGAAGGCCATTCTCTTCTTCCAGCAAGCTCAGTAGGACGAATTTTTCCGCGCAATTTGATGGCCTCGCGACCATGCACCTGACTATATCCGGAAATAGGCTTCCATTCCACGATTCGTGGGAGATAGTTACATTTTCAGCATGAATACTTACGGGTAGAGACACATCTTGCTTGATAATACGTTTGTCACCACTACAGTCTTCTGGAGCAGATGAAGCAGATGGAGCAAATTGTGCAGATGTAGCTATGAAGCCATGGAGCTATGGAGCAAATGGAGCAAATAGAGCACATGTAACAAATGGAACAGATGAAGCAAATTGTGCAGATAGAGCTATGAAGCCATGGAGCAATGGAGCAAATGGAGCAAATGGAGCAAATAGAGCAAATTGAGTAAATGGAATAGATGAAGCAAATTGTGCAGATAGAGATTTGAAGCCATGGAGCTAGGGAGCAAATGAAGCAAATAGAGCAAATGGACCAAATTGTGCAGATTGAGCTATGAAGCCATGGAGCTATGGAGCAAATGGAGCAAATAGAACCGATGGAGCAAATTGTGCAGATGGAGCAATGAAACCATGGAGCTATGGAGCAAATGGAGTAAAAGAAGCAAATGGAGCAAATGGTGCAGATGAAGCAAATTGTGCAGATGGAGTTATCAATCCATGGAGCTATGGAGCAAATACAGCAAATGGGGAAAATTGTGCAAATGGAGCTATGAAGCCAAGGAACTATGGAGTAATTGGAGCAAACTGACCAAATAAAGCAAAGGAGCAAAAGGAACAGATGGAGACAATTGTGCAGATGGAGCAATGAAGCCATGGCGCTATGAAGCAAATGGAGTAAAAGAAGCAAATAGAGCGAATTGAGCAAATGGTGCAGATTGAGCAAATTGTGCAGATGGAGCTATGGAGCCATGTAGATATGGCACAAATGGAGCAAATAGAGCAAATGGAACATATGGTGCAGATGGAGCAAATTGTGCAGATGGAGCTATGAAGCCATGGAGCTATAGAGCAAATGGAGCAAATGAAGCAAATAGAGCTAATGGAGCAAATGGTGCAGATGGAGCAAATTGTGCAGATGGAGCTATGAAGCCATGGAGGTATGGAGTAAATGGAGCAAAAGAAGCAAATGGAGTAAATGGAGCAAATGGAACAGATGGAGCAAATTATCCAGATGGAGCTATGATGCCATGGAGCTATGGAGCAAATTGAGCAGATGGAGCAAATCCTACAGATGGAGCAAATTGTGCAGATGGAGCTATGAAATAAATGGAGCAAATTAAACTACTAGAGAAAATGGAAAACATTGAGAAAATTGTGCAGATGGAGCTATGAAGCCATGGAGCTATGGAGCAAATTGAGCAAATGGAGCAAATCGTACAGATGGAGCAAATTGTGCAGATGGAGCTATGAAGCCATGGAGCTATGGAGTAAATGTAGCAAAATAAGCAAACAGAGCAAAAAAGAATATGGAGCAAATGGAGCAAATTGTGGAGATGGAGCTATGAAGCCATGGAACTATGGAGCAACTGGAGCAAAATAAGCAAATAGAGCAAATGGAGCAAATGGAACAGATGGAGAAAATGTAATAGATGGAGGAAATGGAGCAGATGTAGCAAATGGAATAGATGGAGCAAATGGAACAGATGGGGCAAATGGAATAGATGGAGCAAATGGAACAGATGGAGCAAATGGAATAGATGGTGCAAATGGAGCAGATGGAGCAAATGGAGCAGTTGGTTCAGGTGGAGCCGATTGTAGTTGCAGAGAACCAGTGCTAAAAGTTTTAGAATGTGTCTTTTATGCATCGTTCCGAGAAAACTGCTTCTGACAGAAATTGCACTAAAACTGCATTCTTGGTGTTTTCATCCCGCAGGTCGTTATTTCATGTCGTCGTGAATTCCACAAAGCCGTAAATGCTTTGCCGCAGAAGTGACACATCATATTCATCATTGCATCCATACTGTTCCATGTATAGAATGATAATCAAACGAAAATGTAAAAAAGGAGTATATTTATACTTTTATCACTCAGTTAATCATGATCTCTCGAAGAGGTAAGACCATAGTTGGAAGCAGGATCCTCGATACGCTGATAAACAATCTTCTGTTCGAGCTGCACTTTCCCGGATTCAGGTTCTGCGGGCCAGGAACCAAGCTAGTTAAAAGGCTGCCATGTAACGAAATGGGCATAAACGCCCTGGATGAGGCGTGCAAGGACATTAATAAAACCCATTGAAATTGCGTAATATGTGTCTGCATCTTCATTCGGGTAGCCTTTGAGCACTTAGGGGCACGGACCCCACCTTCCCGCTTAAAGTGTAACACGTCTTTCTCAGGGTACTGTGTCTTCATTATTAGCGAGTGGTTTGTTCATTGTTTACCAGTAATTAAAGGTGTGTGGCTCGCCTTAATAATCCACTACGTAATACGTATTTTTGACTTATAATTTATGTAAGGAACATTACGTCGTAAGGATTCCGTCTTTGGTCGCCGGAGCACGACCCCGAGGAAACAGAGTCAGCTCCTCACTTCAGATTGGCATTGATTGTTCCACATTGCGATGCTTGGCGCCCGGGTATAAGTATAAACCTCATCCAACTGAGTTTGCCGCTTCTGAAAACCAACTTTACAGTCTTTCATGCATCTGACTGCCGTCAAATGGCTGCCCGAATGTGTGGCGGCAGCTTTACCGCATCTTTTCCAACATTTAACCCAGTGTCATTTGAAAGCACAGTGTCAAATGTCGCCCAACTGTGTGGCATATCCTTCCACTAATGACTCCTAGTTTCATTTTGACCAGCGAGAATTTCCAAAAATCATTTTTTTTTTTTCAAAAATTTTCCAAATTTTTAGAGGCTCAAATTTTCTACAAAACGTTTTTCCGCTTACCATGACCATTGTCTGCAACGAGGGAGCAACGAGGACTTTCCATCTGTGTAATTTGAGCCTTGCAACACCGTCCAGACACCTCCAAGATGCCGGAGAAAGTTACACGTGTTCCAGGGGAGAAAGCGCGCAGAAATTGGGAAGCTGCTGCCATTGCAGCTACAAAGGAGAAGCGCTGAACAGCGGCCATTGTGGAGCGCCGTGACATCAGCCGCATCGCGAGGTGCCACGCCGCGAGGAGGAGAAGTAGAAACGAAAGGAAAGAGAACGAGACGTCCTTCCATGCTTCCGATCACGCCGCCGAACAGCTGGGCGGTTCGCTGACTTCAGCCGGGCAGCTCCAAGCGCCGTACGCCCCCGACTCGCGCTCCCGCGACGTACATCTTCCGCACTGTGAACACGTGCGTCTGTTGACGTACAAACGATGGCGGGCCGGGCACTTGACGGTGCACCGAAGCTGCTGTGTTCGCAGTGTCTTCAAGTAATGCTGCAGGACTTGGCTACTAAATGCAAGCCAATCACTCAGAACTGCCAATGCGAACGTAAGACTAGCCCATCAGATTACTGCGTCGTGAGCAACAGCGAGTGCCCCAGTGAAAGCAATAACATTTTTGAACAATAACAAATGTAAAATACCGTGAACATTAATCAACCTAAAAGGTGTCCTGACCTATGGTGCACAGGCCATGGAACAGTACTTCTGAGCTGTGCGCAGTGCCAAACACATTGTCACACAGAAAGCATAAACATGCACGAACAAGCAACGGTAAACAGGCGCATCTTTCAGTGCAAGCAGTGTAGCAGACCGGTGGAAATGCAAAAGGCAGCAACGTACAAGTGGGACTCATTTTTCAACGAACTCCAACGAATAAATACGTTATCTTCCAAAAAGTAATTGGGCACCTGTCCATAATATTTACTCGGTGGTTGTCACCCCATTATAATCTCGTAGGGTCACCTCTTGCGGCTATAACAGCAGCCATCCGTTTGGCATGCTCTCTACGAGTGTTTGCAGGACATCCACGGGGATTCAACGCCATTCCTCTTGCAACCATTCCATGAGTTGAGCAATGGATTTTGGCCGCGCCTGACGAGACTTCACCCGACGATCCAATTTGTCCCAAAGATGTTCTATAGGGTTGAGGTCCAATCGGCGAACATTGTTGTCGGCATACCACTGCATAGTAGCCCTTGAAACATGGCACCTGGTATTGTCATCCTGGACGTAACATGGGTCCATTCTGTAAAAACGCCACAATGTTAGGAGCATTTCATCATCCAGAATGTTACAATAGGCCTCTGGGTTCATGCTACCACGGACAAACACCAGCGGTCCTACGTCGAAGGCCGTGAAACACAAGTCAACTGACGTATTGAATAACCTATCTTCATTGGTGCCCAGTTACTTTTTGGTTGATAGTATACATGCAGTCACAGTGAATGTACAGGAGGAGCTAGAGAAAAAATACGGAAATGCCACACGTGCGGAACAACCTCGCATGCACAGTGTCAAACAGAAGCGGAACAAGCATCCATGGAGGGAGCACATTTTACATGCAGGGACTGTATGGCCCATTGCAAGAAAGAACCTGCGACACCACACGTCAGTAGCTCACACATGGCAGCAGTCCGGACTTCAGCGCCTGAAACACAGTCAGTACCAATGCCAACTTATCATGCCTCTCTCGCCAATACCTCAGACACCGTTAATTCCATCCATGCAGGAATATTATTCAACTCCTATGTTTCTCCGCATTTCCTGCAATTTTTCCAAATTTACCGCAAATGTTCCCAACTGCCGCACCTGTAACAGTAATGCCACAGAGCACCAGGGAGCCAGCATCCACCACCAACAAGAAGCCAGAAACAGCAAACCAGTCGGCACCCACACGTTTCGAGACGCTGCCAATAGTTTCCAGTGCACTAAATAAGGACCCAGCGGCGTTCGTGCTAGATTGCCCAACTCGTTTACAGCGGTACGGAGTTTCCGGGGATGAGTGGGTCTGGTTACGTGGGCAAACAACTAGAAGGTAAAGCTTGGCATTGGTGGAAGTCCATGAATTACTACGACTCAACGTGGGCCGAGTTTACTCACTCATATAAATGCAGATTCGGAGGCACGTTTGCTTCCATTCAAGCCCAAAGCAAGTTAACCTTGCAAGAGCAACAACAGGTAGGGACATTAACCGCATTCATAAACAGGAAAACTCGCCTAGTTCGCAGGTTCTACCCGGAGTTATAGGAACGTGAGGGGCTAGAGGTTATCGCCGAGACAGCACTGCCAGAGTCCCGAGCTGCCCTAGTTCCCCTGTTGAACATTGGTCTCGAAGAGTTCATGAGAGCAGCGATAATCCTCGAGCGAAGCATGAGTCTACCGCATCCCGAAACGGGAGGTGCACGATGGCGCCACAGGTCACACGATGACGGGAACGACCGCGCCGAGACCGCGAAGGTGAACCACCAGGAACAGTATAGACAGCTACGAGAACAGCAACGGGAAGCTGACAACAGTCACTGCCGCGCAAAAGGAAGTGGTCAAGCAACGAAAGCAGGTGGTTTTCACTGTGAAAATTGATTTGTAAAGTGGGACAAAACATGGCCACCCTGGATGCCGTGCAAGTACTGCAGGACGGAGACATATCACTGGCACAATGCGTTCCCAAACAACCCCCACAGCTACAACAGGCATCCCGGCGCCACTGACAACCACCAGGGAAATGGGCAGGATGGGTAGTCACTGGACTTGTCATATACCCCTGCCACGCAACACAACCCAGCATTGACACCTCAGCAGGCACTGGTAAAGAAGGTTAGTAACAACGGCGCGAAATTTGTAGGGGTCTTTGTGCATGTAAATTATCTTCCATGTCACGCATTAATAGACACTACGGCATCTCATAATTTTTGTCAACGTCGATTTGTGCATGAAAAGGACGTCACGCCAACACGGCACATCATTCAACTTGCAAATGGTCAGTATGTAGATTCAGCTTTAGGACAAGCCAAAGAAGTAACCGTCAGAATTAGTGATTTAGAGACGACGACATCCGCAGTAGTAACAGCAGAGATCAACAGGACGCTATATTGGGGATACCGTGGCTCACTGAGAAAAACACCATAGTAGATCCCGCTGAGAGGAGCATTCATTTCGGAGTTAAGGAAAATAAAATAGTATACAACATTGACAGTCGTGTGGCGGAACAAACTCCTTAAGTTCTGTTAACTGCGTTTGAACATTATATCCCTGTAGAGTATCAGCCCGCTTTTCAAAGTCCGCTAGATGAGAGGAAAACTGTTTTTGCTAAGCATGACGTACTGCTCAGGACTACCGTGCCTGAGCATGCGATCCCGTTAACACGCGAAGAGCCAATCTATTCAAGCCCGTGAAGTTGCCTTCCCCACCAATCTAAAATCATTAAAGAACAGATAGCGGAAAGGTTAGCCGACGGGTTAGTTGAAACGACAAGGAGCAGATTTAATTCCGCAATAACACTGGCACCGAAAAGGATGGGACCTGGACCAACATTAGGTCTTAGCTCGATTTGCGCAGTAGCTACTGGCAGATTCCAGTACACCAGGAAGACCAGGAGAAAACCGACTTTACCGCTCCCGACAGTCGGAGATACCGATTTTGTGCAATGCCCTTTGGACTTAAGTGCGCTCCTGCCACTTTCCAATCCATGATGGTCAGGGTGCTAGACGGGTTAGTAGGAGAATTTACCCTAGCATTCCTGGACGACGTGGTGATATGGTCGACATGGGAGGAACACATGCATCACCTCTCATTAGTGTTAGAACGTTTAGCTATAAATGGACTGACATGTGCAGTAAGTGCAGACTGGGACAGACATACCTGGAATTTCTAGGACACATAATTAATGAGTCAAAAAACAGGCCGAGCCCCGAACAGCTGGGGTATATAGAGAGCCAACAAGCGCCGCGTACACGCAAACAATTACGAGATTTTTTCGGCTTAGTAAATTGATTGCGCGAGCATATTGAGGATTTTGCTGTCATAACAGCACCCTTCACGGACATGTAGTCCCCGCAAAAGCAGTACGTGTGGGGAGACGCACAAGGAAAGGCTTTCCAGGAAATAAAGGAAAAATTCAGAATGTGCCCCGCACTAGCAAGTACGACAGTAGATGTATAATGCGGATCCTAGATCACCCCATTTTTCCAATAATTTTAGCCAAAAGTACAAGAAGAAATGCTCAACTTTATCTTGCTACTTGTAACGAAAGTATGAGAAAAAAACTAAAAACTTAAAATCTGAAATTTAATGAAAAGAAATTATGAAAATAAAGCAAATTTAAGCTAAAAATAGCAAAATTTATTGTTTTCAAGCTGTTTTTTTTTTTTTTTTTCACATTTCTAAAAACGTCAGTTTTTTGTTTAAAAAAAAAAGCTATTTTCATTTTTTTTAAATCAAGCAATTTATGCCTAAAATCATACCATTTTTGCAATATTTTTCAAAAGGGCTGTGCAGAAATTCTGATGATATAAAAACAAGCAATTTGCACCAAAAGTGCAACAAAACACAGCATTAACAATTTCTTGACATTTGTAATGAAAGTGAAAGAAATAAATTAAAAATTCAAAACCTGTAATTAGATTTAAAAACTATCAAAAACAAGCAAATTCAAGCTAAAAACATATGAAAAGATACAAATTATAAAGTTTATATATTTTAAGACAACTCTAAATCATGCATAGATTACAATTTTTTCATTTCTTTTAAGCCCTTATATGTTATAGAATTTCGATTCTCGTTTATTAATTTCAAAGCATTTTATCAATCAGACTTACATAGCGATCTGGTAAAGTAATTTTAAACTTTGGCTCAAGAATACAACTAATTTGTTTTCCAAACTTAGAATTATATAATTGAAAATCTGTAGCAACATACTTTTTAATTTTTTCTAGGTCCTGTAGTTTTGTCAACTCGAACGAATTGTTAGACTTGGCACACAGCGATTCCATTTTTATGTTTATTTAAAAGGGAAATTTTTTAAAAAATAAACTAATTTATTTCACTGTTTTAGTTGTATTATTTTATTATTATTTTAATTGTATTAGTTTGATTATTATTATTATTTTAATTGTATTATTTTGATTATTATTTTATTATTTTTATTATAATATATACATATTTTTTAACTTTTTCCTTTTAAATAAACATAAAAATGGAATCTCTGCATTCCAACAAAACGGAAAATAATACCCCATCTAAGCAATGTAAAAAAGTGTGGTGAAGTATTAAACATGGAAAATTTTTACTTTAGTGAATACACAAAAGACAAGCTTTATAACATCTGTAAAAAATGCTACATTGAATAGGGTACAAAGCATTATGAATTAAATAAAGAGAGGGTATTATGGGAATGTGGAAAATATGTTATAATACATCTCTCGAAATGCATAAAAATTCTAAATTGCACAGTACAGCATTAGATAATTTAAATGAAACTGAACGTGATAATTATCCAACAAAAACAAGTAAAGTGTATTATGAGAATAAATATATAAAACTATTTTATCTTCTTAAAAATGTTAAGGACAAACATATAAAAAAAGTAAAGCATGTAAAGCAAGTAATGAATATATGAAGAAATACGTGAAGAAATATAATCATAGTAAGAAGTTAAATAATTAATAAATATTGCTTTTGATATAAAAATTAACTAAAGTTTGGTGTAATTTTATAAAAAAAGCAAGGTACCAAATAGCATATAAAAATTAAAATATAATTAAATTTGCTTTCTTCTAAACACAACTATCAAAAATGGAGGCGAACAATCTTGCATTTGAGTTGGATGAGAAGACAGCACGGAAGCTAAGAATTAAGGTAGAGATTTAAAAAATAAATATAGCTATAATCTAAGGAGTGGTGATTTAATTAGACATTTGTATACTCTAAGGAAAGATGATTTAATTACTGCTATTATACCATTTAGTATATACGAGCAAAGGTAAAGAAAATGTGCAAATTTACCATTTTTTATGCTAATATCAATGAATTATGTTCGAAAGATAGAAAGAAAGAAAAAAGAAAAAATCCATTCTCTAATAATACATTTGTAAAACAAGAGAAAGAGGATTTAAAAGAAATATTCCCATTTTATAATAATCTATTTGCAAAACAAGAGAAAAAGGATTTAAAAGAAACTTTTCCATTTTCTAATAATCTATTTGTAAAAACTATAAGTAAAAGAAGGGATAACAAAGAATACTTTTACAAATTTACCTTTGGCTGACACAAATATCAATGAATTATATCCCAAAGATAAAAAAGAATTAACAGAAATATTTTCATTCTAAAATAATTTATTTATAAACAAAAGAAGTAGAAGAAGCAATAAAAATTGCTTCGTTAAAGAATATTTAAAGATAGAATATCAACTTATAACATTGAAAATAACTTTAATTTAGTAGAGCCCAATCATTTTTTAAGATAAGTAAAAATTAAGATAATTGAAATAATACACAATAATCTTAAAACATTTAGAGGGTTCAGTTTAACATTTTTAACCCTAATTTCTAAAACAATGTTTTTTTTGTGTTAATTTATTGATTCCATAAAAAAAATTGGATATATGGGCTCTTGACTAGTATAATCTCTAAAGCCAATCATAATTTTTGGTGGAAAAATAGCAATTATATCTGTTTCTAAATGATTGGATTCGTCATACTTTATGAACATTCTGTAGGCTAAATCACAATGAATATTTATTGTTTTAAATGGACTAAAATAGGTAATTTAGTGCCTGCAACAATGTTGTCTTTTTCAATAAGCACATTTCTCTCAAAACCAAGAATATACAATAATCGATAATAAAATTTCGTATCAAACTTAGATTTGATAGATATTCTATTTTTTACATTATCTGCTGTTAATTAAATGTCATTTGTTAAAAATGGGTCAATTGAATTTATAGTTTCTTTCAACGATTCAATTTCGCATTGACCTCTAGGAATAGTTGTAACTTAATTTTTATCAACATTAGCACTAACATGTTCAATCAACATTATAATATTGTTGTTTGCATTTGGAGATAAAAATTTTGTACGAAAACTAACCAAAGCAATCGATTTTTCACTATAGATAAAATCATAATGAAGTTTCTTATTTTATATAGAACTATTATTGGCTAATTCCAATACTTTATTATCCATTTATTACAAAAATTATTTTTTTAAATGAAGAAAGTTAAATGTGGTGGCTGCATTTTAATTCATAAAGATAATTCCGAAATTCAAAAGAATGGTGAATTATTGCCTTATAATATGAGGGCTATAATAGTAGATCCAGGCAATTATGGAAAAATTAATTTGATGAAAATTTTTTAAGTTATAATGTAGGATGGAAAATTTTAATAGATTGTATGTTTGTTCAAAACGTTTAAATCAACCAAAATATATTGAGTTACAAAATTATTTTAATATATTACCAAAAAGCTGAAAATTAAAGGAAAATGGCATACTTTTTTAATTATAATGATGAAATGACTCCTTTAGATCAATGTGAAAATGGTTCTCTAATTGTATTTGATTATGTTATTTTAAACAATCAAGACATAGTTCGCGATTATTTCACTAGAGGAAGATATAAAAATTTCGATGTATTTTATTTAGCCCTAACATATTCAAAAATACCTTAAAAAAATGGTAACAGTTAATACAAATTTTTTGTGTATATTTAGACAATATTATACTAATTTCAAGCATATCTATAATGTTTTTATTGGTGGAGATATGACTTATGAAAAATTTAAAGAGATTTGTGTAAACTGTTGCGGGAAAGATAATGGTTCTATAACAGTAGATTTGAGTAGAAAAATAAAAGAAAAAATGTATAGAAATAAAACTAAAGACTTTATAATTTGCATCTAGATATCTGTTAAACATTGTCACATTTTACATTCATTCATTATGTTTTATGTTTGCTATGTTTTATGTTTTACGATCGTTCGTTACATTTTAAATTTGTTATGTTTTACATTTGTACATTATGTTTGTTTTACGTTCATTCATTATGCTTTATGTTCGTTTGTTATGTTTTATGTTCGTTCCTTGCATTTGAAATGATTATCCTACACTTTTAAGACTTTTTCGACCAAATATTCTTTGGGATAGTCTTTTTTCATAATTTCGAATTCATTAAAACTACCTTCTATTTCTTCTCCTCTAGTATCCTTTAATTTGTAAGTAGGCACGCCATAATTTAAAACTTTATGAATAGTAAACAATTCTGTTGACCAATTAGCAATATAACCCTTCTCAAAAATTTTCTTTAGTTTGCTTACACGAATGACATCACCAACTTTGTATTTAGCTTGCAGCTTTGGTTCAAAAAACACATATGGCGATATTAAAGTGTCATCATTGTTTTTATTAACTTCTATTGGCTTCATGCCGATAGTTCTTTGTTTTGTGTTGTAGTATTTTTTCAATAATTCATCTAATATATTGACCCACTTATAATTTACATTCAAAGCAAATCTCTTCTGTGTGTTATTTTTCATTGTGGGATTAAATCTTTCAACAACACTTGGTTTCAATTTGCTAAAAGAAGAATAATGATTGATATTATATTTTTGCATAAGTTCATTAAATATTTTATTATAAAATTCTGACCCATTATCGCTTTGAATATTAAGTTGTTTTCTTTTAATTAATATAGATTCTAAAGCAATCACTACATTTTTTGCTGTTTTGTCTTTAATTGGTATAGCAAATGCAAATTTTGAAAAAAGATAGATGATTATCATAATATATTTGTAACCATTGTTTACATGTGATATTCCTTTCAAATTGCCAGTATTGATCTCTACAAGATCAATTTGCCATAAATCATCAATACCATACGAAATTACTTTCATTCTTAGAAAATTTCTTCTCACTGGCTTATATAATTCATTAATTATTTCCCCTCTCACAGTGAGCAAAATGTTTTTAATGTTGATTTATTAGAATTGCATATATAACACTTACTTTTATGAATTAATCGGCCATATTTTGTATTTTCAGTTTTTATATTTTTATTTTTAGTAACTTTCTTGCACTTCAAGCATCAAGTGTTCTCCATTTAATGAGACTAAAGATCGATTAATCTTTATTATATTTTAGTAATACTCCACTGTAGTCACCAAACCATCATCATATTCAGATATTTTGGTTTTTTTTATTTTAAACGTTAAAATATACCCTATGTTAACATCAAAAGACTTACCCTAATATGTTATTTGAGATCCCTTAATAACAGTCACAGTATAATCAGGTAAATTGGGATAAATAGCAATTATTTTATAAACATTACAATCCACCAAAAAAGTAAAGAATATTTTATTATTATCTAAGTGAAAATTATTATTACTTTTATTCCCCTTTGCAGGTAAATAACATTTATATGATTTAACTTCCTTAAATTTTTCAATTTTTAAGTAAACAGGTGCATCACAATAATTCAAAACTGATTTGTTTCAATTTTGCATTTTAACAGCTTATCTTTTATTGGCAGTATCTTTTCCATCTACAGGATCAGCCATATAATTGATTCTACGATTTTGAAGAGAAACGTACTCTGTTGTATAAACAAAAACTTTGCTTATTTGGTCTCATAATGTGGAAACAATGCTATTATATTTTGATTCTATGTATGTTTTTAACTCAGAAACGACTGTATTATATTTTGAATCTACATTGGTTTTTTAAGCATAATTAATAACAATAGTTTTATTTTTTAATTTACTTAATTTTTTAGTGCCTGCTTTGCATTATTTATTCGTTTTATACAATCAGCAATAGCGTTACTGAATTGTAAATTTTTATCTTCTTTTGAAGCATAATCCGCTATTTGTTTATTAAAAAGTTTTTTATTGCCAGCATCTTTTCCATCAATGGGATAAGCTATATTAACAACTCTATGATCTAAAAATGAAACATAAGATTTTGTAAAATCAAAACAAGTGGTTAGTTTAATTTGTAAAGTAGAAACACTCGAATTTCACTGCGAATCTACATATGATTTTAAAACAAAGGCATTTGTTTCAAACATTTTATTTAAAGATTTGATTAATGGTTTCCCAAATATATCCATCATTTAATAACATAGAAATTATATCATTAAATTTAAATCCTCTCGAAAAAAGGTGTAAAACAATTAAACATGGATGTCCACAGATAACTGAACTAAAATTCTGATTTCGATCATCATTGCAATTAACATTTCTGTTCTCATAGTAATTGGTTAAATTAGTAGGAATGTTGCCTCCAAACGAATCAAAATAGTAAACATCATAATTTTCTTTAAAGTAGGAAACTCAGTGAGTAATAGGATTTGCTGAAATGTCAGAATTTACTACAGCACATTCATTTTGTGCATACTTTTCGATGATTCAATCATGTAAACATTTCTGAAATTTTTTATATTTATTATTTTTACATTTTTTCAATATCGATATTAGATAATGGCATAATATTGCATTTTTTATCGGCCTCTTTTTGCATCTAAGCCACTTGCTAAATTATGACGGTGTGGTTCTTCAATTTTTTTTTTTTTTTGTTTCTTAAACAGAATTATAAATTGTAGTAGCTCCTCCTACTAAATCACCAAGTGCACCTAAAATTGGAAAAATTTTGTTAAAAATTCGCCATGATGTAAACCTTTTCCATTTTTTCTTTTAATATTTTTTTTTAGTATTGGTATTAAAAAAGTTAATAAGAAACCTTTACCTTCTTTTGATTTTTATTTATTTTCTCAAGTTGATCTTTTGTTAAAAAATGATCTGTACACAAATATCAATTGTTATATAAAAAGTTATATTTTCATCATCATTTATATAAGTAAAAAAAATTTATTTATTCAATAAAACATTTTAATTCCCCAACCTAATTTTCTCTTTGTAAACGTAGTTGAGGCAACAGCACCAGGAACAATTTTTTCTCTAATTTGAGTTTTTTTTCTAACATGATTTCTTTAGCTTCGTTTTGTAAAATTTTATCAGCATCATGACTAGATTCTAAATCTTCATGATCTCTATAAGTAATATAGCGATAATTACACGCTTAATATAATTTATTTATGACTGTGTCGTCTCTTTCTAATCTTTTGTTTAATTTTGTAAATGGGTCACAATATAGCCAGGCAAATGCATTTCGGGTAAATTTAAAACTCTTATTAGATAAGGAATTCCTTTCGGATTATTAACAACAAAATAAGAAAATTGATTGTTTAGCATATTCATTATGTTTACATTTTCATTGTAATAACTATTTTTCCAGCATTTTCTTCGCCATGTATAACTAATAATGTATTGATTAAATTTCCAACATAATCCATCCAAACATATTCTTTCGGCAAATTATTGAATTTTTTATGGCATCTCCAGTTTTAAAAGAATATGTAAAAATTGCTCTTTCTGGTGTGTTTCGTGCCGATTTTGAATATGGTTCTTTGATATAGTTATTATAGATTGGCTTAATTATATTATTCCACTTTCAACCAATACTTGAACTTGGATTATTCCTTTTCATATTAGGAATATATTTTTTAAATACAGCATTGGTTAATAAAACAATTTCTGTGTAATTTTCATAATCCTCATTATCAAACTTATTCTCAAGGGCTTCTTGTGAATTTTCTGTTAACAAATTAGAAAGTCCTGGTGCTAAAAAATATTCTTTATCCTTAACAAATAGTGTATAATTATTTATCGTTACTTTTCTATCCCCAATGTAAAAATTTTCTCCAACTCCACGTAAACCAAATATTTCATTAATAACTTTTATTCTTTTTGTAATTTCTGTTCCGAGAATTATATTAGACAGCCTAAAGCCATTTGAGAATGTTAGTCTCGATTTAATGGGGCCTTACCCTAAAACAGCTGGTAAGCACTTCATGCTGGTAGTAACTGACAACTTTTCATGTTGGACAGAGTCCTATGCGTTAAGCAGCGCACGCCCAGGACCAATCGCAAAAGCATTGCAAGGGGTGTTCTTTTCCCGGTAGGTCTATCCCCGAGAGTTACTCTTTGACAACGGGACCCAGTTTACTGGGAGAAGATGGCGAGAGTTATGTACAGCCTGGGGAATGCAGCATTTAAAAACAGCAGTGTGCCACCCGCATTAAAACCCCACGGAGCGGCGCAACCAGGATTTGAAGGTGCAACTCCGGCTCCGTGGGGGTGAACAACATACCAGCTGGGCTAACTACCTGCCCGCCGCACTCTTCACACTTCGCCGACGTACAAATAAGGCTACAGGAAAGTCACCCGCAGAAGTACTCCTTGGTCACAACATTACATTGCTGGGAGAGAAAAACTGCCCGCCAGGAAAGAATAGCAGCGCAACATAGAGTAGTGGCGCACATGATGAGAGGCGCAGACACAGATACAGCGAACAGTGCCAACAGCAAGCACAGCACATAGCACGGTGGCTGCCGGAGACGAGAAGCCCACCACCCACGCTAATGCCAGTGTAAATGGACTCACCCGCAGTCAGCTACCCCGAAAAATGTCTGCACAGAACAAGTACCCAGGTGGACCCTACCAGGTTATGAAAGCACTCGGCCAGACTACATACCTGGTCTGAGTTGGAAGAAAAGGGGTCCAGACACACCGGGACGACATCCGCGCCACAGCAGAAGATGCCTCCGAGCCAAAAGTAGCAGGTGTCCCGGAAAGCCAGGACGACGAAGCTCCTGACGAGCAACAGTTGTCATGCAGCAGGGTTAAAAGTGATCCAGTACCTCAAACTGAGGCAGCAGCACCTAGGACAGGTGAAGTTTTGACACCAAGCACCACCATGTTCCCCAGGTGTCAAGATGACACCGGTACAGCAGTGAACCGAGGCACGACGTCGACCCAGGACGGAGGATGGGAAATATGAAATGAAGAAGATGGCAACAGTTGAAATGTTTAATGAGGAGGAAGAAGCAACGATGTACATATGAACAGCAGGGACACGCAGGTGACGCACGACGGCGTCGGTGCTGACGAGCACCCTGCCAATGTTAGTGCAGTGAAAAGTGGGTCAACATAGGACACAGTAGTACCACTACCAGATGCAGAAGGTCCGGCATCACCCGACGTACTTGCGTCCGCAGGGGTGAGCCCGATGACCAGTGTCAGAGAGTCCGATGGCACAGCGCCGGGAGCGCAACAGTTCTGCCTAACGAGCTGAAAACATCACCCGTACTTCCAGTGAAAGCTGCGGCAGTGGAGGAGACGACTCCCGCTGTGGTAGCACCATTTTTAAGTGGAGAAACAGACAGCAGTCGGGAGGCCGTGGAGCAAGCCCAGCGAATCGTAGGAGCCTGCACACAAGAAGGTCAGCCTATGAGAGTAGATATAAAAAAGCGACCCTATCACATCGCATTAAAATAATAGAAAAAACCAAGCAATTTAAATAAAAAATCAAGTAATTTCACCAATTTCGAGCAACTTTCGCATGCTTCTAGAAACCTCAATTTTCGATTGAATCTATCAATTAGCTTTTTTAACATTTAATTTAATTTTAGCTTAATTTGCTTGATTTTAACTTAAAATTTGTTGGTTTAGAGTTAGCACAAATCCTGCATGGGAAAAAAAAAAAAAAAAAAATTCTGCTAGTTTTCAGCTTAAATTTGCATGTTTTTGAGAATAAAAAATTGAGGTTTCTAGAAGTACGCAAAAGTTGCTTTAAATTGATCAAATTACTTTGTTTTTTATTTAAATTGCTTGGTTATTTCGATTATTTTAGTGCGCTGCGCTAGGGTCGGTGTTTTATACCTACTTACGACAGCTGTTCACCCGGGTCACCACCGGAAGCAGCCCAGCCCACCTTTGCAGCTGGAAGGAGGGCAGTGTTAATAGCAGGGACAGCAGTGACGGAGACAGCGAGCGTAGTGTCTCGGTCAGCTCACTACAGCTACGTAGGACCACACGGCAGACACATTCGCCGAGGGAATCCAGGCCGTACGGTGACGCTACGGCGCCCCGCAAGTGGCAGACGCAAGCTGCAGCGACGGGAGACTCCGCTACAGCCGCATAGAACGAGCTATGCATTACGTCCACGTTGTGGGGAGCAAAAGAAGTGCTCCTGCAGCGAGTGATGTGACGGTTGCAAATGGACTCGCCGAGGAGAAAAATAAAAAAAGGGGGGGGGGGGCATTTGAAGTCGCCTGTGCCCTAGCCAGTTTTGCCCGCCTTAAATACTTTTGTTTCGTTATCAACACGAATACCGGAAGTAGACCCAAGGTAAAAGGGTTTATAGTAACATGGCATAAACATGCAACACTTATGAATGCCAAGCTAAGAAATGATAGGCAAAGATGCCATACAGTATTTTTTATACCCATGTAAGGCTTTTTCAATAATATTTGATGTCATCTTGTCTTTTCCATTTTCACGTGTTTCAGCCCCATTCCATTCCACGCAGTGCTTGTGTTATGTATTAAAGATGTTTTGCCGTGGTTCATTTATTTACAGGTTAATTTAGCAACGTAAGAAGGGCAGTGTCTCGTCAGTGGTGTGCAGTGTAAGAAAGTAGTTCCCACAGCTTGCCTGCCTGTCAACGCCGGCCAGCACGCTGTGCGGAAGAGATAGCGCATTGTGTCGAGAGTGTAGATGCGCGGTCCGACATCTTCTCGCGCGCCCGGGCGGCCCTCAAATTTTGCATCAATCATGTTAACCGCTATAGTCTAATTAATCAGGAATAGTTTTTCATCTGGCGCCCGGGACTATCCACTTCTCTATCTCCCTTAGGTTTGCATCACCTAGGGAGGCTTAAGTTTCAACATGAATTCTTTGTGGCTTTCGTGCCTTTTTGTACAGTGTTACCTTACCGGCACGTTAAGCCCGGCAGCAGTGTATGTTGTCTTCAGAGAAGGACATTAATAAAACCAATTGAAATTACGTAATATGTATCTTCATCTTCATTCGGATAGCCTTCGGGCACTTAGTGGTGCGGCCCCCACCTTCCCGCTTAAAGTGTAACGTGTCTTTCTCAGGGTACTGTGTCTTCATTATTATCAAGTGTTTTGTTCATCGTTTACCACTAATTAAAAGTGTGTGGTTCGCCTTAAGAATCCACTGCGCAACACGTATTTTTGACTTATAATTTATCTAAGGAACATTACGTCCGAAGGATTCCATCTTTATTCGTGGGCGCACGACCCCGAGGAAACAGAGTCAGCTCTCCACTTCAGATTGGCATTGTTCAACATGTGATGCCTGGCGCCTAGGTATAAGTATAAACCTCATCCAAATTCCCCGGTAACTGAGTTTACCGCTCCTGAAAACCAACTTGACAGTTCTTCGTGCATCTGACTGCCGTCAATACAAATTATTATTGGATAGAGTATGATCATGTCCCAAATGTCACCTGACAGACATAATGTACCAAAAAAACATGTATCTGAGCAAAGTTCTTAAATAAATATTGTTAAATTAATCCTTTAATATGCATCAAGCTAGTTTTCATTATAGGTATAGCGTGAAAACATGAGATTGAATTTGTGGGTATAAGTATGAATATACAAAAATTTTAGGACCTCTGGTTATGAGTAATGAAATATTATATTTTGAGCTAGGAAAGTTCTAACAAGGTTGTCAATACATATAAGAATGTGAAAGTTGGAGTTTCTATAAGTTTTTTTTTTCCATTTGCAATGTTAATCAGTTCAGGACTCTTGCTGATTCGGAACTTAATACAGGCACTGGAGGTAGGTTAGGGTGCCTTAATAAATAGATTACCTGTCCGCGGGGTTTGACTGGATACAATCTGTATATCTTACTTGATACTCCGAAGATCAGGAGAAACATATGCTGATATATCAACACGCATTTGGGCCATCATACATGAATTCGGAGAGTTGGCCCCCAAATACGGCACCTCTCATTGCCGTCGTAGTTTTAGTCGTCCCTCGGGTGTGGCTGGCTGATATTCAGACGTCCTCAATCCTCAACATCCTCATAATCCCGTTGTAGAGTTCCAAAACGACGAACCTTGACGTGCCATCCGTGGATCCAAGCTTTCAATGTTCCTTTTCCGAACCTTCATTAAATATTTCTTTACTGAAAATTGTTCCCATCAGAAAAAAAATGCCTGTATTGTCCAAACAATCCAACCACATAATTTTTTCGGCTGGGCTCACAATATTCTCCTTGTGGAAATACTAACATATAAAATATTGCAAAAATGACTACCAGTACTCAAATTTTAAATATAAATGTTGGCCAATGTAATTTGTTTAACCAACTATTTTTACCATAATTTAGTAGGCGATTAATAGTTTTTTTATAAAATTAATTAATATATCAAGCAAATGGATTTCAAATTTAACATTCATATTAAAGTTAAAAAATGCACATAATTTCCATTACATAAACTGGCATGAGATATAATGAATAACAAATAAAACCATTTGTTAAGACCAGCTGTAAAGAAACTCCTTACAGAAAGCCCCACTTATGTTTTGAGTTAAAAAGGAAATTTAACGAGAAACATATTAACAGTTTTAACTGAGACATACATAAGTTATTGTAACTGACTGACAGCAGATAAACTAACATTACATAAGCCTCATTATAACAACAAACACTCAGCAGGACAATCAGCATTAATAACATATACACATACAACATTCATATTAACCTGGAACCTAATGAAAACAAAGAAAGAACCATTAATATAGACAAAGCATAATTACATAGTATACGAAGATATGAAGTTATTGCGGCAACAAGCACACAATAAAAGAATTAAGTAAAGAATGTTTGCTTTCTAGATTGCCGAGTTCATTATAAAGAAAGTTTTTTTATTAACTTCGTTATGGCGGTGTAGGGATAACTTGGTGGTTCTGCTTCCAAACCACTGTGGTTAAACCTGGAGAACTGTCGTGGCGATGCACTTGACATCCCGAGCGTTGCATCTTAGTCGTAGTGGAAAGTTTCTGCCTTCCAACTGGTCACCATCACGTCGTAGTAGTTTCTGTACGCTAATAACAGACATAAAAGAAAAAGAGAAAAATATTATTGATACCGGGTTCACAATTACACAACGACGAATCATTTATTTAAGTGTTCAGATCACTGCTTAGTTAGCGAGGTCAATATATGCTTTAGTCATTTCTTCCTTAACAGCTGCCTTTAATACATTTTCACAGGCACAGTACATATATTTTTTCATAATGAACTTGAAGTGTTATTGGCTTTCTTAATAGCTCAATATTATGCTTCATCATTATGCTATCATAGTGATATTTGGAGAGTGATAGTGTCTTACTTGTCAGTCAAGAGTTACTTGTCATCTTACCACAGCTTATAAAGGCAAACATAGAAGATCCTAGCTACTACTAAGTGATAGGTTGCAATGGAAATAATTACGTCTCCAAAACCTTAACAACGTCGTGTGATCATATGTTTAAACACACTACCACAATGACATGCCCTTAAATTCGTATTAGCAGAACTTTCAATGTATTTTTTTTTAATTCGGAAGATGATGATAAAACATATATGAACTAAATAAACAAGCAATGCAAACAATCAACAAATACACTACAATAAAAATAACACAACAGGATTATGAACAAATATCACAATAAAAACAGCAAACTCTGTGTGTGTGTGTGTGCGCGCATGCGTGCGTGCGCGTGTATGAATCCAGGACGACTTGAACAAGAAGATATTAATGCTGTATCCCAACTTTTCTCTCAGCAAATAAAATAATTTTTTTTTCATAATGAAAGAAGGTTACAAAACTTATGTATCTTTCAGTTGATCATGCTTGGCAAGGGAGGCGTGAGTGTATTCTTAATCAAATATACGAGTAATCTAGGCTATTTTCTTTTAATTATTTTTTTAGTAGTAATAACTTTATATGTAGACCACATATCTAATCCCTTATCTCTTCTGGGATTCATAGTATACCGCAGTGTATCGGGCAAGTTCATTCAGTTTCACAGTACCATTATCATAGGTGACTATAAGTTCAGTAACTTAATAGCATTTTGGTAGGATCACAGACATCAAGGCTGGCGAGCAAGCATAATGGTATGGCGAAAAATTATAATTATCAAGACACTTCAATAAATACGATTACTAACACAATGACACTGTACAAAATAATAAAACAACAAACACTATATACCGACTCCCCTGTACTCGAAGTTCTGCGACAATACTCTTGGCAGGATCAACACCTCCTACTATATATTCAAGTCCTACAAACTTATCATATACAATTCATTCCTACTTATGAATTCTAACTGACCTGCATATTGATTTATTTTCCAACGCTGCCACTGGTTTTTTATACTGTGGTTTGCCACGGGAACACGGTATGGTCTCAATTATGTAGATTGTATTTTCCCACTGCATTTCCTTGTAAATCAGCAAGTTCATGGCAGTTATTTTGCACTACGTCTAATACATTGAAAAGTCTTTCGAAAGTTAAGAATAACTTTTTAGTGACTCCTTCCCAAGCATGGCTCATAGGGCAACTACGTCGTAACACTGGATCATTAATATAGAGTTCCTTAGCTTGCTTGTCTTATAATGCTTCTTCCTACTTTCTGCTGCCAGGAAAAGTCTTCTTCTCACTAAGGCAAGTAATTCTTGTCTTATTTGCTCTGAATTTTTCTCCACAGTATACACATCACGTTTTGGGAGAGCGTCAAGATCTTCGGTAAGGCTTTGCATGCATTTACCCATTAAATTCTCAATTAGTGCATGTCCCATGGTGATGTGAACGGTATGGTTTATCACGATCTCTACTAACACTATTTTGTCTCTCAAGCTTTGCTGTGCGTGTATGTTATGTATCACGTGATTAACGTTACGGGTCACCTGACATGTAGGTTGGTTGTATTGTATATATTATTATTATTATCTTTCAGGGCTTGTGGATGTATATAATATCAAGCTCCTAATTCGGGAAATATTATTTACGGCTAAAAGAGTCCGTGCAGTGTTTGTTTACATTTTGCAATGTATGTCATGCCATTTTTTGATCGGCGAGGTGTAATAAAGTTGTTCCATAGTCGTTAAGTTAAGTAGTGTACACAAGTGGTGTATACTAATAATTATTATAAGAGTATAATTTGCGGTAATATGTTTTTAGTTGTAAGGTGTATATGTATTTAAGTTTTTTTTTTCATGTGACCACGTGATATTGTTTTGAGAGTAACATAACCTAGAGACTAGACACCAGGGCCAAGTGGCGGAGGCCATGTGTGGACTGCACATCTAGGGACAGTGTCCGCAGATGACACCAAGATGTGTCCGATCAGTAATTTCTTTCTTTATAGTATTTTATGCATTTTTAAACATAACATCATAAGGCTTAATGTTGACAAAATTTGTACATTCTATAAGAGAAAAAGCAGTATGTTATGGCAAGGTATGTTAAGTAAATTTTAAAAAAATTATGTAGTCTTCTATAAATGATTCTTTAACCAGAAGCTTAAAAGACCTCCAACCATTTTATTAATGGATGTGGAGACTAATCTAAAATTGTTACAGGTGTGAGAAAATTTACCTATCTTGTTTTGACATCACTAAATTTAAACAGAAATCTCTGTTAATGCTTTACTGTAAAAAGAACAAGTTATTTTTTTTTCAATAACTTTTGTGTATGCCAATGAAGAACATTACTAGAAATTCTATTTTAAACAAACTCAACTACTTTTTATTTATTTTTAAAAATTTTCTACATGTTACGGGTATGACGTTACGGGTGTGACAAAACTTTTTATTTATGATACAGTATTTTAATTAATTTTTCAAAACAATTAATTCCTTTAGTCTAAAACACTGTTACAACTTTTCTCTTGAACTTAAATTTATTTTTAAAAAATTTATTGAAAAGTGAATTGGCCACGGTTATAACAAGTCTTGGAGCTCCAAATTTCTTCACAATGTCAGGAGGAATGTCCTCAGTCTAAATGTCAGTTTCTTTTGGCCAGATCCACATCTTCCCACTTGGGGGCGTGTATTTTAAAACTACATAATTATTTTCAATATCAATATTCAGCACTTCTGCAAAACAGTCTTTCTGTCCAGTGGTTTTAATTCCATTGCCCATTACATTCAGTTGCACAAATGCAAAGTTGCCATCTTCAATATGGTCAGTGTCCTCCATGCTGACAGATGCTGAGGGGCCCAGTTGTGGAGCATTTCTAGCTTGGCACTCATTTAACACCCTTTTCAAATGTATAACCTAACTGTTTTCACCATAGGATATTATTGCAACTCTAATAACACCTTCTATCACAGACTGGAAGCTGTGAAGTTTTTGGAGCCTTGGAATCGGATCAATATCAACCCATTTGATGTCACAGTTTCAGACACTGAAATAATCTCACTGGCAGGTGTGAATAGTACCATTATCCCTTTTAAGGCATTCCTAACACAATTACAAAAGTCTTCAGCACACTGTACTGTGCACTCAAGTGACTTGACTAAACGCCAAAAAAGTATGTTTAACTGTCCGTCCTACACCGTCTACAGACCCTTTGCCATGGGCTGTAGCAAAGAAGTTCCAAGTGCACTCAATACCAAAATCATGCAGGAAATACGTCAAAGACAGGATTATATAGAGATTCATAAACTGAGCTGCACTTCCATCTGAGAATATGTGGACACGTTCAAGACTCCGAGCAACTCATGTTGGTTTTACCAATCATCTTTTAATTTCTGTCTAATAACGTAGCATAACCGGAGCCATTTGTCTTTTGCTCGCCCAGAGTCAGGGCCGCCTCACAGCCCGGTCGTATTGTACACGGCCGGGATAATTTTATCACCATAACTCCATGTAGGTCTACGGCCTTTTGTACAGTGTAAGAGCTCGCCGGGCTTTAATGGCGACCCGTTCATGTAAGTGCTCTGTATACAGGAAATCAATTAAATAAACCACACGAATGTTTAATAGGCACGATTATTTAATTCAACTGCTTCTCGTCTGCATATGGTAACCATAACCTAAAGTGACAACGTAAAATATAATGGCATTGGGAGGTCACAACCGCCCACTTATGCTTGTGCATCGGGGGGAGGCCAAAAGCTCCCACTAGACCAGGCACTACTGGATGTAGCTCTGCAGAGATCATCGCCATCTTGGAGAGTAAATATGGTAATCACTTGGTTGCCCCATCACGTCTATCAGCGACACAACTACCAGGAAGGCCACATGGGCCGTCGGCCATAACGACCCCAACCTAGTTTCGTGCTCTCTAGCACTGATGCCCATCCCCGGAATTTTCCCCGAACTCTTTAAATATTTCCCCGTAACCTTTCCCTGGAGTCGTTCAGCCCACAGGTTTTTACGGCGTTGGGTGGCCGGAACAACCACTACGATTATTAGTGGAGTCTAAGGGAGGTTGACAGCCTTACAAAACCAGGCCTAACAGGATTTATAGTGAAACCTCGCCATCATCAATATCAGATGAGGGGACACAGCAGAGGGTGGTACAGGAGGTGCAGCCACTTTGGGTGATCGGCCGCACGACCCGAGGTTAGGAGTTCATCATGTTCGCGGCTGAGCGAACTGGCACCCACCCTGGTAAAATTTATATCCAAACATAAATCCAATCCAAATAATCTCACACTCCCTCCTGGACCAGAGAACCACCCCTCTCAAATCTAACATCCATGTGAAAGTTAAAAAATTCACATAATTTTCATAACTTAAACTGATGTGAGTAATAATTAATAACAGATAAAAGCATTTGTGAAGACCAACTGTAAGGAAACTCTTTACAACATATTTTATAAATAAACTTTGAATTTAGTAAAGGAGCGAAAATAAATTACAACATCCCTTGTATTTCTTCCTGTTATGGACTGCATGGAAAAATTAAAGCAATACCTCACTATCGAAATAATTTTTAAAAAGGTTGATTCCAATTAGATTCTCCCAGTGAATAATTTTACTATGTGGCACATTTTCAAACACATTCAAGATTATTGATCATATTTGTCGGAAGAAAAAAATTGATGGCCCTATTGTTACATCCCGCCCGAAAATCTACCTCATTGACAGGTTTAGTTCCGAGATGACATATTAATTTACTCAAAACCTTAAAAGAAAGAACACAGCAACTCTATACAGACTTTAATCCAATTTCTCAATCTCCTTATATTGTTTGGTTTTCTTAAACAATCCATGGATATCACAACACAGAAAACATGTCCACCTTGAAATTAATTGTATGTGTTCCTAAATCGTTTGTGAATGTAACGTCCTCCCACCTTTTGATTTTTGCACAAGTCAAGGAATCAAAATCATTACAAAAACACATGAACCAGTTGTCCTCTACACCTTGTCTATGTCTTGAATTTCATGGGCAACCTTACAATGCATCCGCTCTTCGTTTTTACCCCACATGGAATGTTCTGCTCCCCCTCTTCTTGGAGGTCGTCTCCTCTGACTGCGCCATCAACTCTCGTTTCAGCCAACAATGGAGGTTCTTGTGATGTGGACACTTCTAATGGGAAGATACGCTGTATAGGTCTCATCATCTCTCTACTGGATGTCTTCACTTGCACTACTCTTACATGACCATCCTTCCCCGGGTACATCTCCAAGATTCTGCCTACCAGCCACTCGAGTCTTCTTTCGTCGTCTGAACCAAATAGCACTACGTCCCCGATTTCCAGTGCCTTCTGACCCTTTGTTTCATTTTTCTCGAAATCTTCGCCTCAAATCCTCCCGCAGTCGTTGCAGGAACCTCGCCTGCTTGCATAGAGATGTCTTTTCAAGGTGATCAATATCTGGTACACCAATTGGTCGATTGTCCTGTAGGAACATGGCAGGAGTCAATGGTACAAAGTCCTTGGTATCCTTAGACAAGTAAGTGAGAGGTATAGAATTGATCACGGACTACGCCTCACATAGGATGGTCGAGACTTTTACATATCCCAGGGATGCTCTTCCTAACTTTCTTCTTAACAATTTCTTGACCATCTGTACCATTCGTTCCCACCACCCACCCTACCATGCAGCAGTGGGTGGAATGAACTTCCACTGGATCCTTTGGGAACAGGACTCTTCTTCTATCTTGGACCAATACAGGGAATCAAATCCATTATCTGCCCCTGTGAAATTGGTCCCATTGTCACTGTACATCACTCTGGGTCTTCTCCATCTTGCAATGAACCTCCAAAGACCCTGAAGGTAAAACCTGTAGACAAACTCACAACTAGCTCAAAGTGTACCGCCCGATACACAGTATAGGTGAACAAAACGGTCCATGCTTTCTCTCCACCTTTCAAATTCAATGGACCCGCCATGTCAACCCAAACTTCAAAGACTGAAGCATCATTCACCCTGTCCTCAGGAAGGGGGACAGAATTGGTAGTAATCTTTCTTGATTCGAATCTTCTACACCGGACGTACTTGGATATCACCCGGCATACCATGTTTCTACCTCTTAAAATCCAGTACTGTTTTAGTTTCCCAATATATTTTGGACAATTCCATGTGAATTCTTGACATGGTAGTCTTGTATTAATATCTTTACAAGTTTATATTTAGATGGCAAAAGGATAGGATATATATATATATATATATATATATATATATATATATATATATATATATATATATATATATATATATATAACACTTACCTTCTCTTCGGACTATCTTAGATCTTAGTCTCATCAGACCATCTGCATCCACAAAGGTGCAGAGGGACTTTATCCATTTTCCATCAATCTCTTCCGCCTCTTCTTCGGCATGGTTAACCTTGACATCAGACTTTAGCCAATCTTCTTGTTTCAATTTTAACCAGTTAACCTCCCACCATTGACAGTTTACAAGGCATTACACAGAGCAGCCTTGCTGGGGGAGATAAGCTGGATTCTCCTCTCCTTTCACATGATGCCAGTCTTCATGTTTCGTGAGTGTTCTGATTTCTCTTCTTGTTTTTATCCAATATAAGGCCAGGCAAGAATCAGTCCAAAAAAACTCTGGTATCTTTGAGTTCAGGCTCTCCCTAATGGAAGCTGCAAGACGACTACCAATAGAGTATGCCAACAGCTCCAGCCTAGGCATGGAGACATTCTTTAATGGCGAGACTCTTGTTTTTGACATTAACAGACATACTGTAATATCTCCTTCGGTACCACTTCGTAAGAAAACCGCAGCTGCATAGGAACTTTGACTGGCCTCACAAAAAGTATGTAAGCTCCATGTATCCTCCAATCCACATGCAGTCAAGCATCTCAAAATCTTCATTCTTTGCAGTTGTCGAAATTCAGTTTCCCATCTCCTGAACCTTTTCTGCACATCTTCTGGTAATGGGTCATCGCAGCCCCCTTTCAGATTCCAGGTCTCTGGTATGAGGAGTTTCAGCACTAAGGTCACGGACACAAA
This sequence comes from Dryococelus australis, assembly GCA_029891345.1. Classification (NCBI taxonomy): domain Eukaryota; kingdom Metazoa; phylum Arthropoda; class Insecta; order Phasmatodea; family Phasmatidae; genus Dryococelus; species Dryococelus australis. The sequence continues at coordinate 43,324,683 of CM056993.1, forward strand.
AAAACCTATGGGATCAAATATCTTCTGTGCAGAAGACAGAACCTTTTTTCAGAGTGATGTCATTGGAATCATTCATAAGGCTTACATTACAGAACAGAGCATCTTCCTCTTTGTCCCACGGCTAGCCAAGAACATGAGTTACCCTTGATGATCCCTCTCTAACATTCTGTGTGCTGTCCTCCCATCCTCTGAGCTAAAATTTCATTTCAGCAAGAAATTTCGTAGACTTCTCAACAAAATTATGCAACTATTCTTCGGTGTCAAAGTAAGTTATACAATTGTCGACATAGAAGGATATCTTCAGCCAATCCATGATCTCTGGGCACTCAATTGAACTATTCTCAAGATTAAAGTCAAGTACTGCACCCAACAGGAATGGACTACAGTTAAGCCCAAACACAACACATTTGTGTCTCAAGATCTTTGATTTTCTCTGTGAGAAATCTTGCCACCACAAAAATTTCAGATAATCTCTGTCAGGAAGAACAACAGAAATTTGCATAAATGCCTTCTTTATATCGGAGATCACCCTACATTTTCCTCATTGGAACCTTGCTAAATTCGAAGGAATTTGTTCAAACAAATTTGGACCCTTTTCTAGACACTCATTAAACGATGGTGATCTCTTCCCCCGACAAAATGCATCAAACACAGGTCTGACTGTCGTCATGGAGCCCTCTTTAAAAACACCCCGGTGTGGACGATAGTGGCATCTAGTGTCCTCCTGAAAGGGCACTTCCTCAATAACGCCTTCCTGCAACCACTTGTTAAACACACCCTCATACACATCGAAATTGATCTCACATATCAGTCTCATTGTTGTGGACTCGCACCATCTCTTCACAGAGTCTAAATTATCACAAAGCTCTTCAAATCTCTCATTTCGAGGAAGGACAACCTCGAAACAACCCTCCTCATTCACAGAGACTCTTTGTTTGAAATGTTCCAGAGCAGCAGCTTCCATTTCCTTCTTGGACTGTTTCTCCACAGGATCTCTTATCCAAAGAACACAGACATGCCAGAAACATGACAACAAACTTTAGAAAGGAACACTATAAGGTTCTGTGGGGTTATGGATAGTTGGCGATAATGAGTAGCCACATGGCTGGGCAAGCCACTTCATGTATTTATAGTTCTCCAACAGGGATAGGATTGAGGATGGGGTTTTGGGATGGAATTTGGGTCGTCGTAACTTATTACCAGGGTGGGTGCCAACATTATACAGTGGTAAAGAATGTTGTTTATTGATGCAGTTATCGCAGGGCCTCGTCGCCGACGGCCTGTGGCCATCCATCATGCCCTGCATCTTAGAGTTCTGGATACTGGAGTACACTATAATCCAGGATTGCCTGGTCTAGTGAGAGTTGATCGCTACCCTCAACACTTAATAACCCGATGGAAGCTGTTCTGGGGTCTCTTCCACACCCATACATGTAATACGAGGTCACATACTAGTTGAGAGGTTATGGTATCCTATGAGGGCTACAATTTTAAAATGGAGAATTATGGCATTGTACACACTTTTATTCTACCACTTTCCCCGAAGGGCACTGAAGTTTACGTATCACCAATGAGGCTCGGCGAGCTCTTAAACAATAAAACTCAGCACATGGCTTACATGACTTTGAAGTTTGTCTAATGTGGAGGAGGCTGGCAACTAGTGCCTAGGTGTTGGTCAATAAGTATATTGGTTAGGTGAGGAGCGGTGAATACAGTGTTTGAATCTCAGTGGAGATTATTAGCCAGGGCACCAGATATTGTCGGGTTGATAATATAGTGAAGATGGAGAGCACTTGTGGACTCGTTCCTCAGGGTCGTTCGGCCGATGACCACAGCAAATTCTCCAAGTGCAGTTGTTGTCTCCTCATAGAATAAAATTAATACTGACTGAATAACTCCCTTACTTGTTGCATTCTGGGATATCTGGTCTCCCACCCGCCCACACAAAGCACTGTTACTTATTAAGCTGACTCGTGACAATTTCAAGCATTCTTGCACAATAAGTTACACTTTGAGAAAATTGGTTGGGGTGTAGTCCCATACCTTAAATGCCTTGCAGCGAACTGGAAATAAACCACACATGATAACTCGTCACTGCTGCGATTTATTCAGTTACATGATTACATTATCGTCGGGAAAAGCTCACATTTGGTGCTGCTTACGAACCCGTCAGCTCGGGCAATAATGAGCTGAAGACACAGGTGGCCACATGAGATCACTTGAGTACAATTTAAGCCTACCCAGGCGATGCAAGCACTGAATAGGTGCGAGGGGCAGTGGACTCTCCGGCAGCTGAAGTACAAAAAAAGTTCTGGTATGCTAAAATAACTATTGCTGTGAAATTATTACTCTAACATGATGATGATGGCTGCCCGAGCAGGCGAAACACGAGACCCCTCGTGATGCGGCCCACCCCTTGCAAAGATGATCGACTTCTGAACTTTCTCCTTGTGGCATGCTGCGTGCTGGTTGTTACATATTGCTCCTAAAATTCTCCTTTAAATTTTATTCTTTATACCAAAACATTGGACTGCGTGGATAATGTGGAGATGAAAGACATGTGAATGAACATTACAGAAAATTACAAAAAAAAAAACACTTTGAAAACACTGAGGGCTTTAGGGCTGCGTAGACAGGCGTCTTTATTAGTTACGTCCCCTTGTATGAACTTACCTTACACTTTAATTGCACAAATTAAGTAACAGAAATTTTACTGGGTCGATTTTCCGATTCCTGCACCATGTGCACTTGGTCGTGTATACTCTGCTCTGCACCTGCGCCGTTCCTTGCCACACTACATTGCACTTGCGCTTGTAGAGCATGCGCACACACTGCATTACGGAACCTGGTGTGGTGGGCAAACGGACTAAGGCAAAGGTGTCAACATGGGCACACGTCAATTTACAATGCAATATACACCCGGCCGTGTACAAGACGGACTGAGTTGTGGGGTGGTAACACACTCTGGGCTGCTAAAAGTATGATATGGTTCTGTAAAAAATATAATAACTATTGATACACTAAATTATTGGTAGAAAACTGTGAAATGCCCAGAGTAGTGGAACACGAGTCCACACCGATGAGTGACGAAGGCGCTACTCCCGTTCCTTGCGTGGGCTGGTCACTAGTCGGCAGCCAGTTCCCACATGATATGAAAAAATGTGAATTAATAAAAAGATGATGATGTGGTAATGACTGGAATGTGCGATGACCTTGGTGATTACATATATATTTTAAAACAACACCTCGCTCTCTTAATAAAATCCTTGGATAAAAAAATAATAAAGTACAAAAGTGAACGTATACTTTGCAGTACGGCAACCCTAACCAACCTGACACGAGAACTTACAGTGTGGATTCTGACTTATGTAGGTGTAGGCCTTCATATATTTATATGCCTACATATGTTTTGAAGGGATTCAAAATTTTTGTACTGCATTCCAGCACATGAAATAACCTTCTTAATGAAAATAACAATAAAGTGAAGTTAACTGGTCATGTGTTTCTGTAGTCACGTGGACTCTGGGTACTAGCCCTCATGGTATACAATTATTACTGGAACTGCTATCTGTCGTACTGGCCTTAATGGTTTGTAAAATGAAATGTAAATAAACAATTAAATACATTGGGACCACAGGGAATTAACCCTCCATATAAAATACATGATAACCCTAAATGAACTATTACTATTTACATACTTCAACAAAAATAGATGTGTTCGACTCTTGTGTTGGCATCTGAACTAGGCACTGTAAACACTGTGACGCCTTTAAATTATTTCATAAACACACTACGAAACAATACATATCACCCTGACCACAAAACTTAAATTACACATACCTTAAATTGCATTCCAATTGACATGAGCTGTTGGGTACATGATCCACATCTGTGTATGTGTCGACATGTAAATGTCATAACACTATACACTCTTTATTTAACAATATAAAATGACACAACACTTAAAAATAGCACATAAACAAGGTTAGATATACATAAACACTGGCACTGATAGTCTAATCACTTGTGTAGCAATTCTCGCAATGCATCACTGTACATGGCACTCGTGCGTGCCATGTACACGTCATGTGGTGTATGGCTGCTGCCTTCTGACGTATACAACACTGGTTTTAAAATAGTCGAAAATTGAATAATTTTATTAAAAGGCCATGAGAAATAAAATACCCTACATTATATTATCACTGTAAACAAGCACTCGTGCACACAAATGCACGCTGGAGGCGTAGGCTCCTACTGCACTGCTGCTCTCTCGTGGCGGAGTAGTGGTTGGATGCTGGACGACGTAATGAAAGAACTAGGATACGCTGTATGGTACACGTCAGAATCATAGCAACAGTTAATGGTAAGAAAACATGATAATTCTGTGGTATCTCGCATGTGTAATAACCCAACTTTAATAGTCCTCCCAAGTAGGCAGCAATTGCCCTTATTTACATCTTGGAAATGACAATTACAAACACTGGATTCATGATCTGGTTCCATAGTCATCCCATATAAAAGAAACCAATTAATTTATTTGTATCACAATTTGCACCAAGAAATTAACTTTTACTAGTTCAGTGGTTCTACAGTCGTCCGAGAAAATACATTTATGTCAAATGCGAATTTGATTGGTGATGCAATGTCACGAAAATTAACGTAATCAAACAAGGGTTGAAATACTTTGCAAAGGTAAAAATTAATACTGTCAAGTACTACTTAAATATTTTGTTTCTCACACAATGCAGATTTGTTTCAAGGAATTATTTCTACAGATAAATTAGACAACTGCACAAAGCCATCTGATAAGATAAATAGAGCAGACTAAACGATTGTATGTCTGCAACCCCGTGGTTGCTAGGCAACACAACAGGAAATGACGTCGACTTAAACATCGTATAGTTCACGGTCATAAAGATAGGTCAGTCAACTGCTATCTTTTTGCTTTGATGTATCACGCACGTTTAGTGAAGCTAGAGGTGGCTTGTGAACTCCGCCATTTTACATCACTGGGACGCTACTCCCTCAGCGCGGGGGTAGATCGGTCCCTTGTGAGGGACCTTGGCCACCCAGTTAGTTGTCAGTTAGCTTGCGGAGGCGAGGAGAAGCTAACCCCCTCCCCCCTCGCACCAATCAAACTTACTTTATGCTGCAAAGCTAGCATTCTTTTACAGGATTCCCAGGGTAGCGCCTGGGAGTTGTTTCCATAGCTGAGTTTTACTCTCTTTTTCCCTGCCTGTACGGGATAAAAGAGAGCGGTGAAGTAAATTGAATTTATCAGCGCGGAATTTTAAAGTTCAGGACTTGTGATGTACTGTCACGAGCTCCCTGTGAGAGAGCTAGCGACAGTTTGGTATAAAAAGCGGAGGTAAATGAAGTTAAATTATCGATATAAGTAGCTTTCCCATGACTGGAGTGGCAGGGGTGTATATAATTAAATTAATTATATGTATGTTGTAGTGGTGAATTTAAGTTGCGCGAAAATTTAAATCAGTGTAGTTGTTTCAGTAATTTACTTCATATTTTATGAGTTAATGTTAAAAACCATTAAATAATCTGATTGGTGTGTAAATGCATGTCTGACTGTACTGTGACGAGCGGCTAAAAGTCAAGTAAAACATATTAACTCGGGGAAGTCCGAGAGCGATATGGCTGGCGCGATGCTAACGTCAAATAGTTTTGTTAAACGTGGTCGATTTTTGTCCCGGACCGATCGGAAAATTCCGGCCAGTTTCGGGGCCTTATTTCTATGAAATCGGGCGGTATAACTGCGCCGAAGGCGTGAATTTATATCTTTAAAGTTGTTTTGAACTATATTCCGTATTGATAATTATTTAGACTTGTAAAATTCAAAAGCAGAGCCAAGAAAACACGTCGCGTGAGTGAAGTTAAACAGTAATATTGGCCAGAGGGCTCTGATTGGCCGAGAGAACTTGGTGGGGCGGGGCTTATGAAGTTGCTCGAGAGATGGCAGCATTGTCGTTATTTTACCGTCAACAGCTTTTATTTGACACGGAAAAATTTAAATATATTAAAAGCGGTTGTAATTAAAGTTATTAAATCGTCTTAAATAAATAATTAGTGCTGCAAAACTTAAAATGTTAAGTTGGTTACGACTAGAAAATATACGCGATTATTTCGCTCGTCATAGTGATTAATATTTATGTAATGTGTTTCGGAGTCGCTCCAGTACTGAGTAGGGGGAATTGGTATATGCGGGTCTAGTTGACGGGCTAGGGGGCCGCAAATGACGCCATGGCTTCGAGAAGTAGCCAGGTTCTCTCTTGTTTCTCTGTGATGTTGCGGAGTTTTAGGATGTAGGGGTGGAAATGTGCCATGAGCGAGGCGAAGTCGCATGCTCTAAGGAATTCCATGAGTTCATGGAAATCCTGCATAACGCCTCGCATCTCTCCTGGCGAGGGCGGGATTGAGGTGGTGTGTTTGGCATTGCAGGGGTGTTAAAAGTGGGAGCTGGTTTGTGAATAGGCGCAGAGAGTGCCTGCGAATACGTTTTGCCGGGCTGTAATGTCCTGATCGTGAACCTGGACGGGGCAGGAGGTTGTTTTGCAGTTTTTGGTGTTATTTTCGCAGCAGTAGTTCTTTTCTGCACCAAGTCCAGGAACTTGGGGCAGGCTTTTGAAAGAGCTGTGTGTTCGCCTGCGCAGTTGCTGCATTTGGGCTTGGAGTTGGTTTCGTTTATTTTGCAAGCACTCTCGGGGTGAGGGCCGGCGCAGTGAGGGCATTTTGTCGGCATTGAACAGTGATTTTTGGTGTGGCCTAAGGCGAGACAATTACGACATTGTGCCACGTCTGTCGGCCGTTTCTGGTATTGTCGGGGATGAACATTTGTCATGTTTATCCTCTTTACAGTGAGCAGAGGAGGGAGAGAAGTGTTCTGCGCCGCCGTGACACGTGAATTTGTTCGGGTCTGTTTGGTCTGTAATACGTTTTTTAAATTGATAAATGTGCTGGATTGAGTAACCGGCGCATTCCAGATCTGCCTTGATGTCCGCAATGTCGGTTGTGGGGTGGAGGTCAAAAACTACTTTCTGTGGGAGCTCGGAAGCTTGGCAAAAAGTGAAATAATGGATGTAATTAGCTTCGAGCATCGTGCGCGCAGCTGTGTAAAAATCAAAGTTTTTAGTGAGGATTTGCGTCCCCTGAGCAGTGGGGAGAAGGAAGAACCCGTCCCTACTAATAGCTCGCAATTTCTGAACAAGTTGTATTTGGTGGCGTCAGGAACCACTAATCTTAACTGGTTTTGTTTTTCTGTCGTGTTTGAGGTGCAGCCGGTTGTGTTTGGTGGGTGGAAATGCTTGAAGAGCCGGGATGGTTAACTGTTGAGGTTTTTTCTGTTACCTCCTTAAGCGGGGAAAACCTATTTCGTATAGGAATGGTGTTTGTTTGTGCCTCAGACGACACAGAGTGAAGACGCTTGTTCTCCTGCGTGGTTGTTCTGTCCCCTTTTCTTTTTACAATCTGGAAGTCGGTTTCAATTTCCAATTTTTCATTTCCTACCGCCGGTGTTGTTGGTCGGGAGGAAGTTGGTGTGGTGATTGTTGGCGTCGTCGGAGCCGAGAGAGTAGCCAGGAGGAGGTCGATGTGGTCTGGGATGCCATGAGGAAAAATATCGGAAACGGTTTGGTGATTAGGTCGTCTCTTTGCCAGTTTTAAGAATCTCTTGTTTTCCCGGAGGTACTGCAAGGAGTACGGGCCAGTTCCCGTCATCCACGACGGCTCAGTCAGTTGCGAACTAATAGTGCTAGTGCAGGCTGACCCACTTTTAAAATTGCGGCTGTTTGGATTTTGGAGATTTTCTAATAATATTGAATAATGCCTTTTTATTTGCATATGGTCATTCGGCATAGAGAATTGTGATATATTTATGTGCGTTTGAAGTTGGTTTCGTATACGATAATGTTTTGCTGGCGCAGTATACCGAATTCGTAAAAAACGCTGCATCACATGTTTATTATTTTTGTTTATTTAAATCAAGGTTATGGTTCGACAAGTTCAAGTTTATTTTGTCTAGTAATATAGTACATCGTGCCTAGCAGCATAATACTACAGGACATGTCAATAAATAATGTATCAAAATATTTTTTAGTATAAATAAAAATACAATTATATACAGGACAAATATATACTACTGCAGTGTCATCACGTCCGCACATATGACAATGTGTTTTAAGTGCGTTTGACAACAGTTCAATAGAAGACCTTACTCAGCAGGAGATATTTAGTATATTTCTTAAAGTTAATTAAGTTTATTGATGTAATCGAGTCTGGTAGCTTATTGTATTCCTTTATACTCAATACTTCTCTTTTACAAATTTGTCCGGTGATAATTGACTCTATAGGTTCTTATTTATATTCCTTGTGGAAAAGTGATGAAATTAAATTTTTTTTTAAAGATATTCGTATGTAGATTGATGTGAATGATAAAGGTAATTTCTTTTAATAAAGGACTGCAACTTGTATTATATCTATTTAATTTAGAGGTTATTCTAATGGCCCTTTTACTAGCTACAAATATTTTGCTAGCATAGTTGCAGATTCCCAAAATAACATACCTTATGATAATACATTGTACAAGCCATGATACACTGGTTTAAGGTATTGGGGTTGTAATACACTTACTAGTATGTGTGATGCATAACTATTTTATATAGATGTATTATAATTATTTGCCATATTTAGGGTAGTGGCAATATTTACAAAATAGTTATTAAATTCTTTAGTAACATATATTGACCCCGATAAAATTTTATTGTGCAAGATAACTGTGTTTATATATTTCTGCTATACTTAACCTTAAAATTATATGTTTTTTTTATTGTGCCAAACGATCCACTTAAAGAGCGTAGTGGCAATCTGCGACACCACAAAATAATTTTGAGTTGAAATCGGGGCAAGCAGTATGTGAAAAACACTTTGTACCAGAAATTACTATGTAAAAAGGTATTTAAAGATAGCAAAGTAAGTTTGTAATTGGTAACATTACAAATTTGTCGTCTTATTCCTGTAAAAATATTTTGTAAAAATTTTAATGCATAAAGGGAGATCGCAGGGAAATTTTGGGGTACAAATGTAAACATAACATCAGAAAAACCTGAAAACCAAAGTCAAGCTCCAGAAGACTGATGGCATTCCAATTTGCACCAATTAACTTGCCGAGTACAGCAAAGTGTTTGCAAGGGGGTGGGGGAAGGGCCATCATATGCTTCATATGCGCCCTCTATGCTCTCTTCTCCAGAGCTCGGGGAATCAGAGTGGTGTAGATTTATGTAAACAGTTTCCAGGAACTACATATATAAATAAATGCATGTGCAGTAGTATTGACTGCGACAAAATTTTTCATGGGTATGCAAAGAATGGGACATGTACAAAACCTACCAATGCACAATGATAAAGCAAACCAAGTGATTCGCCATACAGTTAACTAGTAACGTATGGTTCAATAGAATAAATGTGCACATTTACACTGCACACTATCACAGGTTTCTAACAGACAGCTGACGAAAGTATTCTCTTTGGTTGACCAATTCAGCAGCTCTCATACGAGTCACACTTCACCTTACATGAGAAAAAACCTGTAATATAACAAATATTCAAACATATTTGGCTAGGATTTCACCACCAAATTCATAAATGCATAGCTGATGCACAACCTGTGAAACTCTTGAACTTGTAGCCTCCATTCTATATTCACAAATATCAACACGTTAACTGTTAATTCTTTGTATTGAAAACAGTTTTTAAGCAAATTGTTGCTCATTAGTCCAGAACACAGGGAAAATCACAAACATTGTCAGACACAATTAGATATGACCCATTATATATGATAATTTCTTGTAGTAAAACAAAACTAACAATTTTCACAGCAGGGAACTGTGTAAATCTAGAAAATTTTTTGACTGCATACACAGAATTTGTGTTGCTAAAGTTAATTAATTAATTAATTTATTTATTTAGTATCAAATCTCTCCAGCGATCCTATGATTACCAGGAGCTCTGGAATATAGCATTAGGCAAAAATGTCACAAAAAAAAAAACATATACCTACACAAAGTATTTGTAAATATTTACAGTGGCTCTTTTTGGAATCTGAAAACTTTAGATAGTTTGATTAGAAGGTGACCACTGAATATACAATAATATAACCGCATGAAAATATGAAAAATAAATTTGTTTAAGGGACGATATCTTTAGACAATATGATAAATTATGTAAAGTGTAACACGCTGCGCTTAGTTTCGGGACTATGTTACCAATGTGAGTATTCCCATAAAGATGTATGTCAATATGTAAGTCTAAAATATTGTAAGATGGCTTTCTTTCTACTCATAGTTTCTATATTTTATTAAAAAGTTATAGTCCTGTTGTTATTGTGTGGGAAATTACATTAAAACTATTTGATCCCAGTTTAAAGAAAGATTATATGCTGTAAACTATTTATCTAGTAATAATAGTCTCATTTAATGACACTATAACTGCTCTCAGGTTCTCGTCTTTAAATAAAAATTTAGTTTGTATCATCCACAATGAGTAGAATGTTGGAATACAGATAATTTATATCTAGTATATTAAAAATAAATAAATATAATAAAGGGTAAAGAATGGAACCTTAGGTAAAAATGTTATATTATCTAACCCTTTTTTTAGACTTGTATTTATACCATCTGTATTTATTGCAATCTGCTGATATGTATGAGACAAATAAGGTGTAAACTATCATAAATTATGTGCCTCCTTGGAGGGAATTCAGTGAGTAAAGTTCAATTCAGTGGAAAGTGGTTCTTTTTATTTCTCTGCAGGCCGCTTTACAGCCGCATAACTCTTTTGGGTCTTCTACCCGCTGCATCACTGCAAACTCCTGACAGCATCTTAACTTATTGTGTGTGCCTGGTATGTGAGATGGCCATTCAACAGTGTCACTCAACATTTAGTGGTATACGAGAGGGCCAACACTCTCTTTAGATAGGTATAACAGTTTTATTGCATCATTAAACAATGTCACCTCATCACAGGGTGAACTGAAGAGAGCCACATGGGCGAACAGCCCACACCCTGAATGAGTCTCTCGTGATCTGGTGCCCTTTGTAGTCCTACGAATACAGTAGAAAGTAAATTATCCCGACTAATAGGGACAGAAGGTAATTCGGATAGGTGATTGAAAATTTGAATCACGGAAATATGTTGAAAATGAAGATAAAAAAATATATACATGTATAATAGAACACTAACTTCTCCAAAACAGAAACTTTACAAAAATAAAAAATTTAAGTCAGTTATCAATAACCGCCCTCCTCCCAGATGTGTTCACTGTGAACAATACGTGAAAGGGCACATCACAAGAGCACACACAAGTGCTTGTCTCTCCTCTGTGGGTAAAGGAAACACTGTGACAAAAGCGACTTTTGTGTTTTTACTATTCTCTTTATTTTTCAAACAAGTCCGGATAATCGACTTTCTACTGTATTCTAAAACCTGGTATCGTAAGTCAAACCTTCCTCCTCCCTGCTCCACAGACCACGACATACCGTCATTGTGCATAACTTCTTGATATGTGGTTGGGAACATAAATATAGTGTTATAATTGCCTTCTTGTCTGCATCAATTGTGATATTGCATTTGACATGGTCCGGTATTGTTTGAGTATAACATGTTTTGAAGTACAATAAATAGTTTATTGAATAAATATGTATAAAAAACACACATGCACAGGTGAACGAAAACTGATCTGGCTCACATGACCTGCAAGTGGCCGTAGCTCCGAAAAAAAAAGCCAAAATGGCGCAAACAAGATCACGTGACACAAAATTAAAAATAAAAAGTCTGTGAGTCGACGGAGGGATGCTGTGAACACTGAAGGTTACACAAAAAACAAAATTCTGGTTACTAAGGCACAAAAAATTTATCAGAACAAAAGTAGATCACCCTTCGTGACGTGATTAGTGTACAACACATACGGCCAACTGGGTCCGACCAACTGGGCCACACTTTGACTGGAACAATCCTGTTAAAAAACAAACACTGAAAATAATCCCACATAATGCACTGTCATGCTACATCCGTTAACACTTGTTAATTGGCATAACAAGTCGTATAACAGGTAGCCTACTCAAATACATGGTGCCTTATATGCTGGTTCTAACATTTGTCCATCGGCTTTAAACTACATATGATTAAAAAAAAAAAAAAACATTTTCCAGCATAATTACATAGTTCTCTCTACGTGACAAACAGACATTGCACTGACTAGCACATTCCATTAGCGAATGGGTCACGGGACCTTTTCATGAATGAACATTTCTGTCAAGCATGCATGACAATAGGACACGGGAATACTGGCACTAGATATAAGATTACTGTGATCTGAGTCTCCACAAGTTGAATGACACAATATCTAAATGCACTAATCTCTCAAATTCATTTTGCTGTAAATAGTTACAGAACTGTGATAGAGAGAAGTTCTGTTCCATACTTTTATAACTTTCAGAATATACGTACTGTTCAGTCATTATCAACTTGACAAAATAAACATTTATTTAAAAAATGTAACAACGTACTAACCATAGTGTTTTTATACTGTGCTGAAAGTATTATTACACAATAAAATCTCTTGCTTTCCTGGCCAGTTCTACAAATATACTGTTACATAATACTTTCATACTCTCAAGTAATTTCATTATTTGATACAAACATCATCAGTACAGCTGAAGCTCACTGAGGTGGTGTACTTTATTAGAGTATTTAGTAATAAAAAAACAGGTTTGGTGTGTAAGGAAGATTACTTTTAGTGTACTTGTATTTAACATGGTTCAGGTCATAATGATGATGGATTTTAGTTGTCTTCAAACTACAACAGTATTGACTGCCAGAACCTTCCAAATACTTAGCGTATTTAACTTTGAAAAGTTATAGCTTATGAAATCTTCACTTTTATGTGTTGTTGATCAAGATTTGGATAAAATAAGATTTTATGGACTGAATAGGGCCGTGGTTACACGGAATGCAGAACTAGTTCAGTTAAACAAGTTCAGCTATTAAAGAGGTTACATTACCTTGGAACAAGTTACGCTCGCAGTTGTTTCCCATTCAAAGTGAACAGTTTTCATAACTCGTTTTGAACGACTTCTCTTCTTTGCTGCGCTCCTATTGGATGCTTCGAAGTAAACAAGCAGTGTAAAAAAATTGCTGAATTTTGGCCGGAATTCCTGCACTTGTTGTATTAACTAAAGTTTAAGGTTGAATGAACTAATACCCACGTATTATACAATTACAGAAGAAGTGTAGGTTTCATAACAATTAAAAAGATCAATAGTGATAAATGTTGGACACTATTATAATTAAATATAATACATTTTAAGTTCTATGTTTGTTAAGGTTACAATTGCCATAGATTTAATCCAGCTTTGGGTGTGTAACCACGGAAATACGTTCTGTTTTTAAACTTGTTCAGACATGGTTACCGACTGTATTTTGCTGAAGGTGTTTTACAGCACTCGTGTAACCGTAGCCTAGTCAGCCCAGAACCTGAATTGTGTTTAAAATCGTTGGTGTGATATCAGCACATCTCTGTATGATATAAACGGTATCGGAATATTACCTCTAAACTAAAAATTTTCTAGGCCAATATCACAAGTTTTTTTTTGTTCTTTATATTATTTTATGAAGCTACTTCGATGCTGTAGATTCAACTTTTACAGATTGTTGGGAATTACCCTTCCTGTTCAGCACATTTGCTAAATTTTATCTATTCTTACTGTGTTTGGTCAATAAAAGTGAATTTACATCAAAAGTGGTAGGCATAATTTGCAGTCCACAATGCCTACTGTAAAACATTCTCCATACCCATCATAGGTCTGGTATACCACTGGTCATGCAGACACTAAAATCTTGAACTTAAGTAATCATCAAAATTTCACATTTATTTTTATAATACAATTTTTTTATGTGTTTCACCTGTGATTAATCACATGGTTAGTAAATCCTACTAGCAATTTTGAGACATTAATGGAAAATAACATGCTAATTATGCATCAGATGAGAAACCTGTTGGTGCAATGTTTACACAGTATTTGCTTGTTTTTTTTTTCTACCCCCATTATGGGGACTAAAGAAACTATTTTGGTGAAAATCCACATCTCAAGTTTTAATAATTAGATTTAAGGTTGCAATATTTAACCATGGCATTTTGGACTTTGCGAATGGCTGACGAGAGGTCACCACCTCCTGACGCCGGTGCCACGTGACTGCGATGTGTGGGACATACAGTATGCTCACTGAACACTGCCATACAATCAGTACATAGATTAGTAACTTCTTACCGGATATGTATTGAGTAATAGTATAACATAGAGCTTTTAAACGTAGCAAATACCAAATATATAGCCTATATTCGAAATTTTCATTTCAGTTGCTTGGGTTTTAGAATAAATAACTTTTTTTTGTGTAGCATCAGTAACTTTTAAATGGGTTTCTGGGAATTTTAAAAGTTCCATAAAAACACAAAAATATATTTAATTTCTTTTTGCCCTAAGTTTCCTGTATTATTTTGAGTACTTTTATTTCTGAAAACCATTTTTTTTACAATAAAGAACTTGTCAGTTGTGGTGTGAATCAACATAACTCAAGGTCAGTGCTGACAGAATGCAGTGCCTTGGGTCATTGCTGTAAACAGCAATGCGCCACATGTTGAAAAGCAGCGTCAGCAATTGTGACTGGACGTGTCTCACCATTGACAAGTGTGAGATTTAGACTTTAATTAGGTGGTTGGAAACCTACTTACCAACAGAATTATCCCATGTATTGTAGGTACAACAGTCAATTGTGGGTCACCATGCATCACATACAACATGAGTAAACGTGGGGTCAAATACATACTGTATATACAACCAGCCATGTAAATAAAAAACAGTTTTAGTGTAAGGCAGTTCACAATAATGTGAACACTTGAAATCAACTTCATATATTATAAGACACACTGAGTGACATGCACCCAGTAAAGATGGTAATAATAGATGGAAAGTAGTTCCATATTTTCACGTTGAATAAAAAAGTTAAGGTAACTATTTGTGATAATGTAAATTATTTATTTCACTTTCTGTTTTTTTGATGCATCAAAGTGTAAAAACGAGCAGATTTGTTAAATATTTACTTTTGTAACAATTTCACAGTTTCACTTGACCGATGTATAAATAAAGTGATGATACATGTGGAAATGTAAATTTTACATAACGTGGAAGCATATGTAACAGGCACAGAAGTAGATCTTGAGCAGGGATCTAAAAAGTGCTCATTTTATCGTGAACAACCTATAGTTGCCCTACTATCAAAATGCAGACCAATGTAACTGTTAAAAACTGAAAACTCTTTTGTGGTACGTAATATGTTAAAAACCAAAATCATTCTTTACATTCTTTTTTCCCACAAAAAAGTAGTCATTATGACACTTTGGCAAATGATTTTTCTTGCCTCTTTCGGATTGTTGTATTTAAAGAAAGAAAACATTAATTCAGTAAGATCTGCCATTGTTTTCAAATTTTTTTGTTGTGCTTAAAATTGCAGTAGCCTATGAGCTGCTGTTCCATTTTCTTCTTAAATGCATAATAGTTTTTACTGCTATGTCATATCATCTGGTCTTTTATGTTAGGCAAAGTGCTAGCATGGAATTATATTTGAATTTTAAAAGTTTACTGTAAGTGACCAGTTCTGTAAATGTCATGTCACAGAAATCTTACTTAAGATAAGGTTTTATCTTGGCGTATTTTACAGTAAGTAACTTTGAACATTTGTTCCCCCACTACTATAGAGCTGTGTTCTAATTCACTCGTGCACACTGTCACTTACCCTTGATCTCTTCAGCACCCACAGTCCTATGCATTCCCTTGATCCCTTTTTGGGGAAGTGGTTATAATTTCAAACACCCATCTTTATTTTGAAATTTTTAAGTTACAATGCATAAGCGATTGAAGAATCAATTAAGTAAACACATTTTCTTATGTTGTCTTGGTTTTTGTTCGAACAAGTGTTCAGCAAACGATAGGAATAAGCTACACAATTGTTATGAACAATTAAACTTACAGTGTAGGGCATATGTAGAGTACATCGCTCTTGGTCCTAGTCGAATGGGATATTCAAGGTGCAATCATGCCCTTCAGGCAGTGATAATTCAACGTCACAGCCATGAAGCACTTTTCAGGGATACACAGCCAGGCAAGGGCTCTTGGCACATAAATTAGAACACGCATTAAGTTTGTTTAAACGAACATGTTACTTTGTGAATGAACACTGAAATATGGTGAAATTTTTTTTCTTTTAACAGTACCTATTCATGCTTTTGTGAAATACGGCTTTGTAGGTATGAGTATTTGAAAATAGAATATATTTACTTGTAAACACTTTTACAGAAGTGTGACTGTTTAGTGTGGATGGCAATAAATTGTAGTTTTGGCCTTTTTAAAATAAAGGATTCCATAATATTTTTAGAAGTTTTACTTCATAATTCCCCTGATCTTTGTAACTATCCTCACTATGTAGATTTTTTTTTTTCCAATAAATTGAGCTTAATTCAAAAATGAAACGTATGGCATGACTGAGCAATTTCTGTACTTCTTAAATATGCTTTTTTTTTCCTTCTTATTTTAGTTATACTAATAGTTGGGTAACAGATTTTGACTCGTTTCCAAGTAAATTCTTTGGACACAAACAAAATATTATCTATATTTGCTACGAAAGCTTGTCATATGGATAGGAAGACGTTGGGTAATTTAATGGGCTATAGGTTAACTTTAAAAGGTACCTTTTATTTATGTTAAATCGCAATATTACAACACAACTCTAGCGTTATGAAAATTTATTCTTGTCCCAATGTTACATATAAAGAACACATCACAGAAAAAAAAAACCGGAATTTCGCCAGTTACTATAACACCTCATTTGACACTTACTAGGCTGTGTGTATTCATTCGGAATAAATATAATTGTTTACGTTAAATTGGAATACTATACCACAAAAACCATTGCATTACACAAGTTTAATCTTCTTTTACTTGTCACGCAAACATTATTATGATTTAAGAAATAAAAAATTCGAAATTGCGTTAATACAACTCATTTGACACTTGCTAGCTTATATATGTTTACATTCGGAATAAACACCATTGTTTTTGTTAAATCGGAATACCATAACACAAAAATCATTGCACTACACAAATTTAACATCCTTTTAATTGTTATGGAAAAATTATTATAATTTAAGAAATGTAAAATACGAAATTACGATAATTTTTATACGTATGACACATGCTGTGCACGTATTCTTATGCGAGCAACCAGATTGTTTTGGGTCACGCTTCTACTATTGCTATTTCTACTCGAGCTTCACTAAGTATACACAAAACGACGGCAAGTATCTAGACCTAACTTCTTCACATCAAACCTGCGAAGGCAAATAGCCTTGGATTTAATCTGTAGAGCCATTAAAATGGAAATGTCGGATTACGTATAGAAACCTAAACTGATTTAATTGCCCAGTAGTCCAATGTGGAGCCAGACCTATCTTTATGACCATGGTATAGGTACATGTAGGGAAAAGCATATACGTGCAGATATGATATGTACATTGAGAAATGAAAAATACATTAACCCATAATTATTTACAAGATGTACATACATATTTACAAAGGTATGAAATGGAAGGTAATAATTAGAGGTCAAGAATTATGTTAATAAAAATTGCAAGGAAGATATTTATGTGTGTGTATGTGCACAAGTTATATTCAACAAATAACAATATAGAAATACAGGAGAACTGAAAGGGAATGCTGATAAGGAAAGACTGGAACACTGAATTAATGATAGGATGGATCATGTAAGTTGGAAAGAAACGAAATGACCATAACCCGTACTAGATGTGTAATTATTCGGTACCACTCCTGCACTTCACACGCTCAAGGGTCAGCCAGTGGCACATCTCGTTGTTAGGGTGGGTCAGGAGGGAGGAGAAAGTCGAGGACGTCTAGGAGTCTGCGGTGTGGATGCTAGATGCTGTTATTGTAGGATGTGATACTGGAGATGGTTGGGTTTGGGTGGTTCCTCACCTAGCAGTAGAATTTCTCGGTGTGGCATCGGTCCAGGTGGGTTGGCGGATTTATGTTGCCCAGGCAATACAGAAGTTTGACGGTGATGTGGTGGTTTTGGAACACATGGAGGATTGCAGATTAGGTTACGTGAATGGAAAATAGGATAAATACTACCTGGTTTGGGCGCTAGTTCAGAGCACGAGAATCTTCGGGGTCATGAAGGCAGACGGCCTCCCCTCGATGTTCCAACATCATTCCTGTGTTAGACATTCCTGTTTCGGAGAGAATTCAAAGTGTTGAAGAGCTATATCCAATAATGCCTAGGCTGGTAAGCGTTGTCGCCCTCCCCTCCCCCTTTTTATTCGCCGCTAAGATGGTCGTGGGTTGTTTCGGCCACCCAATGCCGTAAACACTCGTAGAGAAAATCGTTTAAGGTCAGAAAAATATTACATGGTCAGTCCGACCAATAAATAACAAGTATGCATAACTCCTTGATGATGTTACGTTTATTTAATAAAGCCTTGCATGAGGCACAACAATTTATATCTCCACTATAGCTCGGAGAGCTCTACAACCGTTCAAAAAAGTACGAAGCTGACAAAGAATTACATACAAGTTACTATCCAGCTGTGAAGCAAACGAACTGGACTGTGGGGCGGCGTACGCTCCGGTATGGTAAAAAATACATTAAATGTTCTAGTAAAAATCAAATGAAACTACTGCAACTACATGATCGGTTCAAAAAGTTGAAGACCCCGGAGCGGGCCTCATGCACGACCTACCCCACTGTATGCGAAGACACTACTACTTAACATGGCCGTGCAGGATTAGCGCCTCTCTGATATTTCCTGTGTGACAACACAAAGTCCTGATATTAAAGTGAAAAATATTTAAATGAAAAATGGATGAAGACGAAATGGTGAACATGTGATAAAAAAAGTAAATTGGTTTATAAAATATTCAAAAGGGAATAAAGTCAATTAGATATTCTACTGATATGTTTATGTGTATCTGTGGACAACACTCTTTGGCCGTGCAGCAAGCATACGGCCTTTGCAACTCGTCTCTATTGACCTGTCTTTGCAGGGGGTGGCTATATCCTATACCATGCAGTGTTAACAAGTGATGTCTGTTTATCACGTGGCGTTAGACAGCTGTTTTCTGGTAAATAAAAGGTCACATGATAAACAGTAGTCCAAAACATTGTATCTGCCTATCTTTCATGAGTATTTTGATGAGTATTAAAATCGACATAAATTTACATAAAACCATTTTTGACCTAAACGATAATATACACAATGAGTGAGTGTTTTTGTCTCAGATAACTAGATATAAATTTTGCAGTTAAATATGTAAAGTTATCAATTATTTACATTGAAATGGGAGTGTTGTATACAGTAATTTTGTTGAATTGCTTCCCATTCCTTATATATTTGCCTTGAAAATATTTCAGAAAATAATTTTCTGATGACTATAGGAGCTTATTCAAAGCTATCATAAAACTTAAACCTTACTAAAATCGAATAAAATTCGCTATTGAAGTCGTCTGCGAGTGCATTACAAGTGAAGCAGCCATGCAGGAGAAAGACTACTTTTGTTTACATTAAAAATTGAACAGCCTTGCGAATGCGATACGAACTCGCTAGTTTGACAGAATATTCTCTAAATTTGTGTTATTCTTACGTTTGTGAAATGTGAATTTGCCATGTAAACACACCTTAAAACTATAATCTATTTTTTATTTATTCGGCGACCAACTAAAAGTAATATTAATGTATGAAAAATGCGTACTAGCCGGGCCATGTGATTGCAATATTTAGTGTATGCGTATATACCGTGGATACATTCGTGAAAGATATAGCACAATTATTGTGTGTATAGGGATATTTTTATCTTCGTAAGAAATCAGCTGTTTATCAACACAAGAATATAGGCCTACAACCAAATCAGTTCTCATGTTTTAAATAACTACTGAATGTAGCCTTCATGATTTTCAATTTCGTGGTTTCTCAGACTCACTCCATGCAATTTCTGGTGTTATTAAATAAAAGACAATTTTACCAATTCCTTCCTTGTATTTCCTTCATTGTGTTCTTGGTTTACAATTCTCTAATAAACCTGCTGTCGACAAGATGATAAGTTAAATAAATAAAGTTTACTTGTGCATTTAGATGGTTATGTATTTAACGGTAGGATGTAATCATTACAGTAAATTACATGTTTATACATTTTATCATTTGCCAAAGGTAGTCAAAATAAAGAAAATTTATATTAAGCCAATTATTTCCCATAACTACACCATCTGCAAGAATAGAAAAACATCGCGCGATTTTCTATTTCAACCTTCTTAATGATTTTTCAAATTCTAATTTTGAGGGCAACTAATTGAACATAAGCTAATGTCGATGATGAATCATGGATATTTAGACGAAAATGTTAAATTTTTCAAAAGCCTACTTGTAAATGAAAAATGGGATGATATTTACAGAACAACAGACACTGCAAAACAACCACAAACAAAATTTTCTACAACCACCACCAACAACCTCACCAGAACGAACATAATTTATACATTGACTGAACGAAACATTGCTTGGAAAAGTTATATTGATACAGTTCGTTGTCATTTTAATCATGCCTTTCCACTCAAATCTGCAAAATGTAGCAATAGCTCGAAAATAAAATTGATTAGTAAAGGTCTGACAGTCTCAGGATAGAGGTTAAAAACAATGTGTCAAATTCTAAAAACCCAGGGGGAAAACATAAACTATACTGTAAGCAATACGAAAAATTATATAACACGTTACTCGGAGCAGCAAAGCAGAAATACAATGGGGGAAAAGTAGCCTCCTCCTCAAATAAAACAAAAGTAATGTGGAACATTATTAATAATGAATTGAAACCTAGGCAAGGACATGAGAAAATATTTCCTTGAAAGCTGATGGTACCAAAATAAAAAATAGTAAGGAAATATCTAATAGTTGTAATTAATATTTCACAAACACCGCACTAAAATTTGCAAAATCAACACAGAGCTACAAATATTAGTCCTGCACACATGCCCCAAGAACCTAAGACTTGGAATGCTAACACACTGTTTTTCACAACTATCTCTGAAGAAGACATCATAAATGTAAATAAAAATTTCAAAAGTAAAAGTTCCTGTGGAATAGATGAACTACCTAACACTCTGCAAGAAAAAAAGTGTTTTTTTGTAATAAAACTGCCTTTGACTTACATTTTGAATGAATGTCTTGCCAGGGAATTTTTCCTGACAGACTCAAATATGTAAAAGTAGTACCAATACATAAGAAAGTGACAAGGCATTGATGGATATCTATAGGTCTATTGCTCTTCTTAAATCCTTTTCAAAAATTTTAGAGAAATTGATAGCAAATAAAGTGACACAATTCTTAATAAGAAACAAGGTTATTTCATTGCATCAATATGGCTTTGTAGAGGACAGATCTACGGAACAAGCTATTGACAATTTAACTGAAAAAAATACTAACATCTTTTAAAAGACAATTCTCAACAGGTATATTCACAGATCTTTCAAAAGCTTTTGATTGTGTGGAGTAAGAGGTATAACCAATAATCTGTTTAAATAATATCTTGAAGACAGAAAACAGATCACCTCCATAAGATATAATGACAAAAATCACATTACAGAATATATGTCCAATACCAGAACTACTCGAGTAGAAGTGCCACAGGGATCAATACTGGGAACAATTTTATACTTATTATTCATTAACGATTTTACAGAACAAACAACCAACGGCTCAGCAATAATGTTTGGGGATGACCCAAACATTTTGATAACTAGTTCAAATAATGCTGTTCTTGAAGAAAATATAAAACAAACGGTGACTGAGATGTCCAGTTGGATCCAGTATAATAAATTAATACCTATTAAATGTAAACAAATATGTGCTGATCAATTTCATGCAAATAAATAAACATACAATGCAGGATGAAAGATTCACAACTATAGAAGAATACGAGTTACAGACAGTAAATAATACTAAATTTCTAGGACCGATTGTAGACAGTAATTTGCCATAGAATGAGTATGTTAGTAGTGTCTGTTTAAATTTAGTTTAATGTGTTTTGTGGTACATATCTTAAAAAAAGATTTGAAATAATAATGCATACTTGCATACTATTTCTAAAATATTCAGTACATATTCAATTATGGAATCATATTTTGGGGGTAATCGACAAAATGGAAAAAGGCTTTTAGATTACAGGAGAAAATAATGAGATTAATAAGTAATAAGGGCAAAAAAGCCATTGTAGGCTGCTATTTATAAATAACGAAATTCTCACTCTTTCATGAATGTATATGTACCACAGTATTGTTTTTTTTACATGGAAAACATTTAAAAAGTTGAAAATAGTGCTCTAGACAATTACTACACCAGACAAGCTAATCAACTTCACCTATTCTCCTACAGAACCTCAAAATTTACACAAATCCATACTATGCTGGGGCAAAACTAATAAATAACGTACCCAGTCATTTGAAGCAAATTAATAGTTTACAGAAATTAAAAAGAGCTGCTAAATGATACTTTTTAAATAAGGCCTTCTATTTTGTAGAAGAATACTTACATAAAGATAAATTTGTATAATGCAGAGCAACACTGATATAAGGAGACTTCATGTAATACCTTGTGTATCAATGTGATTGTAATAATTGACAAGTCCTTTCCAAGGTGTATTGGATGCATTTGGGGTGCAAGAAAAAGTGTGCTTCGAATGCTCTAGCCGCTACACCACCATGGCCTCCATCATCTTAAGACAGGAGGAGTTAAGAGAGGTTTGGTGGTTTGTAACAACAAATTTATTGTGAGCCAATGAGAGTGAAATATGGCAGATATGGAGCAGCACTGAAATGCAAGAGTGGGGGAAAATGGGAAAACCTTGAGAAAACATGCCAGCTAGCAGCATCAATCACCACAATTACTGTATGTGAAAATCTGTGAATAACCTCACAGGGAAACCAACATGTATCACATTGGTGGAAGGCAAGCGCCCTACCACTATGCCCTTTGTGAAGGGAGGAGAGGAACCCAATTTCTTCATCGATAATGCTTTTTCTTAGAAGAGTGTTTGTTTGTCAAGTTTCTGCAGTGTGGTTCTGAGATATTGCAACTGAATAGTTCTAATGTATTCAGGGGAGAATTTCACAGTAAAAATAATAATTGCACAAGTTGGTATGCAACAACAAAGAAATTTTGTCACAATTGTGTCTGTGTACCATTTTGGCAGTGGTTAGTACATGTGTGCATGTTATCAATATCATTTTGGTGCATGCATCTTTCGCCCATTGTAGTTCAACAGTGCATCCTAATCTAATTAAACTACCCAAAGTAACCTAAAATGCTGGCGAATAAGTTGTCATACATTTTAAAACTAACTATAGGGTAGTTCATTAACTATCCCTAAATGGGAATCTATAGAGATAATATCCTATTGTAGTTTTCTCTCCCAATGTGAAATTTTTTTAACATGTCGGGCTGAATTAAAATTATGGCTACTGACTGACTAAAGCCTACGTTACAAACACTGTAGTGTTCCTGTAACAAAATAACAGTGGTATTACTATGGAGGTATAAAAATGAACTGGCTACAACTGCCGTAAGAAAACTGTTACGCGACTAATGAGAAATGAGCACAAAAAAAAAAAAAGACAGACTACATGTATTGCAGATATTTTCAAACAGTGTGTTGGCTAACCTGATATATTTATTGTTAGTCTACTTGTGATGAAAAAAGTTTCGCGGGAATCGTGTTTCGGGATATTTAAAGTGTGGTATACATGTTAATAATATAAGCTTGCATTGCACTAACTCTCGTGGCTGGAATGTTGTCTCGTAATTGGCCGGGGTAGAACTCGGCATCAAATAATTGAGAATATTGAATCCTCTTAACGCCGCTACGGCGAGCAGGCCGCCATCTCATGCCATTATGTTGTGTTGTAGCTGGTGCTATATACATGTGTGGATTCAATATTTAATTGTTAATTCTTGCGGTGATTGTAGTCGGGGCTTAAACCCTTGGTATCAAATTGCATTTCTGTAGATATAGGGGGAAAAAAAAAAAAAAAAATCCATAAATGTCTCCCGTACCTCCCCCCTTTCTTTTTCCACAAAATTTGTACAATAGCGGTAGTCGATATTTTGCTACCTGTTATTCGGGAATCAGTGACTCAGAAGTTGTTCCGAGTGTTACTCTTTACTTGTAGCAAGGAGGGAAATGTTGAATATATCTAAAAGACTGTTTCAAATTAAAGTACCATTTAAGATATAACATAGCTCGGTATATCATATAATAATTACGTTAAAACGTGTCACGTATTAGAAACCACAGCTTTTAAAGAAAATGATTATGCAATAATATGTTAAATTTATTTAAATATAGCTAGTTACACTGTGAGGAGTATCATCATGATATAAAAGAGGAAATTTATATTTAAATTTTTAAACTATTATGCTTATAAATATCAGAACACAGTAAAATTTTTCTAAAGCAACATTTGGACATAATACAATAGTATTGTGTATGTTGGTCGAAGCCATAATTCTATGGAAAAAAGAAAAAACATTATTATATTTTACTTTGTAGAAAATAAACGCTCTTCATATCTGCCTTTATGAATATACGAACTTGTAACTACTTCACACGCAAAAAAATCTTTTAACAGGATTTTTACAACATAAACAGGCTGGTTTGCAGACGCGAGGCAACTGTTCTTATAAATAAAAAACATATATTAATAAGAAAAGAGAACAAAATATTTTTTTTGTAGTGAGATTGAAAGGTACTGGTTTGCTATTTTTTTTCTAATTTTGCTTGTTACCTAACATTGATGTGCTCGAGGAGTCACCTATCACCACCACACTTACAGGTCTGCCTGTCACGGCATAGCCTGGTCGAGTTGATGACATGGCACTGGTCGGAGCAGGTAACGTCTCGTTGACCACGGACACGGCACGTACGTCACTCCGAGTCACCGTCACCGATAAATGTCACCAAACTGCATCTTCACTGTCACAAGTACGGCTGTGACAGCAAAGTCACTGATTTTCTCATCACTACCCTACAATAAGAGATAAATAAGTTTAAAACTCTATCGTAACAAAGAACTAATGTAATGTATATTGACATTAAATACGTATAAAAGCGATCAAGTCATATTGGAAACAAACCTCTTGAGTCATTGTCAGTGTTAGGAATTTCAATATAAATGCCAGCAAATAATTATTTATTTGTGGCTCAGGAACATATGAACTTTGCCTTCCAGAAATTCAGCTAGGCTTCTGGTCGCCGTTTTGTTGCACTCATTACTGATATGCAACCTGCCATACATTACACGACAATGGTAGTACGCTTGTTATATATTTTTAAATCATTTATTCAGAAAATAGTTTTCCACAAATTCTGGTATATGAGCACTGTATCTATAACACGTGCTTATTGTCCCACATAACACAATACTGGTCTGCAGTACTCACACTCACGATCGGTAGTTTTATGAGGAAATTATTTGATTGCACAACTAACACAAGAGAATAATAAACTAGTAAAATTTCCCACGTGAATCGTGATATATATATATATTTATTTATTCAACAGCTTTTTTGATCAACAATAAATGCTTCAAATGTAACCTTTCTCTCAAAGTCATTCTAATTTAAACACAATTTTTGGCCTCCTGTCAAGATGGCAACCAGAGTCCATTGTAAAACCACCTATCTCCAGCGGCTTCAATTGTGTCACAACTTGCCATCTCCTATATACTCCTATCTCCATGAGTCTTTGGTTATGATGTATTATCTATGCCATTGCCACAAGCTATCTATAGTCCATTCCCTATTGGAAGCGACTAATGAAAATCAACTTTTGAAAAAACACTCTAGGCATAACATGTCTACTTGGTTTTTTCAATACCTTGTATTCCTCAAATATATAACACTGTGGTTAACTTACTGTATTATTGAATAAATGAAACTTTATCGTAATATCTTCTATAACTTGTAATATATTTTTCTTTTAAAACATGAATTAACAACTGCAAGAGCAGCATCATGTTGGCAATGACTGGTGAGAAATAGTTCAATGTAAAAATATTATTTTAACCTAGTTTTTTATAATACTATTTGTAAATTAAACGGTGTCTATTTTAATATTTAGTTAACCCCGATGGGAACATATCTCATGTTTACAGTTTAAAACAACAGCAGAAAATATCGCGAGTAGGCCGTAATGGTACGGTGTTGTTTTATCGAGCGAGAAAGCATATGAAATAATGTCTACTGGGGGAGGCTAGTCTCTTTCTCTCTCTTTCTTGGTCTATTTCAAACTCGGGAAATTCCACTTCGCTATCAAGCTCAAATTATAGATGTTTTCAATTGCAGCATATTTCATACTTATTACAGGAAAATAATGATTTTTGAATTTATATTTTACGACTGAAAGAGATTTTAATGTTCAAATACTTAATTTAATATATTTAGATGTGGCGGGGCAGTTACCAAGTGAAGTTGGCAGATGTGGCGAGATATGACATGGCGTGTTGCTTTTTGCCAAACAAAACGTAAATTATTCTTACTCCGAAAAATACTTCAAATTTCCACATCACATTTGTAGACGTTGTGTTTTTTAAACCTACTTAGGCAAATTACGATGTTATGATAATTCTGTGTTTCTACTGCAGTAATAAATGTACTGTGATGTGTGTTTTGTTAATTAATGTGTCTGTGGAAAGGCGTTCCTTTGTGCATCATGGTCGATGCATTAGCCCTGTATGTGCGTGATTTCAAATATTTTATTAGTACTATTTAAACGTTTTAACTGTGAACAGTTTTTATGACCAAGTTAATTATTTTATTCTCGTCTGTTTATTTATCACAGCATTGTACCTTCGCCCTAAGGGGTTTGAAACACAACATGTAACATAATTTGCCACAATCCCAAGCAGGGCTCCAAGAAAGTTGCTTCCAATGGGGTATGGACTATTTTGCGCACTCTAAAACAATAACAAACACGGGCAAAATAATAACACTGAATAAAAATACACAAAACCATTTTGAAATGATGGCAAGTATATTAGGCAATGTCTCTGAGGAATACCACGAACTTTAGTGCCTTAAAATCCAAAACAATAACATTGAAAACATTATACACTACAACTGTCAACACGGAAAAATATGGTGGGAAGAACAGGCTTATGCTGACAGTTCATGTCAACAGGTATGTATTGTGGGCAGCCAAGGATAATGCTTAGACAATCATTGTATGCAGATGATAGTGGTCTGTGACATGTTCCACATGTTGTCACCCTAGGTCATTGCACACATCCTTCACATCACTTTCCACAACTCTGCACCACTATGTGAGAAATGCAAGTGCCCAAGCCAGTGTTCCGAATGTGTGCGTGTAGTGTGTTTTGTGCATCACACTAGTGTGTGTGTTCTATGTCAGGTTAAGATGGTTTTCTTCGCCAGGGTCTGTTATGTTGTGATACGTCAGGAAGTGCAAAGGAGATGTTTGTTTTGATTAGAAGTGCAATGTTGACACCTGGCTGGGTGTCTCCATGGCATGGAGAAATGGTAAAGGAGCATTTAAGTGAAAAATCGGATAACAGGTTATGATTTGCCCGGCGCCAGGCATCGCCAGAGGTTGTGCCAAATTTGTAGAGCTGACTCTTGCTGATGCTCCGGGTCGTTTCACTGACGACATATGCCTTCCTTTCCTGGCTTCTTGCAGAATGATTTAAAAAACTGAATGTAGAACTTTGTGGACTCTCAGGGTGGACCACACACCACATTAATCAAATACGTAGAAATAATGCGGGAAATGAGAGTCTCATGGCCTTATGCGACCTAAGGCATAAACAGAGTTACACCTGCTGCTGACCCATCCATCTGAGGAGCTGGCACACTTTTGTCACTGGTCGTTGGCCTGATTCCCTCGGCAGGGGATTCCCCATCGTGGGTCACTTGGTTCACAACCTCCAACTCCTGCTGTTCTGCTTCTTCCTCACATGTAAACTGTGAACCAATGTCCCTGTCCAGACTGGAGTCGCTGTTCACGCCGGGTTGTCCGTCACTTTTGCCCCTGATGAACACGGTGGTGTTTGGCGCCGAAGTACCCAGGTCCCAGGTGGTGCCTCTCCAGCTGGAAGTGCAGGCCCACCTCCTCTTTCTGTACTGGCGATTTCGAGGTTGGCATGTGGATCGCCTAAGATTGCAGGATTTACTTCCTCAAACACGTGCACGTAGGCACATTCGGTTGCTCTGCATCTTGCATTGCACTTGTGATCTCTTCATGAGCACTTAAATGGCTATGTTTACTTCACTCGTGGTTTAGCATGTTCCGTTTGCATTGCGATTCACTACTGCACCGGAGTGCGCTAGCACGTGGTAGTGTCCTGATTCCTACAGCAGTCGCCGGCGACAGTGCGCTAATGGGCTTGGGGGAAGCAGCTGTCATCAAATGCCCCCTCCCCCCTTCATGACCAGTTGCAGCCGTCCAGTCACTCGCAACAGGAGCACCTCCTATGCTCACTGCGACGAGGACGTAGCATGTAGGGCTCCCTATGTGCTGGCAGCCCCTATGATCTTCTGATACTGCTGCGGGAGAATCTGCAACCTCCAGTGCGCTGTAGTATAGCCGCACATGGTGGTCTGTCTTCTTCGCCTGGACCTCCTGAGAAGCAACGGGATGGCTGACCCACTACATTCGCAGTCAACTTTACTACATGCATCCTCTCTCCTCCTGCTGTCGTGCGTGGCCACACTGCAATGCATTTATGCTCCTAGAGTGTGTGCATTCACAGTGTTACAGATTCTGTTGCGGCACGTAAATGGGCTAAGGAGAAGGGGTCAGTGTGGGCTCACATCACTATATAAAGGGGAAAGTGTGTTGCATTTTTTGTCCTTCTCTCACATCAAAACAGAGCAATGGATCGTCATGATTTTTTTTTGCATATACATAGTTGGAGGATCAGATATATATATATATATATATATATATATATATATATATATATATATATATATATATAAAACTACTTTTTAATCTCTTCTCTAAAAAAAAAAAATTGTTATTTTATATAATTCCTTCATGAAATTCCTTACTATAATTTTACTGCATAAAAAAAAGCATTCTAAAAATAAAAAGTTCCTAATTTCTTCTTTGTATTTTGTATATGGGTTGTTTTACTTTGCTTTCCAAGAGCCACAGTAGCACAGTGGGTAGATAACCCTACAGTGGTGCCGCATAAACTAAGTTTGTAGAGAACCCAATTGTGGGGCCGCTGTAATTATTGGGTAGAGAACCCAATAGTGCAGCAACACAAACTTTGTCTGGAGAACCCAATAGTGGGGCCACAGTGTATAGATGTACATAAAGTGGGGCCGCAGTCATGTAATGTCATGCGAACGAAGCCGCACGGGTCATATAGTATTTTGATAATTCTTATAATATATATGTTATGTTAAATAACGCGCATCCCTAATCGCAAGCCACTAGATAGGGCTTATAATCGCGTTATTTGAAGTAAATGCCAGTGGAAACACTAACATAGATATTCTACCACTATAATGAATGATTTTATGGAACAGATCGGTTTTGAGTCAAAACTTTGAGTGTATTGTGTCTCAAACATACCGATTTAACGTACATTATTTCAGGTGCTGATTTAGTTACTTACTAAAACGATTAGAAAAATTGAATCCGTTTTTTGCAATGCTTGTGCAAGATTTATTCAATTCTGTTGGTCACTGTTGGAGGTAAGGTAAATATTCCAAAGACAAAGCTAATACAAATAGCAGAGGTATATATATTTAATTATTGCCAAAAATAGCATCCGGTAAATAAATGGTGTTAGCCATGTAGGTTCTAATTAAGAAATTTTTAAACGTCGTTCTAGTACCTCTCAAGAATAATGCAAGCTGTATACATACTGTAAATGCTACGCTGACTTGCGCTGTGATTGCAATTGCAAGTATCTATGGATTCGATAGAAATGGCGTCCGTAAATTTCGGTAATTTGAATTTCGTTCCAGAGTTTTGGCGAAATGGTCCACCATTGGGAGGATTATACAATTTTCCGAATTTTTCTGTTGGTTCATTCGCCGACACGAATTTTCGTCAACATTCTCAGTGAGTATTTATTCTTATAATGTTTCTTCAAGTAGTTTTGTAAGTCACGGAATACTTTTGGCTTGTCATATCCATCGCATACTTATGGTATAGGTCGTTCACGGTAAAGTGAGCACTTTTGAAGCCGGAGTTACTATTTTCTTACCGTGCTATGTGAGTAATAAACACTATATAAATTCACCGTACCCAAAACCAAAAAGTCCGAGACTACAATGGAATATATTGGTTATATGCGACGAAACAGCTTCAAAAAGTGCTCACTTTACTGTGAACGGTAATTAATTGTTAAGGCCGGGCTACAGTTTACTCAGCACAGAAAAAGTCCAGACAAAGTAGAATACATGTATTAGCATGACATTCGCTACAGTCGCGCACAGGATACCCACAGTAAAACAGCACAGCGGAAGCGCCCACAAAGTAGGGCTGTATCCTGTAAGCCTAATAATTCCTGTGCGCCGTGCGTGGTCAATCAGAACGTCGATATAGCTGAGTTCTTATAAAGAAAATTGTTCCAAAACTCGTTAATTTGACTTGAGTTTGGCACCATATAAACAGAAGTTTGTTTTGATTGAAATTGTTAAGTACAAGCAATGTATGTTAAGAAGAATGGTGTAACATATTATATTTCTACAAATTATGACATGAGCAGCAGAGTAAACAAAGTTGTCAACAGAATTTTTTTATTCCAATGGGACCAATATCGTACGTGCAATTTGGTGAGCATTTTTTCTTTTTATTTTCACAATTATTTTCTGTAAACATTCGTAGTTTCTGTGCATGTGCTATTTTGTTTGTAACTTTAAGATTCAAGCTGTGCGTGTGCTAATTCAATTGTAGCCCAGCCTTTATGAATAACGGTCAAGGCCGTATCTCAATTCGCCTAGAGAGCACTCTCTTGTGCTTTCGGGACAACATTATGACATCACAGAGAACGCTCTATGGTCATCTCAATTCGTCGGAGAGAGCGCGAAAGAGCGAGAGCACAGAGAGAGCATGAATTCGTATACTCACTGACGCGCTCTCACAGGCGCCATATTTGTTTACATTATTTCATTGTTTGAATAAGGTTATAGTAGCCTTCTGGGTCAATACCACATTGCATTTGAACTGTAAGTGAATAATTTTAACTCTTTTAAACAGGGAAATGACATGCGACAGGAAAAAATATATATAAATATGGATTTCTGAGCAAGTCTCGTTTTTTTTTGTCACTTTGCTATAACATGACGGTAAAAATAAAACAAAAATAATAGTATTTTATGCGCTAATGATTTTAGCTTAACATGATTTCCCGCCTGTTGGCATAGGCTGTTTGGCTGACGTCGGGAGAGAAATGAGAGTGCGAAGCAATGCTCTTGCCAGGTTGTGCGAAAGAGTGCTCTCTCGAGAAGGTATTCTTTAAATTGAGACAAGACCTAAGCTATAATACCTTACTGCATCTTAAACCCGGCGCACACGAGACTATTTTTCCTGCGAGTTTCGCTAAGACATGTAAGAGCTAGGCAGAGAGCTATGTAACTTGGTGATTCACAGGCTCCACTGGTTTTGCCGTACGTGGTATGGGTTTTCTGTAATTGTAAAGAATAGCGACTTTTCCGAAAACAAAAGAAAAATTCACTGAGAGTGGTGTAATTCCACTTTACTATTTACAACATGAATTTACTAGGGGAATCAAGCGCATCAACATATAAATAAAAACCACAAATACGATAGTGGGGAGGGTTATGATGATAAGGAAATTGTGGGGTAAAATATGTACATTATTATATTTTCTTACATAAAAGACCTAACCGAAGAATTTCTAACTTAGCTATATGTAAATACAGGGGTATATTTTTCCAATGCCAAGATGGTCGCCACAGACTGACTACAGGTTGTGTTGTTCCGTATTTAAGGTAGTTTTGGTTTGTGATTAATTCTAGCAATAGGTTTAAATATAGGTGGAGTAGTAGTTTGAGGTATAATTAGAGTTAAGATTAGTGTTTTATGTGGTATTAGTGTTTTATGAGGGAGTAGTGTCCGATTGTGTGCACGAGGCCGAGGCCTTTGTTATTGTATGAGGGTAAGTTAGGCTAGTTAAGAAAGTGTGTGTATACATAGGTATTTGGTGTATTTTATAAGGGCGAGTAGTTTTAAGTTAGTTAAAATATTTTTAAAAAGAGAAAGGATAAAAAATGGTAGGGAGGTGTTAGTGTAGGGGCCGTGGTCAGGTGTAGAGAAGGTTAGATAGTGGTGTGCAGTGCGACCAGTGTGGCGGCTGATACCATGTTGGCTGCATTGGGATCAGGGAGGAGGAACTGGGATCACTACAGGAACATGAGTGGAAGTGTGAGGAATGTGCTGAGGGAATGGGTTTAGTGGCAATGGTAGGGAACAAATTGAGGGTAGAGAAGGAAACACAAATAAGTAGAGATGGTGGCATCTCAATTTGGGATATGCTGAGGGGAAGCTTTGTAGAAGGTGTGCCAGTGCCAATGGAAGTGGCTGAGGAGGAGAGGTGGAAAGGCGAGATGGTATATTTGTTGAGCAGGAAAGAGAGGGAAATGATGCATCAGATTGAGAAGATGGAGGAAAAGGTCAGAATGAGATGGGTAAGAGTAGAGTAGAAATGAGGGTGGATAAGTTAGAGGAGGAGTTGGAAGATGTAAAGGTGTGCTAAGGAAAATGAAAGCCAGTCCACAGGAGGAAAAGCTGAGTAGAGAAGAAGAGTTAGGCAGAATGCAAGCAGGGCTGCAGAAGGAAAGGCAGAGGAGGAGGGAGGCAGAGACAGAGGTGGTAAGATTGAGGAGGATAGATGAGTTGGAGGCAGTAGGAGACATAAGACAGCAAATAAGGTTAGAGGAGCAAGAAATAGTAGCAAGGGATAAGGTGATAGTAGTAGGCAGGAAGCAATCAGGAATAGAGGAACGGGAAACGGAAAGCAGGGACAGGCAGTGGTAGAAGGTAGGAAGCAGTATGCTGAGGCTTGCAAGTGTGGGATTAGCAAAGACCAGCAAGCAGGAGAAAGTGGACAGTTCAGGGCCAGAGGGGAGAGAGGAGGGCTGGCCAAAGGGAGGGAAACAAGGGTGCTGCAGGAGGCCGGAGACAAGGGTAGGCAGGTGGGTGGAAGAGCCACAAAGCAGGAACAGGTTGTAGGAAAGGAGCCAGAGGTAGTTTTTCTAGGCAGCTCGATTGTAAAGGGGGTGGAGGTGAGGACTATTAGGAAGGAAAGTACATATAAAGCACGTTTGGGGGGGGGGGGGCAAATACCAGGGATTTGGAGGAAAGGGTTAGTGGTATGAGAGGTAGCAGGGTGGCAAAGGTTGTTCTCATTCATGTAGGGGGAAATGACCTGGGCTCATAGGGAGGTGGGGCAGTAGGTAGAGCGGGACCTCAGGGGATTGCTGAGGAAAGTGCGGGAGAAGTTCCCGGGAGCTATGGCAGTAGTCAGTGGCGTGCTGGTTAGGAAAGAAGTATCTTATAGGAAGGCAGTGGCTGTGAGTGAGGTGTATGAGAGGGTGTGTAGTGATTTGGGGGCTACATTTATAGATAGTAGGAAATGGGTAGGTTGGGAGAGTGTAGGGAGGGACCAGGTTCACCTGATAGAACAGGGAAAGAGGATTCTAGGTGATCTGTTTGGTAGAGAAGTAGCTGGCTGCATGGATAGGGTCAGGGCAGAGCAGCAGTTGTTGAAATAGCAATCAGCAGCAAGGAAACAGAAGTGGAGAGAGATGCAGAGGATAGCATTGATGAGGCCACAGGGGTAGAGATAGGGGGTAAACAATGTAGGGTTGTAAAGCATACTACTAGTATAAAGATAATGGTGGTGAACTGTAGGAGTGTGTACAACAAGCTGGAGGGCTTCTGGGGAAAGGTTGAAGGCTATGGGGCGGATATAGTGGTATCTGTGGAGACTTGGTTGACTGAGGAAGTACTGGACATGAGTATAGGCAGGATAAGTTCACCATCTTCAGAAGAGACAGGGATGGGAGAGGAGGAATAATGGTGCGTGTAAGGAAAGGACTAAAAGGGGCGGTAGAATGGGTTAGTGAGGATGTCGAAGTAATGGAAATTAAATTGAGTGGTAGTAGTAATAGGAATATTACTTTGCTGGCAATGTATAGACCACCAGGACAGGGACGGCAGGCAATTGAGATGATCAATGAGAGGGTTGATAGACTAAAGGACAGGCAGTGGGTTGTTGTAGCAGGGGATTTGAATATGCCAGGGGTGAAATGGGTAGAGGGTGCAGAAGGAATGAGTAGCATGATGCAGAGAATGGCAGCACAGTTAGTCAACAGAGGATTAGTCCAGGTAGTAGAAACACCTACGAGATGGAATGAGGAGGGTGTTGGGTCAGTGCTGGATGTGGTGTTGGTCAGATCTAGGAATGCTGTATTTGGTGCAATAGTATTGGATGGTATAAGTGACTATCATATCCCGGTTGTGGAAATTGGGATTGGCAGGATGAGGGAAGTGCAAATGGCAGAAAGGTTGGTGTGGCAGTATGGGAGAGGAGACAAGAAGGGGGCAGAAATATTCCTGATAGACAGGTTAAAAAATGGTCTATGGAGGAGGGTGTGGAGGGAGTTTAGAGGATTAATGGAGGTTATGTTGGAGAAATTTGTGCCAATGAAAACGTTATTGACTGGGGGAGATCCGCCATATTATGGACAGGAGATTTTGAAAATGAAGAGGAAGTGCAGAAAATTACATGCCAAGTGGAGAAATGAAGGGATGATAAGATCTAAAGAAATGATGAAACAAATGAGTAGCGAGCTTGAAAGGAAGATCAAACAGGCAAAGAATGTATTTCTGGGGAACATGGTGGAAGAAGGGAAAGGCAAGGAATGGGGGAAATTGTTTATGTATGTTAGGAGGTTAAGGGGAGTAGAGGAAGGGATCCCTCTGCTAACAGGAAGGGATGGTAGGCATGCGACAAATGACCAAGAAAAATCGGAGATGCTGCAAGGACAGTACTTGTCAATGTTTGAGGCAAAGGAGGGTTGAATAAGGGGCAAACAGGGTCCGGGGGGTGTTTAGTGAGTTTAAGATGAGGGAGTGGGAGATAGAAAAGGTAATTAGGGGTTTGGAGAGCAGTAAGGCAGGGGGACCAGATGGGATAGGAAATGCAGCACTAAAGTTTGGTGGCAAGGAGTTGGTGAAATATTTAAAAGTGGTGTTTAAAAAGTCCTTAGGAGAGGGTAAGTTACTACAAGATTGGAAGGATGCTATAGTGGTACCTATACACAAGCAGGGAAAGGATAGGGGGAGGCCTGGCAGCTACAGACCGGTGAGTCTCACATCAAGTACAGGAAAAGTAATGGAGAGGGGCTGGTGGTGCAATATGTGGTGAGGGTTATGAACAATAGGAATTGGTTGGAGGAGTCCCAGCATGGTTTCAGGAGGGGATACTCATGTGAGACTCAGCTGGCTGGGTTATTAGATGATCTGGTGCAGGTAGTTGATGAGGTGAAGCAGGTGGATGCTTGCTTCATAGATTTTGAGAAGGCATTTGATAAGGTGCCCCATGCGACATTCATGAGGAAAGTGGAGGCGCTGATACCAGACAGAAGGGTAGTGGAATGGATAGGGGACTTTCTCAGGGGGCGAAGGCAGAGGGTAAAAGTGGGGGAGGCAATATCAAAGGAAGAGGAGGTTACGTCAGGGGTACCACAGGGAAGCATGTTGGGTCCTTTGTTATTTACCATAATGGTAAATGACATGGGTTTGGGGATTAGGGGAAATATCAAATTGTTTGCAGACAATTGTGTTGTATATGCTGTGGTGGGAGAGGGGGGCGGGGGGAAATTTTGCAGGCGGACATTGATAAGATATGGTTGTGGACGAGAAAAAATAAAATGAAGATAAATGTAAGAAAAACTAAGGTAGTGAGGTTTACAAGGAAGAAGATGATAAGCAGGGACATATACAGAATCAGCAGAATATAAGTATCTACGGATTGTACTGCAGGGAGACCTCAGGTGGAAAAAACAGGTAGAGAGGGTGGTTGCAAAGGGAAGAAGGGCTCTGGGTATGCTGGGAAGTGTGCTGAATGGAGTCAGCTGTGAGGTGAAGGAGAAGGCGTATGGCACAATGGTATGGCCAATGTTAGAATATGCTGCAGCAGTGTGGGACCAGTATGTGGAGGTGGAGGTGCGAGAACTGGAAAAGGTGCAGAGAATGGCAGCAAGATGGGTGAAGGATAGGTGGAGAAGGCAGGGGCATGATGGTGAGGAAGAAGGGAACTATAGGCCATCAGTGATGATGAAAAAAATTGGGTGGAACTCATTGAAGGACAGGAGGAAAGTTGAACTGCTAGTCAGGATATACAGAGTGGTGAATGAAAAGGGAGGATGGGGTGGGCTACACTGCAAGTTAAGTAAGGGGGTGTTTAGAGGAAGAGGAAACAACAGTGAGAAGCTTCAGAGGGTGTGGAGGAGAACGGAGCGGGGTAGGCAGTCCATGCTTGTGAGGTCTGTGAGGGAGTGGAATGTGTTGAGGGAGGAATTGGTATCCGTGAAAGGGGTTGGTAAATTCAGGAAGGGAGTGGAAAAGGAGTTGGTTGGGTGAAGGAGAGGTGAGGGAGCTCGCCACCGGGTGGTAGCCTAATTACGAGTATGTATGTATGTATGGTGGGAAGAAAAATGAGAGTGATTATTAATAATAAAATGCACAATACCATATATCTTATTGCGGCAGTTTGTAGAACATCTGTGAGTTACACATTGAGAAGTAAAGTTTAATTTGGCTAGGTATGCTACATATTAAATAACCACACATCCAGCAATATCTAAACCCTTGACAACATAATACAAAATGCTGTCCTATACATATGCCACATAATAAAATGTGCTGAAACTACAATAAGTAAGCTCGCGAAGGGTCATCCACCCCTGTGATTCACCTATCATGAAGTTAGGTTTAATTTGGTTAAATGTGTTGCATTTTACATGATTGGTTGCAAAATTACGCAATACATTACGTTTTGCATGCTAAAACTCAAAATGTATTACATTACTCACCTATTGAATAGGCAATCTTACCTTGTAGATGATTAAGTACGACACATTGTCTATTCACTTGAAACTCCATAGACACTCAAATTTCCGCGCAACTATTATATTTTAACATTTCCAGTTGATATAATGGCACAGAAAAACACTGTTTTCGCACAATAATTCATTTTAACACATCAAACAGAACAAATTGCAATAAAATATGTGTAACAGCACTTGTTCATTGCACACCTCCGCACAGTTACAAATTCACACGGAACACTGGTTTGGCGCTCAATCCCACCATACAATTGTGATGTAAACCAATTTTGATTCACATTTGTTTCTTGTGTCTGTATCATTGATCACCGAATGTATTAGAATGTCTCGTGGAGATACACGTCAACGGTTGATACACTATCTGGTGAACGTCTTTTTGTATGAATTTCTGTATGTATATTTATTTTACTAATAAGTTACATAGTACAATCCTCTCGTGATTGATGACACCATTTTGTGTAGTACATTGCTGTGGTTTTGCCTTCTCAAGTCACATGACAATCTGTGGAATAGTAATAGTGCAATGTATATTCGTAAACATTGTAACATAACACAAATTTTCTGTCATGTTTTGTAGGGGAGAAATTAAGTCTGAATTTATTATGATTGTACAGAATCGTCACTTCACAATATTTACAGGAATACAAAAATCCAGTGCTGCCTATACTTCAAATATTTATTAATTATCCCAAATTTTTGATAAAAAATTTCTTGTGCTGCCTATACATGCCAAAATACAGTTTCACATAAATTTTACAATTTTTTACTTCAACCCTGATCTTCATTGCCATAGTCACTGTCATAGTTCATTGTATATGCTACAAAGTACGTGATACATTCCCATGAAATTCATGTTTAGTCTGATAAGTAATATCCACATACACCATTTTCTGGTATTTTTCCATTTCTTTTTTCCCTGGAAAATTGTGATTGTTTACAATTACCGTACTTTTTCACGAAGTAATGCAACAGTAGCATTATTAAATTAAAGTTTTTTCTCACAAGCCGGAAAAATTTACAAAGTCTGTGTTAATTTGTTTGAAAATGTTTGAGATGGTAAACAATAAATAATAACCCATTAAAGCAACAGTCATTTAAACATTAGGTAAAGTTTTATGAGAATTTTAGGGATCTGCTACTGTTGCAGTGTCACTTTGCTTTATGCTGTATGGATACAGTTTTTTAGAGTTTAGTTATGTTTATAATTTTTCGTTTGGTTTGTTTACTTATTTATGGTAAAGGAAATTGTTTAATTTTTATTTTATTTTCGCTAGTCCTAGCCCTGGGGGCAATTAGCTATGTAAATTCTAGTTAATTCTTAAAAATTGGGCCTTTTTTGATTTTAAAAAAAATCGCAAAAGTGGTATATTTACATAGAACACAAATTTACTAGGGGCATCAACATTTGACCAATAGAAACCCCAAAAAGATATTGGGAAGGGCTATGAAGATCAGGGAAATTATGGGGTAAAAAGAGTGAAAAATATGTATATAGTTAACTATTTATTCATGAAAAAACATATTGCAAAAAAAGTGAACCAAGCAGTAACTAAATAGACAATATTACTAATAGACAATACTAATACAAGCTACAACTATGATAGTGGGGAGGGCTATGAATATCAGGGAAATTGTGGGGTAAAAGAATTACAAAATATGTACATTTTCATTATAAACCTTTACCCCTCAATTTTCCTCTAGTTCATAGCTCTCCCCACTATCATATTTCTAAATTGTGTTGCTAACATTGTCAATTTAGGTAATTATCAGTTCAATCTTTTAGCAATTTAAGATGTTTTCATGAGAATATTACTAATAGTACAAAACTACATTAAATTGCAAAAAAACACACACATTATTTCCCAGTGCAAATAGGTTAAACATGACAATCATTTGTGGGGAAACTCCAAGCTTCGCTGTTGGGTCACGCTTTGCATCTCCACCAAAATGAAATGCCGGCGTACCTTGAATCACTATTTTGGGGATTTACTTCCCTGCCGGCGCGGTGCATGTTTGGCTACCCTTATACATTATTTTTCAGTGCGAGGGGTTACGCTTGACAATCATGTCTGGGGAAACTCCAAGCTTCGCTGTTGCATGATGCTTCGCGTCACACAAAAAAAAAATTGCCAGCACACCTTGAATCACTGTTATGGGGACTTACTCCCCTGCTGGCGCTGGGACTCAGGTTCGGTGCGCAATGTTTGGGTACGCTTGCACAGTATTTTTCCATGCAAGAGGACTGCGCATCATCAACATTAATACTGCATCACTACTACTACTACTACCTATAATTAACTTCGGTTTAACTGTATTACATCCTCCACATGTCATATCACTGGTGGCAAAAGTATGAATAATTAAATAGTATTATGAAGTCTTACAGAGCAGTTCAATACTTAATTTACTTTTTTCAAACCACTGTATCGGGATTAACAAAATTCATACTATGATTCACCCGAAGGTTCTCAGTTGTGCTCTGAAAGACAATTATAGGCTTCCCAACAGTAGCTTATAATTGTCATTCCAGGCTCTATGAATTCATTGATTAGGTCAAAAGCATCCTGATAGTATGATTTTCGACAGGAACAAGAAAAATATGATTCGTATTTCTCTCAATATCGCCAAAAACCCAGTGCCCCTGGACGATGCGAACCCTATTATATTTACGTTTCCCAAATTTTGCCTCGTCTATCTCGACAAAAGAGCCCCCCCCCCCCCCCCCCAATTTTACCCCTTGTCTCACGCATACACCAGTCAACCATCACCTCGCGACAAAAGGACAACCAATCCACGATGGTAAGCTAATAGCACATTCGACTAATAAACAGGGTGCCAGAGTATGAATAATTAAGTAATACTATGTAATCTTACAAATCACTTTGATACTTAATTTACTTTTTTCAAACCACGTGCCATGCCGAAAAGATTTTTTAAAATTGCAAAGCACCTTATACTTTTTACAGACACGTGACCTAATTGACCGTTGACAGCGAAAATATTCACTGTCCTCTGCCAATTCAATTACCGAGTTTCACCTTACCTCAGTCGACAAAACACAGTGACCTACTAAAAAAATCAAATGGGCAAAAGAGAGTTAATTCAATAAATTCACTAACGTCCAGGTAACACTCTCCACATAGGCGACGGTCACACACAGAAGCACTCGTACTAGCACCCTCCATTTGTATATCGCAAACATTCACACAGATGGATTCCGATGTCACAATTCATGAGTGCAGCAACACTTCCTGACCATGAACCTCGCTACTTGGCATTTAACCAGAAACTAACATACCAACACCGGCGCAGGCTTGTTCGATCGGCACTGTTCCGTTGTAGAGGGAGGTACACTGATACAACATATTGGTACATTTACTACTTCATTGTCGTACAGTAGGCCAAATACTTATACATGTCCATAAATGGTATGTCAGACATGTCGGCCGGCGTAAACACACAATGTGGACTGCTCATATATTAAACTATTGTATTTTGTACATTATAGTTATTGTATACTCATGTCCCCGTATGTATTAATCAGGTACGTGAATATAGACAATGTAAGGCTCGAGTAATTCACCAGTATCTCAGATACTGTTTGATATCTGTGTTACATACCTGTATAACCTCAGCGGGGCCGCATAAATATGCCCTGTAAATGAAGTTTTACACATTAAATATTTGTTGCAAATAGTATTCTTCAATGTAAAACAATTAATCGACCCAAATATATTCTACATAAATTAAACGTGTTTTATAGCATAAACACAGCTTTGTTGACAACCATCCTCCCTATCACATTTTATTCATTTTTTACAGAAAGCTCCTTGAAACCCATTCAAAATTCTTAGTAATTATGATTACTAATCATATATCTAACATCCAGGTATTATTTTTCCCATTTTCGAGAAAGCCCTTATTTTTAAGAATTACCATTTTTTATTTATATTTCTACATGAAAGGAATTGAGTTCAGGTATTGTAATAAGTATGTGAAACCCAGTGTTCTCTGAATTCATACCTGGATAAGCTTTGGCCATGGAGGATTTTTATAATATTACCTTTGCATTTGTGACGCCAAGGAAATGACGTCTAGCTAATTTCCGGATTTGAAGGCGTGGGAATGTTAACCCCGGACATTTAGTACTCTCTTGCAAACCTCGAAGATGACCGGACCAGCCTAATTTAGGGTGCAAATTTCAATTTGATTTTGAAGTCCGCCAACGTAAATGGATAGGTAAATCTTTGTAAGAGAGGCACCTTGGTATGTAGGTATACACAAGGTACGTTAAGAAGAGGTCTTGGTGTATTTTACTAGATTTTGAGTACTACCATGAAGTTGATGCCATCTCTGCCTGGATGTACAATGTAGGACCTTATCCTAATGATTGGGAACATTTTTGCAACTTCACTTAGGCGAAGCAGAGAGCCACGTTTCGGATATTTATTTTCTTGAGAAACTTCGGCAGAATTTTCGTTAGTTGCAGTTTTTTTTTTTTTTTTTTTTTTTTTTAATTTCCAAGATTAAGTATGTATTTTATAAATTCTGTTTTGAGGGCACATTAATTGTATTACTTACCAGAGGCCTGTAAATAGGAGTTTCATGTGCATTAAACGCCTGAACTATGCGAGGAAGAATAAAACTTTTTGTGTTAATTGTGAAAATTTTGACAAGTCAATTACCCTCTTTGTTAATGGTATTCTGAGAGGTGATTTTAGGTTCACTATGCAAAATATGGAATCATAATCATTTCACTGTCATTTTCCAGAGTGAATCTGACACTACCAGCATTTTGTTTGAACATAATTTTCATTGTCTGAGTATTTGGTACCAAGTGTTTCCTTACTACATTTCCGAGTAAAATAAAAAGGATTTTGCGCTAAAATATGTTTCTCTTTTACTGTAGTTCAGCAGTAAATGTATTTTTATTGTGGGATTGCTAGTTTTGGATTAATCTTGTCTGATTTCCATACAAATTGTATGAAATTTTGTCTTTGCAGCAATGTGATATTTTTCAGTGAGAATTGCACGCAGAGCAGCTGAAATTATAACTAATACTTCTACGGTAGTGAAATTTAAAGGTAAAGATCCCACACTTCTCACACTGCTAATGGACGAAACAGAGAGAGAGTTTTTGCTCAGGGAGAGAGAAGACAGTTTGCAGAGTTCAAGGGCATCGTTGTGCCCGGAAGTCAATCTAAAAGTCTGTAATGTGCTTGTGCCTACGTTATTAGACAGTGGTACAGAAGTGAGCTGCATAAATGAAGAACTGGTTAGGGAAATTAAAAGTCTTGGCTGTAAACTCTAATTCTTCCCATCCCTAGACTCAAGATTATTGGGGTAACCTCCAGAGTGAGTCCGGTTGTAAATTGTCTAACCGTTTTGACAATAGAAGGTTTTGGGTTCTATAAAACTGGCTAGCGTTCTGATCGTCAAACGGCCTGTGAAACTCGTATTTCTAGGAACCAACTGTATGCTGCAGGATGGACTTGTACTGAATTTTGGCGGCTTGTTTATCACTTCACCAGTCTCAAGCTAATATACCAGTACCAGAGAAGTGGCAGACATCAAACGGCATGGTAAATCTGATTAAGAAAGATGTTCAAATATTCTGTTTGGTTACGGAACCTAGTAGTGTTGTTACTCCAAGCCTAACTGAAGAAATCTCTAATGCAGTCGTAGCTGTGAATACTATTAATGGTTTTCATATAATTGGTTACTAAGCCATATCTAATGTTAATGTTTTTTCGTGTTTGTCTGTCTGACCGGATTTAACTCAAAAACCGCTGAACGTATTGACATCAAATTTACCCTGAGTGTGTGTGTGTGTGTGTGTGTGTGTGTGTGTGTGTGTGTGTGTGTGTGTGTATAAAATCCCAAGGCCAACTGTTTCATTGAGATATCTCAAATTGTTCTGAAAATATGATCAGGGATGTACATATGTACTGGATTAAGCTTTTCTTAGGATTACTGCGTAAAAAAAGCATTGTTAAAAAAAGTTCCGTCATTTCTCCTTTCTTTTTTGTCTATGGGCTGTCCTCCTTTCCTTCCCAAGAGCAATTCCAAATCCTAAATGTCATGTGTACGAAGTAGCACAGGAAAGCTAGTTAACGAAAAATCAGTACGTGGTAAAGAGGGAGGCTAGTTACTACGCCAGCCCAATGTTGTGCGTAAGAAGCATGGCATGGTAAGATTGTGCTTGGACGCACAAAGCGTCAATAAGATACTGGTAACTGTTAAGAACAGAGAATATTCTATCCAAACCCAAGATGTTTTGAGGCTATATCAGGAGGTGAAGTACCTTACGACCCTCGATATAACTTGTGCATATTGGCAGGTACCATTATCCCAAGACTCCAAGCAATATAGTGCATTTTTATTTAAAAACCAACATTATATGCTTTCCGTTATGCCATTTGGATTGTGTAATAAGGTGGCAGAGTTCAGCAGATGTCTTGATGCTACGTTGGGAGAAGAGTGTAGTGTGTTCACATGGCTCTATGTAGATATTTTTACGAATTTTGAAGACCACATACAGTATGTGCACATTGTGCTAGAAAAGTTACAGCTTGCCAGAAT
Source organism: Dryococelus australis (assembly GCA_029891345.1). NCBI lineage: Eukaryota > Metazoa > Arthropoda > Insecta > Phasmatodea > Phasmatidae > Dryococelus > Dryococelus australis. The sequence continues at coordinate 43,368,568 of CM056993.1, forward strand.
GACTGTGAAAATCCGAAAGTCATTATTTTGTAGATTGGAGCTTCCATTTTTGGGACACATGTTGTCGAGTGAGGATATCCGCACAACTCCAGAGAAACTACAGGCCTTTACACGGTTTCCAACTCCTCGCAATGTTAGGCATTTAAGTGCATTTCTGGGTGTTCCGGGCTTCTAAAGAAATTATTCGCATCATATTTCGAGGATATCTGTACCTCTATTTTCACTCTTGAAGAAATGCGTAAGTTGGAGTTGGTTGGATGAGCACCAACAGGCATTCGAAAAACTGAAAGATATTTTCTCGGCAGAACATGTCATCTATCATCTGGTCCAAGGTCATGAGTTTCTGCTGTACGCAGACGCATCTGCTTATGCGTTAGGAGTTCAGTTGGTTCAGCTGGACGATGATAGTGTAGAAAAGACAGTTGTGATGGCCAGTCGGACAATGAACAAGAACAACTACATTGTGACGGAATGCCAGGCGTTGGCCATCATGTGGGCGTTACAAAAGTTTTGAGACTTGTTGTTGGGCGAGAAAATAAAGTTGCTGACAGATCATCAAGTCCTAACGTGTCTGAAGACCGGAAGAGTTTTCAGTGACCAATTGACCCACTGGTTGTTGTATCTTCAGGAATTTGATATTGAAGTTCAGTATGTCAGAGGAACGGAGAACGCCACAGCCGACTGCATAAAAAAAAGCATTGTTAAAAAAAGTTGATCAAATGGCAACGGCCCTTGTATGAATGATTACCAATCAGCAGACTGTTTATGGCTGCGCTGCTGTATGCAGAAATGGGCATATGTTGTATATGTTTCATATTATGTAGTGCACTTATAATTGGAGGTATTATTCTCAATGTTTAATTAAATGATTTTGAACTTCAACTCAGACAAAGCAGTGTTCGTGCTTTTTTTGTGTTAATGTGTGTGTACGTTTTCTATCGCACTGTTCAGCTTGATCAAATTAATTAGCACCTAGACAGCATCAAGTGAAACCATCGGGTTGTTGCTGATGACCGACTATGCAGTGATGCCGTCTGGTGACACACGAGACGAACAATGACACAAATACTTACTGGTAGTATGGGCGCCAGCGGTGCATCCCAATCACCTCACTATTGAGACTCAGGGTTCTCAGGGATGCTGTGGGTCTGTCTAACCCGTGCGTACTTACAAACACGTTGGCAATACTAAACTTTTACTAAACATCATTTTGAAAAGAAGCACTTCATAAAATACATGTGGCTAGGACACTGTCACTACTGAATGAAAGAAGGTAAGTTCACTGTAGACTTGCTTTTATTACTATTGCTTGTACAGATCAATGTGCCAATGAAATTATGATACTCTCGGTCATGACTAGCCAATTCCGCTTGGATGCTCCCCAGCCCGCAATGAATCTAGCGTTCGCCTAGTTGGATGATCTCGCAGCGTCTCACACCATCTTCACAAGGGAAGATGGCCGACAGCCGCTAGGGTGGACTGACGGTTTTTCCCTGAAGACAGGACATGTTGAATTACAAATGAGAACACTTGATGAAACATATTAACACATGAGACTACTTGGCATCACTAACGTAAACTCGGCTGGGCTCGCCCGACAGCACGTGGGTAGTGTGGTGTCGGCCTGCACACAGCCGGCTAGGACGGAAGTAATTGCACCATACACAAATTGCAAAATTACAGAAAATACATAAAGACCTTTAAATGATGATGGGCACGAGATGAATGTTCACAATAAACAACTGTGAAAACAAGCTTAGTTGGCATGGATGCCACTGGATAAAGTTTGTAGCGGACCACGTGGTGCAGGTGAAATTGCAATATTTCTTTCTGAAAATGGCAAATTAAATTCCAACAAAATATTAGTCTGGTAGAGAAAATGATTTTCTTTGCGATTATAGTGGTTACAGGCATGTAGCATGTCTGATGGTGGAAAAAGGCAATCATTAAAGTGACTTCATGGAAGCATCCATTTACGTGAAAATTACATGAAACCCTGACAAAATTTAGCATAGAACCCTGAATAAAAATATTGCATGCACAATATTACATAAATATGCTTTCAAAACGCAATGATGGCGTAGACATATACTTGGTGTCGGTTAGCCACGTGGTTGTACGTGATGTTGCCGTAAAATATTCAAACATGAAAAATACCCTCAAATACATATATGAAAACAAAGCCCTTAAAATTGCACACAGCAATAATACAGAATTTACTATGAAACACCCTTAGTAGAAGCGGATGGAGACCGATTCTCAAGTTGTGCGGGTCGCATGACCTCTCCGGCATATTTCTCCTCTTCAATTAAGTTGAAAATGCCACAAGGGGAAATTAATTAGTTAAGCGGAAGCATAATGCTGGGGAAATGTCTGGCAAAATGTACATAAGCAAAGGTTAACCGGTATACTAAAAGTGCTATTGAAATCTACATAAGTGAACAAAAAGTTGTAGGCGTATGTGATGGTGTCTTACCTCGCCGGACTATCCAGAGGCAAGTGTGGCATTGCCCTACCATGGCCGCCTACGGGGTTCACATAAGCGGAAGTGCTATGCATGCAAATTAAAATATTTTATTATTGAAATAAAAATGGCACAAATAAATTAAATATTGTTTTACATTTTAAAATTTTCTTGTAAATTTTTCATATTAAATCAGTGTCTCTTTAATATGGTGTTCACACCGGTATATCATTTTTCTTAATCTCGGTGCTGCGGGCACTTTGAATTTCATAACCAAATATTTATAAAATAACAACAAATACTTTAAAACATTTTAAGACATTTCAAACCCTGAAAATATAAATTCAAGACACATTTTACACTGCCAAATAATATGTATTTATGGCAAAGTTAAAAAATATTGGCCTCTTTGCGCACGTGCAGGTACACGTGACACATGCGTGGTGAGCGCCGTCATGGGCTCTAGCACCGCTGGCTGTTAACCGGCATCAGCGGAAATCATTGGAATCATTACCGCCAACTCCAACCCATCAAAAATAGTAATCTAGGACAGTGCACAACACACAAGGTCATGGCGGATAGGCTTCTTGGAACTGCCATCGCAATAGTTCACAGGGAAGCAAGCTGCGACAACAGTTTCGCCACAACCATCCTCCCCCTTCCACATCTGTAGGGGGTACTCAGACCACCTGTCTAAGACAACTCATCCTTCCCTGTTCTGTTGCCTCCCTACCTTTATTATTCTCAGTTCTTTTCTATAGTGGTCTGCGTACCTCCAACTGACCAAAGTAGAAATATTTTGAATGTGATGAATCCTCTTAATGATAGAAGTTAAATCCGTTTACAATTTTTAAAAATATACTTTCTAATTAAGAAATTTTCACTGATTATTTTAATGTTCACATAATGCTGATATTGAGCCTTGCTGACACAGAGAAAGTGAAATTAAGTTGTATATTTCCTGAGAATTTGTTACATGAATCAAATCTATGATCATTGAAATATTTAATTTTGAATTTGGATAATTTTCTGAAAATGTTAAATGTCCATTTATGTCATATACTTATTTGTCCAGAATTTATCAGTCACAGTAATAAAATCTATTCCAAACAAACTTAATACTATAGTTAAATTTGTACAGAATTTGAGAATTTTTGACCTTAATTGAAAAGGGTAAGAATTGTTCTGTTTCTATGAATGTTCTGTTTAGCTTCGTTCTACAATAGAAATCTAAAGGTAAAATAAATTTTTCCTTACCTTTCAGAAGGTCCAAGTTTCATGTTAAATTTTTCATGTCTGATAAAAGGGTATGATGTTTTTCCCATATTGTCTGTTGTATTTTATTTTGCTATCTTTTGGTTGCCAAGCAGCCACACAGAGGAATTATGTTGATTTTCATATGTATGATGCTTCACGTCCACACTTACTCAGTTCAGTCATACTATTTGAGGTTACGTACAATTTAACCACCCATTTCTCCCCCAATAAACAACTAGACCTACATGTACACTGTAAATATTAGACACACTAAAAAGTGCGTGTCTCCTGGTCTCAAGTGTTTTCCTCATGAAGATAAAACTTTAGGCTGGAATGTTGTCTTGTATGCTAGCAATTATCATACTATAATAAATATTTAAAGTGTACGTTTCTTCTACAATTATAATTTCGCTTCCCTTCCTTTTATGCCAAGCAGGGCACTTTATTTGATAAATGAGCGCTAATGATATACTATTGTGTAAAATGCTTTTGTCTGTGTTTCTGTTTTAAAAAATCCATCTCTACGAGTAAATGAAAATATATACATAATTATTGATGTGTGAAAATTTTGGATGAAGAATACAGGTAAATGTAATGTTATAAAAAATTTGAGAAGAATTGGGTTTGTAATCCAGTATTAGACTTGGTTCTAGAATTGAGCTGAGTTAATACAGATTTCTCTATGAATTAACTTGTACTTTAAATAGCTAAGTTTGTTAATTTTATCTTATTAATACTTAAATAAAACCAGTACCCAAAGTGTACCATGTAGTAAAGGCTTATGCTAAAATTTATTTAAACTATTTTGTGAAGATTTTTTTAAATTTAAAATATTTGTAGCATGTAGAATTCAGTTATTGTTTGCTGTGTTTAACGTTACACACACACACACACAGATTCATTTCAATTTCTATTACAAGTTCAGTTTAATTTGTGAGTATATTTTATTCTTATTTATTAAATTTAGTTGAGTTACTTTTGAATTTGCTGCACATTTTAACAGTTTGCACTAAAACATACAACTTCCTTTAAATTGTTTTAGAAAATTCTAATGAAATTAGATACTTCCGTACTACACCACTTGCAAAATTGTAATCACAACACCCAACGCTGGACATTCACTCTTCCCAATTGGGTAAAAGTTGAGGTTCACGAAATATTACATTTTGTACTGGGCTTAACAATTTTTTACTACTTAATTCATGAGAGGTACTTTTAATTAGTGCGTTGAATGTTTGAGAATTGTGTACATTTTCCAGAGCGCCCATCACAACTGGCACCTCCGTGCTGGGAATTAAGTTTGATGGAGGAGTGGCCATAGCAGCAGACATCCTGGGCTCGTATGGCTCGCTGGCCCGCTTCCGCGACTGTCCTCGAATCATAAAGGTCAACAAAAACATCATCCTGGGTGCAGGCGGCGACTACGCTGACTACCAGTATCTCAAAGACATCATCGAGCAGAAAATGTGAGTGCATGAATACCATGCGACAGAGACTAAGTACAATGTTCTTGAATTTAAATTTGTGGTTTTAAAGCCCTGGAAAATCCTTGAATTTGCAGGTTATGATAGAGAAAACATAAAATTATCTGTGCGATTTAGGAATGCAAGACATATTTGTTGTAGGACCTAATCTGTGTTCTTCTATTAGGGTTCTGTTAACTATATTATAAACATACATGCACAGTTGGCCACCAAAAGGTGTGGAGAAATACAACACAACTTTTATGAGTATAGACATCATCTTGTGATGTTTACGTTAGAGGTCAGTGACTACTTGAAAATCAAGCTTGAGCCAAATATCTGCTTGTGGCTCTAGTTCTGCTTAAAATATTTTTCAGGCTTCAAAACTTCAATTTTTTATACCAATGTTAGGTCATTTAGTTGGTGACATATGACTGGTTTTTACTGCAAGCTAAAGAAAAAGTTTGATGTGTTACAGTTAAAATTATTGCTCAGAACTGCATATATGAACACACATTCCTGTGAAAAATAGCATAAAAACAGTTACAAATTGGTTTAACATGCAGCGGTCGATGAGATTGATTGTTGGGAAAGTAAGTCTATTCATAAGGATACTTTTTTTCACAAGGCACATAATCACAAAATTTGCTTTAGTTACTTGAAATTGCAAAATAAACAAAAAAACTCTTTGCGAAAATACAAAATAATTTCTTAAGATATGTGTGAAGTAGTAGAAATATACTTGGTTCGAACAATTGATTGTGATACCTGTTATCATCTTTGACGCATGCCCGGTTCGTGTTGTTCCTGGCTAGGGATTATGTTCTACACTTTGGGCTTAGAAGAAGTAGGTTTGACCAACGATTGCGGAGACTAAAGGTTATTTTTAATTTTAGCAAAATGAGTTTTGACATAAGAAGCTTTGGTCGTGGTCAACTTTACAGTTTAGTATTGCGAGGTGCATAGTGGTGTAAGGCAGGGACTTTAATGTCTCTGTGGGGCCCGGCCAGTTATATAATGTAGACCTTGTAGGCTGCCTGGTTGATGTGGAATTGGGGACTACATTCACTGTTAATCAAGGCCGATGGGGATTTCCTCTCCGCGTAGAATAACCTCTGCTACCAAGGGGGTTCTGTTGGTTACCAGGAGGAACTGCATCTTCAGGAGCCTCTGGTGTGGTGGAGTCTCCCTGAAGCTGCGGGATCTGCGGTGATTGCAGAGGTGGGTCAGCGGTTGCTGAAGGTGTTGACTTCTGGTATGCGATGTCTTCTGTTGGGTTAAGACCCCGGCACTTGCGATTGGTGGGATTTCCGGATGCCCTAGTGGTCACACACCCCGATGGTTTTCTCTGGCCTTTGCAAGCGGTGGAGGAATAGAGACTCAAGAGCTAAGGGGTGCAAGCCCTTTTATACTGATAACGAGGAGGAACTTGTAGGGACTCAGAGGTGCGGCGTGCAGGGGAAGCTAGTCTTGTTCTCAGGGGCTGGATGGAACCCTTGCTGCTGAGACTGCACTATTTATTTCTTATCTCATCTGCTGGAGGCATGGTCCTTTATTATTGCCTGCGTTGGAGGCTGGAGCTGCTGGAGTAGACTGGGTGCCGCCCTCCAGTGGCATACTGTGGTACTAGCTTGGTTGTCGCTGGAGGGGGCTTATGTCTCAGCCACCAGTACAATTCTATATCGGGGGTTGGCGTGATGGCTTCTTGGGATTTTCTGGGCGAACAGTACAATATTAGGACCACTTGTTTGTAGTCGCTCTTGACGTGTGCAAGTGTATCCTGTAGACACGTGTCTCACAAGTACTGTTATGAGTTGTAACCTGCCCCTATGAATGTTGCGTTCAAAGATTGGGTGAAGTCGTCGAGTAGAGTGTGAATCGTAAATGTGTGGGAAAGCGTCACACGTCAACATTTACCCTGATATACCACAAGACACTCTTCATTCCAATTTTTTACTTTCATAAAATTGAGAGGAATCTCAGTTTCACATACTAAAAGTTCAAATTGGTGTTTTTGAGTTAGTAGCAGCAAATGATGGTTGTTTTTTGAACAGAGAAAGTGACTCATGAGTTTTAAAAGGATTGAATTATAATGTATTTTTTTAACTGCACATTATTTGGCCATGTTAAAATTTTATTTAAGTGCCAGGTTAAACAATTGTGCAAAGTTATATTTCCTAATTAATTTGAGTCAAAATAGATTTTTCTTATATGCAAAAATAAAAATATGTGGGCGATCTTATTTTTAAAATTGTGTATTTAAGTATTTTACATTTACTTGTAGTGGACACATAGTGTATATGAAGGCAAGACCAAATAGCACTTTAAAAAGTACTCAACCCCAAGAGAATTAGGGCTCTCTATGTGTTTGAGTATTAAGTATGGTGGTGGTCTGGGATTTCATAATAACTTGAGTTTTCTGGAAATTTATTCTGTCACAGAATTGATGATGAATGCCAAGATGATGGCTTCCATTTGAAGCCTAAATCTTTGCACTGTTGGCTGACGAGAGTGCTGTACAACCGCCGCAGCAAATTTGATCCTTTCTGGACCAATTTTATTGTTGGTGGCATCCAGGATGGAGAGACGTAAGTGCCTGCATTAAGTCTTTGAATAAAAAAATATTTTTTAAAGCTGTGTTTTCCTAGCAATCATATTTTGTACAGCACATAACACTTGATGCACAATGCCATTCACTTGGTAGACAGTATGTTAATGAGAGTGTTTTCCTAGAGATAGTATCACATGCTTGCTGTGTGATAGTGTGGTTATGTGTGTGCAAGGCCATGGTGTTTACTGTACTTAAATAAATAGTACCTACTGTGAATATACAGTTGACTCTCGATGTATCATCACATGTACTGATAAACTGCACCCACTAACAATTTTTTTGTGGTCCCTGCAAAATTCCAATGTAAATAATGTTAACATAAACTAGATGTGGGCGAAGCTTCGAAAATTTGAATTGAATATATTTTTAATATTTGGCTTCGTATTCAAAATCAAATTTTTTACTTTGAACTTTGAAAGAAAAAAGTGCTTTTGGGCAACTTAAATTATTTATTATTATTGGCCCAAAAAGCAAACTAAGACAATGTGGGCTTAATAACATCAAAGTGTATATTTTACATTTGCCGCACACGTGGCTAGTGAAACATGACAGAACCTCAACTTAACTAGTCGAAACTGCATTTCTGTTTAAAATAATTGTGTGTGTCTAATTTTACTCGCAAGATATCAAAAATTTTACTTGCAAGATATCAAAACAGGATTATCGGGGGAAAAAACCCCTTTATCTATCATGAAATGCTTCATTATCCTCCCAAATTTAATTCGGCACTGCAGATTTTAATCTGTATGTTTATTTCCCTCATTTCCAACAGTCCCTTAATGCATTAAGGTGTGATAAATAGGAGTTTAAACTGCATGTTTTACAAACTTTACTGCTGTGAAATTGCACCCACTGCATTTCAGATCTCAGTAAGGAAATTAAAAAAAAAAACTTGAACTTGTTAATAACTATACGTTTCACTTTACGCCATTCTGAGTGGCTGACCGTGGAATACCCATATAGCCAACAGTGACAAAGATGATGAAACAAAATTTAAATGAACTTGACACTCCACAACATTAACTTATGTAATTTAATAATGTACATGTAGTCCTGAACTTTGGGAAAAATTTCCGGAATACCTAATGATTTTCTCGTTGGGCGGGAAATAATTTTTCTCCGGTATTTTGGGAAAAATTTATGTTCGCATTTGTATACTTTTCTGACTAATATACAAGTTGGGTTTCGTGTGAGATGCTTTGTATAGACTCTTTATGTACGTGATTATGATTTGGAGAATCTAATCTTGCCGAGAAAATTTAAATTTTTTTCGCTTATTCACAGACTTCAAAGTTCGGTACATCAGTAAAAAAGGTTTGTACGTCATATATTATGTAACGTTGAAACTACGTATTTATTGCGAAAATTAAACAAAACTGGTTGTAAATTTGCACTATTAAGAAGTTAATCGTGCACACTGAATTTGTCTTATATGCGAGCAACATCAATAAGTTGCAAGTATCAATTGCTGGTTGATGTGGGACATGAATTTCGATATACATAACCTAAACACTCGCGTAAAAATAAGCTAGTGCATGATTAAAGTTTAAATCTGTTCCAAAAGTTTAACTATTCTAAGATCTAACATGGTGTTTTTAATATGTGTTTTGTTAAAACTGTGTTTTAATATGCGTTTTTAGTTCGGAATTTATTTGTTTTTAATTGTGTGTTGTGCTCACTCGTTATCACTGAGCCATTGACATACCCCAAATGTAGTAAATTTGCTATGAGAAAAATAGAATTAACTTTATATGTAACTACTTTTTATTTCGTTATCAATAGAGGAATTAGCTTTGTTAGCATACAAATTCAGTATGCTACATTCATAACCTGCTCGATGCAACTTGGCTGCGTGTAGTTGCAGTGTGATTCGACGCATGTGTGTTCATGGACGTAAAAATTTCCACTAAAAGTTAGAATATATTTGTGTCAATTTACACACATTTTAGTATCAAAAATGGAATGAAAAATGTGAATGTTCCTGAGTAGACGTCGCATAATTATATAGAAAATTGCAGTGAACTGAAAACATCAAGGCAATCTTTTTAAACAATTTTAAAGTGACATTTTTGTTTTATCATGTCATAAGTACAATTTTTTTTAAATTATTTAAAAATTATTATTATGTTTATTCCTATTAAAATTGAAGTAAGTACTTTTTTTCCGACTTTTCCAGAATTCCCGTGGGAAATTTAATTTTCCCGCACAAATTTTTCCTAATGGCAAAATTCCATTCTCGCACACTACTAATACGTGCACAAAGTAATAGAACCATATTATATTGAATCGTACTGTTTGGATACATAATTTGAATAAAAAGTACATATCAAATATAACTACTGGGCTATAAAAACATGAGCACTGCAATTAATTCTGTTTTTTTTTTTCTTTTATATGTTCCAGGCTTTGCTAAAATAACCTTTAGTTTCTTTGTTATTATTTTGCATTTAATTTAAGGAATATGTTGATGTGATGTATTTTATAATTGGTATGCTACTTTTAAATATACCTTAAGCTGGGATTAATTTTCAGTTTTTTATTTAGATTTGTTTAGCGTGAAAGGCAATGTACAAAACTATGACTTTTTTTGTAAATCAGTGAAAAACATCTCATTTCTGTCTGCCTTTAATCTAGCTTGTATAAATGTATGTATTTATTAAATTTAAAAAAATAATAGTTGTTGCAATGTGTGCATGTCAACAAAACACTTTGATTTGATATTCAATTCGAATTCACAAATATTTAAAAAAATTTGCTTTGAATTGGTTTTGAATTAAATTTCCAGCTTCGCCCACCCCGAACAAAACTGCGTGTATCGTTTATCACATGGTGCGTCGATAGAAGTATATTTTGGGTTCCTTCACCTAATATTTCCCACAACTATAGTTTTTAAGCTGGTTGTTTATGCAAACGTCTAGTAACTGGATGTGAAACACTTAACACGTGCCATTTATAACTGCTCTGTGGCACGCTTTCTGATGTCTTCTCTTTCCAAATTGTCTGTCTGACACTTCAGCGTGGTGCGACATGAGAGGCTTGTTTGTTACTTCCCTTACACGCCGATGAGAGGAGAAGTGGTTACCTAGCAACCAGCATGGTGACCTATTGTCTTCTCTCCTACCCTTCTTTGTCTCTCTCAGCTGTGCACCTTCCTTCCTCCACTCACATGCCCTTGATAGGGGAAGCTGTTTTCTAGCAAAAGAATAAATAAGTCTCGGCTGTGCACACTTGCCTTCACACGTCGATGCCGGCTTAGGGCAAATGTGCCCCAGGTGAACTTAGAAATTTTATCATGATTATGCGGTGCTCAAAATGGTTGTACCTATCATCACTTGTATTTCAAAGCAAATGGTTTTGCCTGTAAATGTTACTCAAAAAATTTTAACGAGGAATTATTATTTGCAAAGATGTTTTCTTTTGTGATTAAAGGTCCTTTTTCTCCGTAAGGTTGGTGTTTCATTGTATCTGGCATAAAATTAACATGATTTAAAAACTTAATATTTATTTAACTCAATGGGCAGCATCTTCGTGAATAAAATTATATGCCCAGAAACATATGCTTGACCTACCCTTGTCACCAAAAATTGTTTGAACATCAAGCGACTTGTATTATAAGTGTAAAATTCATTTTCAGTAACTTCATGCTGGATAATCGGAGGATTTATATTAAGACATGCGTCTTTCGAATAAACTGATAAAAACGTAAGGGCCTATTCGACACCTTTTGCCATCTAATAATGGGTAGGTTAGCCCCGAACCAAGTGCACTGTAACTGACAGGGAAAATAAGAGGACATGGTTTTGAATGACTAATTATTAAAGACAGTGGAGAAATCAGTCACCGTATTTATTCATTTCTGTCTCAAAATTACACCTTTTCTTTGCAGTAAAATATAATTAATTAGAGACAGACATTTGCTACGGGTGCTAGCATGTAGCGGCATGGAGGTGTAATCCTCATGCTACCACCCCTCCTCCACCAGCCACCGTGAACACACTACTCTGCCCGATCAATAAATTCTCAGTGCACTCTTAGCTGATCGAGTGCGTGCAGGACATTCAACATTTGTCTTGCATTGTGTCATATTATTTCCATTTTCAGAAGGTTTGAAAGTTTTAGGTCAGCTTGCATTCTTCTATCGCAGTTTTTTCAACCACAATTTTTTTTTTTTTAAGTATCCCCTGCTGTTGGGGAGTGATTTCTGTACTTTTAATTCCTGCCATGTTTATATTAGCAGTCACCGTATGTTTTCCATAAAATTAAAACTTGAATTTTTTGTGATGAATTTGTTATTACGAGTATTCATTATTAAGTCAGTTTTTCACGCTTTTATGAACTCTCGTAGGTATGGGATTTCACTGGAATTCTAAAATAATAAATAAATAAATAAATAATTTAAGTTACGTCAGGTGAAGGCGAACCTGAATAACAAAGTTTGACTCCAACAAAACTAGCTCCAAAAATATCTAGTTGTCGCAATTTACAGCAAACTAGAGATTTGAGGGGTGGTTGTCTAGAAGGGACGTCGCGACGACCTGCTACCGCCGCGGAAGTTGAGGAGTGACTTGGGCAAAACGGTGCAGAATGAGAATGATGAAGTTACCTCTGGTCTTCCCTCCAGGTTTTTTTCCGCATGCTATGGGGTAGGTGCAGGAGTTGCTGTAGAGGAAGGCTGATCTTCTTTAAGCTAGATGAAGTAGAGGCCTTATGCAAGCCCAGGAGAGCCCTCCAACCGCTGCATTTTTGGAATTCCTTATATAGTCGAAATCTCAGCTTCGAGGCGGTCACAGAGGTGCAGGGGTTGGTAGCCTTCCAGCGCAGTGTTGGTTATTCCAAGGTAGCGGTGGTGCCACACTTTTCTTATCACCCTGGGTGGAAGTTGATAAGTTTGCCGTTTCTTCTCGAGACTCAGTGGTGATGTCGTGCAGAGGTGCTGCCATCCTGTGGTAACTCTTTTAACTTCTTATTGGCTCCAGCGTGTCCGTGGCTCGTCTGGTAAAACAATCTCTAGTCTCAAGGGTGGCAACCGCATGCCGAATTCTGGGCGGGCAGTACAATTTCCATAATTAAACACGTTAATTATTCTCGTCTCTGTAGCTGTCCAACATGTGGAATCATCCCTGTAGCCACTGGAATAAATGTATGCCGCTTTAGACTTGCCCAGAATGCTCTCAGTGCTCACTGATGGGGCAAAATTGACCTGTCAATATATTATTTACAATACTTTTTCTAAAATTTCCATTTTTATTGTGTTTACTAGCTAAACTTTGTTCACAGTTAAACTACAGCTTTTACTATACTCAACATAAAGTTTTATAAGGTTAGAAGTTTTATTTTATTGTTATACATATCAGAAACCTCATCTACTGAAATCCTGCATGTATGAAATTTTTTGGCAGTCCTATGAATGATAGATTGTAATGAAATTCTCTGCTGCAGAGGACAAACACTGAGTTGGCTGTTGGGTACCCATTTTTGTGGTATATGGCAGATTCAGAATTTAAGAACACATTGAAAAAAGAAATTTTCAAATAACTATTTGATTGCAGTAATTCCTGTAGGTAAATAGTTTATTGCCTAAATGCGAAACATATTAAAGGGAAAGCTATGAACATGTCTATTTTCAAAATAAAGCATCGTTTTTCTGTTGCTGCAATTAACCTTTCACAATGTGGTCAAATATTTTTTAATAAGATTCATAATGTTATAGAACTGTTGTCATATTAATCTGAAATTTGTCTGTAATTTAATCTGGTTATCTAATGTTTTGAAATTAATACTTTGTAAACTCAGTCACCTTCTCTATACAAATACACTTTACCAACTTATTTTTTAACATTGCTGTAATGGATAATAAGATAAACAATTTTTTCAACTTCCTCCATACCAGTCAACGATAAAGAAGACAGTTTTGTCTATTTTGTAAAATTCAGTTTAAAGCATTCTGTTTGTAACATTCACAAATTTCCAAGTGTGCAGTTAGCAGTGTATAAGAAAACATTGCGTGCATGGCATAATAAATTTCATCAGTACCCAGTGTTCTGCATTCTACACTATGCAAAAGGTGTGTTGCTAGGAAAATGCAGCTTAAGCTCTATGGAAGGAGCCAAGGCCATGTAGCTTCTCCCCATGTGATGTGACAGGTTCCTGGGCACTGTGGACAAGTTGGGGACGGCGTACGAGGACATGCACATAGCGACTGGGTATGGGGCTTACATCGCCCTGCCGCTGATGCGCGATGCGCTGGAGAAGAACCCGGACTTGGACATGCGGCAGGCCCAGGAGCTGCTTGTCAAGTGCCTTGAGGTGCTCTACTACCGTGATGCTCGTTCCTTCCCCAAGGTCAGTCTCATTTAGATTGTCAGAATGTTGTTTCCATACGTGGTTGTGTACAGAATGGCTTTTGGCAAGCTATTGATTTCAACAGTCCCCAAAATTGTCCTTAAGAGTGTCCTAACAGGTGCCACAACGTGGTTTAAACATATCAGAAATTGGTGTTGACTTCTGCAACTTGTAATTTGCAACCAACAAATAAAATTACAAAAAAAAACTTGACAACAGGCTAGTACAGTCGAAACTTGAACCCTTTTGAAACGAAAGTCTGAGTCCGAGAAGTTTCTGTGGTCCCGGCCAAATTCCTCTGTAAACAATGCTAAAAGAGTAGATTTTTGCCTAACACAAAATTAAATTAAATCCGCATCAATCAAACAAAAATTTCTTTAGCATTGCCGAAAATTACTTGCTCCAATCATTAAACAACAAAGTACAGTGAAACCTCTTTAAAACAAAACTGAAGAGACCTAAAATTTTGCATTTTGTATTGAGGTTAGTATTAACAGGTGTAGGTAGGCCTACTCCCAAAAAAAAATTGACGAATGCTACCATTGAATTTTGCCGAGAACTAAGTCAGAACAATAAATAAATCAAGTCATTAATTTTAGTTTCCACACAAAATGATTAAGGCACTTTAAAGTATCTTCTGATCACATGTAATAAATATAATTCAGATCGTTAAAAATATTTAAAAAAGTCAATATTTGTAACTTATAATACATGAGTAAAGCAGTTAGGCATACCTTAGATTGGCTTGGAGAAATCATTAATTTTTTCTGCACATTTTTTGTTGCATAAATGTTCATTACTGCACTGCAAAGTTTGTCAAAGGAAGACAGGATAGCAGTGTCTAGATCACTTGCAGCAAGAATATTTTCCAATACATTTAAAGCTGAAGTGACTTCTTTTTTCCTGGAAGTTCATGAACCATATCTCCTTCTTATTCTCTGTGTTTACATGTCACAACTGGAATTATACTGTCCAACTCTTTTTCATGGTCAGTCAGTGGTGCAGCCTTCGTCGACACAGCATCATCAATGTGTGCACATACTCTTCAAAGTCTTCTGAAGCACCATGTTGTTTAAGTTCTTCCCAGCCTACCTCTAGGTCCAAACTTTTATCTTCTGCACCTCCTGTTTTGACAAACCCATTTTTAGCAAAACAGTTCTGGATTGTGTCAGCAGATACACTGTCCCAAGCCATTACGATGTTCCTCATTGCGTTCAGCACATTCCACTATGGCTGAGAACATTTCTGCTGTTCAAGTTGGCGAATTAAGTATTTGACCAAGCGTTACCTATAGAGCCTCTTGACAGTGTGAATGATGCCCTGATCCAGTGGCTGCATAATCCTGGTCGTATTTGCAGGCAAGAACATCAGTGTAACATTGTTGAGCTACAATCCATGAGCTGTATGTGCAGCACAACAATCTAAGACCAGAGAAACATTTCTGTTCAAAGTTGCCATTTTTCTGTTGAACATGACAATCCAGGACTGAAATACCTTACTCGTCGTTACCCAAGCATTTTTATTAGCCTGATAGTTACAGGGTAGTCGAATGTAGTCGATAGCCTTGAAATTTCTTGGGTTCTTCGATTCGCTTACAAGTGCACGCTTCTTCCAATTTGACCTTGTTACTAACTACAGTTGACAGAGTTGATAACGGAATGTTAAATTCCTTCGCAGTGTCTGATTTGGTCTTCCCGCTATTAAAAACTGAACTTAAAATGCTAATTCATTTCATTTGTACTTCACCATTTTTAACACGTCTCGTATAAAATGGAAATTTAAAGTAGGGTTAGCGAAACGGAATAAAAACATGCTGTGTCACTGTGACCAACCCAACAATCTTAGAAGAAAGCGGGAAATGTTATTAATATTATTGCCAATATATTTTCTATTTACGTTGTATTTACCGTATTTATTTGCATATTTCTCGCACCTTTTTACAGGATTTTAGTAGAAAAAATCAGGGTGCGTCAATTATACGAGTAAATACTGTATATTCAGTTTGATTTTAAAAGTATTTGTTTTAACTGTACAGTAGTTTAAAGACTGTTAAGATTTATATATCTATTGTCGATTATCTAGAATTGACTTTGTTTGTATTGTGTATGGGCGATATCCCTAAAGTCACAGAAACGTAAAGTCAGATGTTAAAGTTTTCAATTGTGTAAGGGCCTTTACACCGCTTACGGGTGTGGTTGCCTGTGACACCATGTTGACCACCCGTTGTTATCGAGTGTGTCATCTGCCATGTATTTTGGCTACACTGGCAAAAACAAAAACCTAACAAAAGTAAACAAGATAGTTTACGTACACTGGCAAAATTTATAGACGTAATCACAGTTACACATTACTTTAGAACACATTGCCCAATAATTCACGTACGTATCCAATTGTAATTCGGTTTAGCCGATAAAATAACAATGGTACGTTCAATAAATGGACACGAGGTTACTTCATACTACATAGTAATGAATATTTTGTATTAACTACGTTTTAATGTTGAATTTCCTATCTCAACCTTCGGGGGAATTAAAATGGCTTGTACTAATGCGAATTTTGCATTAAGCTATATTTTATTAACGTGGTTTCACTGTATTAACAAAAAAGTATGTCAACTGTACTCAAGGCGTACAAAGTCTGTACATAGTACATTATTGAAACATGTACAGGTAATACTAATAGAAATCACAAACAAAATAAAATTTGAACACTCATTAATTCGCTTACATCTCGCTGCCCTGCATTTAGTCCTGTTTATGTAATTTACCACTTCCAAAATAACATATTGAGTCGTGATGTCGCGATTAACTCTTACTTTGTAACAAAAAATAATAAATAATAACAAACGTCTCACACTACACATGATGTATTTAGAGAGCATGAAATACTACAAAAAAAATGGAAAAATGTGGGAATATTACTTATGAATGAGAAATTTGTACTGCAGAATTTTATAAGGTTTTTACTTTCGCAGCCATATTGGTAACACTCAACACCGACAACAGTGGTGCCATATTTTAGAGATATTGATTCACAATGCGACGTTGCCAAAACTCATAACTATAGTTTTTCACCTGAAAATTTTTTCATGGAAATTACAAATGCATTATGTATAAAAATGCAACTAATAAATAAGCCCGGAAAGTAAGAAAAAGGCAGCTCAAAATTGGAAACCGTATTCACTGCACTCTATCAATAACAATATAGAAGTCATACATGAGAAAATAAATTCGCTGATGTACAAGAGAAAGATTTCGTAAGTAGTTCACATGGCCACCGCTGCAGCGTCATCAGTACTCATTGATAGATCCATTTTGTGCAATATTTTTCCGTTGTTTTGCATTCTCAAGTCACACTACCATATGTGGAATAGTAATTGTGCTACATTTAAATGTAAACATTGAAACATTATACAGGTTTTCTGTCACAAATGTTTTGTAGTGGAGAAATTAAGTTGGAATTTATTAAGTTTGTACGGATTCGTAATTTAACAATATTTACAGGTATACAAAAATTCAGTGTGGCCTAGACACACCAAAATATGAATTTATGAGCAGGTGGTTTTAAAATAGGTGTTTAAATATGGGGTTTATTAAGTTTGAGTATGAGTGTAATGGAAATTTTTTTTTTATTTTCCCATTTGCATTGTTTTATTTTAATTAAAGTTGACAAATACCTAACATAGGCCAATCAATAGATATGTTCAACGTAAAGTTGAATGAGGTTGTAGTTGTTTTTTTTTTTTTTTTTTTTTTTTTGCGACTACTATGTAGGGACTGGAAAATGTAGTTTTGAAAGTGCAAAAAGCAGTGCTTTGAAACTTAAAAAGCTGTATTTTCATTTCAATGTTTTCACCAATGCGCTTTTTACTTTACGAACACCCAAAATTAATTGTGAACCCGAGTAAAAACCTTTATGCCATTTCAAAGAATGAAATTTTTATTATCTGTAAACCTTTTTGATTTAAACACAAAACATTTGCACACAATTTTAACATAACGAACATGTCCGTCATGTTGTGTAGTAATATATGTATATATATATATATTTTTTCCCCCACAGAGTTACCTGCTTGTCCCAAAATATAAAACATTATATTTACAGCTGTACAGGGGTGTATAACATTTAAGACATTTTGTTATGTTCTTAACTTAATTTACTTTAAACACAATGTCTTGGTTAAAAACTACACACACACACACTGAAATAATGTTCATCCTTCAAAATACATTTCAGTGAGAATTGCAACATTCTCTGCATTAAGGTGCTGATGCTGGTCACTAAGAACAGAACTGTATTTTAGGTAAAATCTTTCGCAGAGTGCATTTGCACATGGCAACCTTACACTTTTCAAGGGCACCCATAGATAATTTAGGTTGATTTACAGAGACATTAAAATTTAAATTAAATTCACCTATAAATCATCTTGATCTCCTAACTTTTTTTTTTTTTTACTACCAAAAACTGCAGTCAGTTAGTGGAAATGTGGAAATTGTTTATCAACAGATAAACAACAATAGCAAGTCTTCCGCAACTAGAAGTAAGATAAATTTATTATTCTATTCTGTTAAAGTTTTTATGCGTTGGTCGTTTTCACAGATTGTACACAAACAAAACACATAAAATAAATATGAAATATCGGTTGTAAACACAAATGGTACATAAAAAATCTAAATATGTACTTGCATTCAGATAACTGAATATAAGTTCACTAAATTTGGACAGTTTTAGAAACGTAGTGCTGCCACAAAGTTTCATTGTGCCACAGTTGCACTGCACTGTCTATGAATAAAACAATGAGTGTAAATAAATTTTATGATCAGTACAAGTTATGCCGGAATCACATAGCCCTGACGAGCACAGCATTACACGACAAAAACCCCAAGGCCATTTTCAATGTGCCTCCTCAAATTTACAACCCGACAGTGTTTACACTCCTTATTTACTCTATGAGTGTTTACTGACGCGACACGAGTAGAATTTTTCGTATCCATTTAGAAGGCGCTGATTAACTATACTAGTTTCAAAGACTACAATAATTTTCATACCGTAAAACCCCTCTATTACAACCTAATCCTGAGGAACTGTGAAAAGTTTGGGTCGAAAAGGTCGAAAATTTGAGGAACGTCTAAAAATAGATACAGTAATCCCTCGCCAACCGCTGTATCTTGAATCGTGGTTTCAGTTATGCGCGGATTTGTTTTTGTAGACCTTTTCTCCAACCGTGGTACTAGTTTCTATTATCCACGGTTTTCAGTCTATGGAAAACTAACCCTTACTGATGTTAGTGGTCGTGGATTTCTCAGCTATCATCATAGACTTTGACATTTGTTGTCCCAAGCAGCGTGAAGCAATAAATAATTTAATGCCAGAAGGGGACACTGGTATATTGACCGTGGAAGCTCGGGGGAGAGGTGGGTGGGAGTTGCAGGCCGGGTCAGTAAGTATGCTTTATCCTAGTTACATGCTGCTGCCTCTGCCTTACCCTCCCTGTCTTTTTCCCCCTTTCATTATCCCTCTTTTGGTGTAAAAACAGTGGCACATTACACAGACTAGTTTCTTAGTCAGTGTATGTATAACTTCAAATTTAATTCAATGACCTTTTTTTAATAATTATTTTTATGTTTATGTGCACCCACGTCTACGTAATATGCTAATCTTTTATTGTGGGCATTTGGTTTTTTTTCTTGTGAAGTAAATTTTATGTGTAAAGTGAATAAAGATAAGCATTGCAAATAAAATGTGTTCTTATGTTACCGGTACCATATTATGGCGAGTGAGACCATGTGCATGTATAGGCAATGTCAAAAGATTTTGATGAAAAATTTGGGGTAATTAATATTTCAAGTAGATCGCACTAAATATTTATATTCCCGTAAACATTGTCGGGCCTCATCGTGCCAGTGCAGAGGCCAACACGCAGCCTACATTTCGTATAAATTCAACACATTGACGTGAATCGCGTCTATCAGCATGTTTTCCCAACGCCGGGCCACTGTTGCGCAGTGAACCGATCCTGTAACGACGGTAGTGGCAGCGGGTAAGCGCCTGCCGCCCGCCATCTTGTAGCGACCGACTGATAGCTGTCCAGTCTGAGGATCTAGGGCCAAGCTTCAGCAGCAAACCGCCATGCCCACACCTGGTCGCGCTGCAGAGGATCTAGGCACTCTCCCAGCTACGTACACGTGGCAGCCGGCAATGTATTCGCTGCCAGCCCCAGCACGCGAGTGATTTATTTTTTAATATGTATATTCATATCTATTATCAATAAATAAAGTGCTGTGTTTTGTTTCAAACATAAGGCATCTCCAACAGTGTTTAGTTACGGTTTTGTGCATAATACATACATAGTCGGCCGACAAGGGGTGGTCCAATATGCCTTTCTTGGGTATCAAATTAATCAGAGATGTTTACGTATTAATCCTTTCGCTGCTATGGACGAGATATCTCGCTCTTCAATATAGGAACCATGTGTGCTATGGACGGGATATGTTGTCCCTCAACTCAGGGTGCCTTTAGTGCAAAGGACGAGATAATCTTGTCCCACTGTTAATACCCACATGCGGCCTGATGAAATCCTACATTCTTTAGCCTCAGATAAGAGTGTCTTAAAGGGTCCTATTTACATTAAAATACTGTAGTTCTTGTTTCAAGCAATGTTAAAAGGAAGTGTGTCTGCAGACACTGTAGTTCCTATTCCGAGATAGAGGGAGGTGGGCGGTGAGAAAGATCAGCTATCTGCCGCCTCCTGCCCTGTGAGGCCACCCTGCTGGACCACTTAGAGAGATAAGATGAACACTTTGGGGGGGGGGGGGGCACTTACAGAGAGAAGATAAACATGGGGGGGGGGGGGGTGGATAAAGGAAGGAAAAGAGCTGTATGGCAAAATGTAGGATAGTCTGCCAGCTACTTAGTGTTGTATGTTTTTCTGCCGACTGCGAACATTTTGGATAGTGTTGTTACAGACGGGGACGTTTTGGATAGTGTTGTTACAGACGGGGACGTTTTGGATAGTGTTGTTACAGACGGGGACTTTTGGATAGTGTTGTTACAGACGGGGACGTTTTGGATAGTGTTGTTACAGACGGGGACGTTTTGGATAGTGTTATTAGAGACGTTTTAGATAGTGTTAATAGCTAGTCTTAGTCTTTTTTCTAACATTTTTTGTGATTGTATGTCATTTATTTGTGACTACAAAAATGAAGAGACACCGCTATCTGACAGACCAAGAAGCACTGGAGATGATTCTCACAAGGAGTGACTGCGAAGAAGATGTGTTTACATTGAGTGATTCAGATGTAGACTAGACTCCACACAACAAAGAAAACTCTCCTCAGCCAACTACGTGTACTGGGATTACACATAGTAGTTAATAACAATATTTGAAGAATCGTCTTCTGAACCAGAGTAAGATAGCAGCAATGAAGAAAGAAATGAAAATAATGGTATAAAAAGGAAGTGTGATACATTTCAGTGGTCTTAGAATAATTCGACTCCCATTATACATCCCTATGATGATACAAATGCAGGATGTAAAGCAAATTTAAATAATAACAGTCTTATCATAGACTTCTTTGTAGTCTTCTTTGATGTGTCATTGATGACATTTGTAGAAAATGAATGTAACAAATACTACTAGTATGTCATTGAAAATGCATCACAGATTTTGTAGTCCCATTCCAGTGTGAAGCAATGGACAGACACAAATTGTGAGGAATTGTTTTGTTTTCTGGCAGTGTGTTTACTAATGGCACGTATGAAGAAACTGAAGCTAAGTGAATACTGGTCAAATGATGCTCTTTTGCGAACACCAGTGTTTGGAGAGATAATGCCACGAGACAGATTTTTACATTTACTGCGAATGCTGCATTTTTGTGACAACACGATCAAGTTGGCGATCGTCTTATTCAAAATTTGGGCTGTTGTCGAAAGAATTCTAAATGCTTTTCGTATTTCATTTGTGCCTTACAAAAAACTGTGCATTGACGAGACCCTGCTTCACTTCAAAGGACCGTTTGATTTTCAAACAATAAGTGCCTTCAAAATGAAGTTGGTTTGGGATAAAAACTTTTGTTTTGTGTGACTGTCTGACAGGATATGTTCTTGATTGCGTTTTGTACACTGGTGCAAATACAGTAGAGCACCACTTTAACGAACTTCAAGTTAACGAACACTTTACCATAACGAACTTATTATTTGGTCCTGCAAAAAAATTTTTTTTAACATTTACGGGAGTTTTATTCAATATTCACGTTAACAAACACGTTGTAATCTGAATAAAATGTAAAAAAAAAACTGCAAAATTACATAAATATTTTAGTTTTTCAATGTTAAAAACATAAACAAACCGCAACTTTTTTTTTTTTGTATATAACTCAGTCATAGCTGATCCAATACATTGGTGTGGCAATACCAAGACAAAAATCGTAAAGCGCAGCGCTACTAGTGTTTATCGCTGCAACTAATGCTCTACATCATTGTGTAGGCACAGATAAGAAGCCTCTGACTTCGCCAAAGTTTTACGTACTACAAAATGCAGTTGCTATCTCTCTGGTCAGTTCTCGCATTGGTGTATTTTACAGTGAATTGCAAATGAGGTTACATTAACCACTAAACGTATTTTCACTGAATTGCAATCAAATTTGACCATCTTTTAACAAGTTCGTTCTTGATTATTTGCTATAATGAAAGTTATAGAAATGGAAGGGGAAAAAAAAAATCGCCACGTAATTCTGCATAGCGAAATCTACATTGTCAATGATAATAGGTCAACATTCTGAAATAGAGAAAATCAATTTTTTATCACCCGACAACAACCTTGAGACACCTCAAACAAAGTGAGAAGTTCATAGGCAAATATAAAAAAATCCTGCCACTGTAGGTAAAACATACCATATGCATGTTGTTGACAAGTACCTTTAGTATCAAGATATGCAGAAAAGTCCAGGTTCTGAGATTTCATTTTTATGCTGTGAGCCTTTGAAGTTCACAATTTGAGCACACACCTCGAACAAAGTGCGAAATTCAAAGGCTCATAGTAGAAAAATGGAGGTTCGGAACCCGGACTTATCTGCATATCTTTATACTGTAGGCACATGAAAGCAATGTGTTTATTGTTTGTATTACCTTAAGTAGCTTTATTTATAAATATTCACCTCTGAACTCAGCATTTTGTTCGAGGTGTGTGTTCAGATTGCGAACTTCAAAAGTTTGCAGAATAAAAATGAAATCTTGGAACCCGGACTTTTCTGCATATCTTGATACTAGACACTTGTGAGCAACATGCATATGGTCTGTATTATCTACAGTGGCAGGATTTTTAAATATTTGCCTATGAACTTGGGACTTTGTTTGAGATGTG
Source organism: Dryococelus australis (assembly GCA_029891345.1). Taxonomy (NCBI): domain Eukaryota; kingdom Metazoa; phylum Arthropoda; class Insecta; order Phasmatodea; family Phasmatidae; genus Dryococelus; species Dryococelus australis. Next base: position 43,392,066 of record CM056993.1, read on the forward strand.
TGTTCAAATTGCGAAATCCAAAGGCTCGCAGCAAAAAAATTAAATCTCAGAACCTGGACTTTTCTGCATATCTTGACACTAAAGGCATGTGTGACCTTCATGTGGTATGTTTTTTTAGCATATTCTGTTTAGTTTTCATTTTATAAGCTTCTGAACAAGCAACTTTTGAGCACCCCTGTGAGCATTCCCAATGCAACCGTGTTGCACATGTGCGGTTCTTCGCTGAGCGTGACCTGTTATCCTCTCGTATGCGGCGTGAGTCACAGTTACTTTCTTGGCCAGAGATTGGCAATAAAGATTGAAAACTAACTTCACTTCAGTAACATTTCGCAGTATCCAATTTTACCTCAAGAAATTTTTTTTGTGCGCTTCACTATAAAGAACTTCACTACAACAAACTTGCCATATTTTTGGTCCCTTGATGTTTGTTATAGTGAAGCGCTACTGTAGTGACATTGACGAGGCAGGTATGGGAAAGTCTGGTGATATTGTGGCTACTTTATTGAAACCATACTTGGACAAAGGTCACATGGTATTTGTAGACAACTGGTATTCCAGTCAAAACCTGTTTCATTGGCTTCATAATCGCATAACAAATGCATGTGGCACAGTACGAAAAAAAATACGAAAAATATGCTGAAAATAGACAACAAACTGAAGAAAGCAGAGATTTCTTTCAAGTCATTGGGCGAGTTACTTGCAATAAAGTGGTGCGATAAACGGGAATTATGGATGCTCAGCACCTGCCACAATGCTGATATGAAAGAAAGTGAAAAGATTGACGGGAAGAGTGGATGTAAAATAATTAAACCCTCATGTGTTCTGGACTACAACATTAGCATGGGATCTGTCGACAAACTGACATGGTTATGTTCTATAGAATCAGTGAGGAAAACTGTCAAATGGTATAAAAAAACTGTTCTTTCATGTATTGGATCTTGCAGTTCTGAATGCCCATGCTCTTCACAAAAGTGTTACCAGTTAAACATTGCCTTTTGCAACATTCCATCTAACGTTCATCAGAGACATTCTGGAGAAATACTCAAAACGAAGAAGGAGGTCTGGAGGAGGAAGGAGGTCAGAGGAAGAGACTCCGATGCGCTTTTCACAGAGGCATTTCCCCACAGCCATTGAAGCAAAAGGAGTTAAAAAAAATTTCCCATCCGAAAATATGTTGTTTGCACAGAGCACAAAATTACTAGAGAAACACGATACTCGTGCAGGGACTGCGAAATCACACTGCATCACACTATGTTTTGAAAATTACCACACCAAAAAGAATTACTAAATGTTGGTGTAATAATATATAATTTCAATATGTCTAAATAATATAATTAGACTAAAATAAGTGTAATAAAAACTGAGGTAATTTATTGGAACTTTCATACGTTAGTGTAACAACTCGGTTATTTTATTGAGAGTGTATCAAAATGTTGTTTTTCGAAACTACTATATATATTTTAAAAAGTTAGTATAATTTCACTATAGTAAAAACAGTGTGTGCGTGTGTGTGTGTGTGTGTGTGTGTGTGTGTGTGTTTTTTTTTTTTGTGTTTTTTTTTTTTTTTTTTTTTTTTTTAAGTGGCATAGATCTACTTGTATTCCAGATTTCGTTGGAATCGGTTTCATAGTTCCTGAGATTTTATGCAGAATCTTTATTTTTTCAAGTACTGGTATCTTCCAAAATGGCACATTGGGCAAGTGTGTTTCTGAATTTAAGCTGATATTTTGAATGTTTAACATTCAAAATTGTTGATTTCATTGGTTCCCGAGATGTAATAAATAAAATAAAAAAGTCAGTCATTTTGAAAATAAGCATTTGGTATGGTTGAAAACTATTTAAATCTGGTTTCATTACTGTGCGCTATAAGTTTATGAGTTGGTTTGAATTCGGTGTACAGGTGCAGAAGTTTTTAGAGGGAAATTCACACACACGACACACACATACACATGCAGGTAGGAAGATGACGTCCCAACCATATTCTTCCATCAGAAAGTAGGTTTGAAAAAATATATATTTTTTAACTTAGCAAAATAAATGCAAACCGTGCAATGTCACTGCCAAAATCAATGTAGACATTATAAATTACAATTAATTGTGACATTAAGGTAATACAGCTGCCAAATAAGATAACTATTAAAGTTTCTCCAAAAAGGGTGCAAAAAGTGGCTACAGAGGCTTTGTCCACATTTGCTAAAAAAAAAAAAAAGTATTCAGCACAGGGGGTGAATTAGTGCTATGTGACTGCTAGCACTACAGAGAGGACACCTTTATAAGCATGTAGCAGCAAAAGGGTTAAAATATACATGCATAGTTATATTTAATTTAAAAAGTGTTTTTTATGCACTAAAGATGATTGAACATGAACTTCATGCAAAAAATGGCAAGTTTGGGGGCATATGGGTTAGAAGTGGGTCAAAATCGGCCCAAAATTTTCCAAAAAATTTTATTACTTCCCAGCCTTCTATTATGACCCTATTCTTGGGAGCCGTGAGGTGTCGTAGTAGAGAGGTTCTACTGTAATTTTTCTTTTAAGCTACATAATTCCCATTGTTAGGGAAAGCTTACCATACAATTTAATTTTGCAAAGGTGTACTCTCTGTGCATCATGCCACACGACACAACAAAGAATATAAATCATTTCTTACAGAAAACTGCTGGTACGACAGAATTGTCGGATGTCAGATCTATCTTGTATTTCATTAGTTGTTTAGTTTTAAGTGTTGTGTCGTGCTTGCAGTGGTGTGCTGGTTAGTACTATGCAATTCCAGCATTACCGTTCTAACCTACCTTATTTTTGTAATTGTAAAGTCATACTGCTGGGGCTACATTAATTTTATTGCCAGTGGATTAGATGCGGTTGGGAGACACTTTAGTTTAATGTCTTTCATGAGACAGTGTTGTTTTGCACCTCTTCTGACAAGACTGTATCATTTTTAATTACACATTGTTGTAATGGACAAGTCGAAAATGAGCCCATATGAAAAAAACATTCAAATTATTGTATAACCTGTCGAGTTTTAACCTCACCGAAAGAAACCTCGATAAATATGTAGTTCATACCACTTTGAATATTAAACACATTCGGGACGTAAATATTTTTGGCGGAGTTAGTTTTCCATACAATAAAAGTCTGATTTTACACTTAAAAAACAGAGTTTAAATGGTGGGTTTTCTAGGCGACATACATTTCAAACATTCTAATAACTGTTCCAAAATACGTTATTTCCAATACATACAAACTTACTGTTCGTAATTCCTATTTGCAACTCCTGAATACATTTTCTGTTGCAATCCTTACTACATGTTCCTTTGTCATCGATACAAAATAATTAGCTAACTCATTAAATAAATACGACACTTCACAGATTTTCCGAAACTGAAATGCATAACCAAAATAAACGATGTGGTTTCGTGTCAAATGACAATAGGGAAAATGGCTGACCAAGCCATAAACTTATCAATCAATAATATTACATTTTGTGCATCGAATATATGTATTAATATGCACGTTGCGATACTTGATACATTCAAAATGTCCCAGTATTAAGGTATCAAAGTGTCAAATTTCTCATTTATTTAGATTTTAGGTTAGGATTTCCGTTTGCTTACATTTTGTATCTGCACAAACTTTTTGTCTGTAAGCATCATGATAGAATTTTGCTACAGTTTTAGAACATTAGTTGATTTCTGTGGGTGCTGCCTTTTTCTATTAAGTTCAACTAAATGAATACAAATTAAAATAATAAAAAATACAATTTTTTGTGCATATTTTACAAAAGTTTGTGGAAATTTTTTTTTTGTATCAATTGGCATTTTTTTTTTTGCGGTTTTCCCTTATTTTCGTACGAATTCGTGAAAATTTTGCTTTCGCAAAATTTTCTAGTCCCTACTATTATGTCAAGTCCACATCTAGAGAATGTCCAAATCTATAGAATTTTTGTCAGTCCTCTGCAATTCGATGGATAGTGTTTCCACTGTACTTGAGGACAGGCAGTGCTGAGCTGTGTTGTTTGCTTGTTGCAGTACCACTTGGCCACGATACACAAGCAGGAGGGAATAAATGTGTTGGGACCACTAGAGCTGAAGACCAACTGGGAAGTGGCACACATGATCAAGTGAGTTCTTTTCTGAATTGTCAGTTGTAATTTTCTTGAATATTTTGGGGTTAGCATGCAGTTAGCAGAATATGCAGGGATGTGTAAAATAGTTAAGAGAAAGAGATTATCACCTTTTCATAAAGTCTTGGAATTTTTTGGCAGTTCCCAAGTATAGCCTCATAAAATTTATAACTCTATTGGAACTGTACTCGTAACATGGGATGTGGCTAACACTGTTGCTATGCACATAGCATCGAGCATAGTTGCACATCATTGATTCAGGTGTGGGGTTGGGGAGTATTGCACGAGACCAAGTTTCCATGGGCCTCACACACTACTTAACTTTCCAGGCACACCCTTTGGGGGCATGGTTTGGCAAATTTTTCTTTTACACATTGTGACCCACCAAATAACTAGTAAAATCTTGTAATAATACAACGTGGGCTCCATGAAATGATGACACAGTCGTGTCAGTAAATAAAATTAGTATGTACAGTAAAACCCCTATTTTACGAGAATGGATCTAACGAGTACATAAACATTAAGACAACATGAAAAAATGATGGTGTAAGGACAATTTTTGTGATAACAGTGAAAGTTTGTAATTTTGAGTGTTGACTGTTTACGTATTATTCAATACAGTAAAAATCTGTTATAACGCGACTGTTTGGGGACATAACTCAGACTTGCGTTATAGCTTATCACGCTATTCCAGGAGTGGCCGAGTATATAGGGGGGGGAAAAAAAAAAAAAAATGTTCTAACAGGGTGTGGTACATATCTGTTAAACATGGCCCAAGTGGTGTTATTTACCGCTGTAACTCGTGAAATGTTTAGCCCCTTCCTATTGGAATTTAATTTTTTTAAATTTGCATCAATGGACTTGACCCAAGGGAAAATAACAGAAGAAGAGAAACGTGGTGTGATGAATGGGGTCACATGCATTAAAGTAAAAATGGCTATTAAATACTGTTTTTTCCCGGCAAAGGATGTACTTATTCCGTCAAGGGCGGTGTTGGCTGCGAGGAGTTTGTTTTTAGATTGGAGGAGGTGGGTTCATCCCCCGACCCCTGGGGGCCTGGTTGGGAGGAAGTGAGAACGAGGAACTAAGCTTACGTCAAAATAAAACTAAACAAAGGTCTAATGCACGCTTGCACTGCAAATGGGCTCTATCTTGCCTCATGTGTTGTGAAACATGTTGCTTGCTCATCTGATTTGCATTTTACATGGGAAAACCAAAACGAACAAAAGCGAATGATTTGTGGCATGCAAAGAAAGGCAGTTTTTCTGCATTAAGCATGTCCACAATAGCTTGTCTGCTGTCCATGGACTTATGTCCTAACGTACGTATCTTCAGAACAATAACACTGTGCTCCTCAAATTTCTGATTTTTTTTTTTCTTCGAAAACTGGAAGACATACCAAATATTCGCTATATACACATTATAATCAAAGTGTCAAAATTATAATTATAATGATTACGTAGCACTATATCCCTTAGGAGATTAATTATACGCCTGTAAATGACTTAGTCCCAACCTTGAACCCACAGAAGTCGGCATCCCTTTTACGACATTATTCCAGTGTATTTTAACTTACTTTTGTCAAACATTTTGGCATCGACTAATTGATTAAATGTTTTTTTACTCTATACAACACTTGCACATTTCATGTTATCCTGTAAGTGCCAGTAAATCTTGACAGCAAGACAAATGAAAGTATGATAACGGCTTGGAATGTGGTCATAACATACCCCACACTGATCTAACACCCAGATAAGATGGAAAGATTGTCACAGTAACATTTTTTCTTGGCCTGTTTACAACTAAACAGAACAGGTTAAATAGGGTCACATGAAAAAAGGACCACCATGGATTCTTCCGTCAAAAGACATCGCACCGCGTCACCGAAACTGAATATAGAAAAAACATACAATATTGGCTGTAATGAATCAGTAAGATCTTGGTGCTGAAAGGAGGAAAAATTTTTGCCTGCTCCATCAAGTCCCCATTCATGACCACCTACCAATAGACCACACGCCTACCTGATCACATACTTTCCACTTATTTATTCAGGCCAGGGGACAAAAATTTCCCCACTGTATAACCGAATCCGCGGTATAATGGGCTACGGTATTTTGGGATTCCACTGCCCTTGTTCAGCATAATGATATTTTCAGTATCATGTATAAATTTAAGTCTCTCTATAGGCCTAAACTTTATATTAAGATTCTATTGTAGCTACTAAATGATTTTAGAAAGTAGAACTATGGATCAAGGTTTTTTTTGCACATGTTTTTGACAATTATTTTTTTTCCTTTCCAGGGGCTATGAATGAAGAAAATATGGAAGCTTAAGTTTTATTATATGTAAACGTTATTGTACAAAGCTAATAAATATTTTCTATAACTGAAGTTTGGATGCTTCACCACAGCATACCAACCAACCTACAGGGAGAAAATGTAAGTGTAGAGTAGCAACTCTTTCCCTTCAGTGAATAACTTCATACCCAGATGCTAATCATGGCTACTTTGATGGGCCAGGTAATGCATTAGCACCTGTATTGATATTTTCAGTTATAATTTAAAAGAAAACAAATTTTTTCACTGTTACGTAAGTTTGTTTTATTACTTCCCTTGTATTTTCTATCAGAACGAAGTTGCCATGCGCATAATTATGATGGATAATTAAAAGAATGTGTTATGTTGTTGTAGAGTATGATGATTGGCAGGATCAGGAATTGACACGGTATTCCCATTAACAAGCAAAACGCTCATCTTCTGTATGCAATTTAAATGTGGCACTAAGGCCAGTATTCCAGAAATTCAGATTGAAAAGTAGTAATGGCCAGGACCTAACTCACAGAATGTATTTCTGATAGTCTTTCTCTATGTCCTGAGATGGTATCAGATATTTAATGGTTTGTAATTCCGCCACCCTGTGCACGGCTATAAATATATTTAAACAACAATGTAGTGTATTTATTTACAACTGGGGATGTCAGAGGCAATTCCTCAATAGAATTGAACAGTTAATTGTCGAAATTCCTTGTCCACTTTCACATAATTTTTGAGGTTATGTTGCACAGCAATAGGTTTTTCCATAGAGGTTGAACTTGTACCGAACTTGCATGTGTTGACTGGAATTAACCATTCAACGATGGTTTGACTATGAAAGAATTAAGATAGTACAGTAGAACCTCGATTATTGGCAATAATGCAGGGGAAGAGATAGTCGGCTAATCGAACAGTAAACTATAGTCCATTCCCCATTGGAAGCAACTTTCTCGGAGTCCTACTAAATATGTACTTGCAGGCCTGTTTCGCATCCTTCCGCCCAATGTAAATAAACATTGCCACGTGACTGCCATGTAGCATCTGTTAAACTCAATGTTTACATGTCATTATGTGTGTACGTGTTCGTATACTTTCGCTACACCTAAAAATAAACATTGAAATGTGACGTCTACTTTTATACCTTTCAAATCTGTTGTTTACTGTTTACAGCTTTTCAAAGAATTCTGTCTTAGGTCTATTTCAAAAACAATTTCGTACGAATATTCACAGTTTAGGCCTATAACATTATTTAAATCAGCTTTATGACGTTTTGAAAATGCCTGAATTATCAATAGTTGTTACGGTTACGTTACAGTAACATATTTGTTTTCCACGACATAGCACATTACACATAATGAACAGTAATATTTTGCCATGACTGTGTTAAACACTTTTACAACTACAGGGTACTGAACTGTAGTATTTATCTTTTTGTTATTGATTTGCCTTGGGTTATTTCTTTATAAGGACGGCCTCAGTTGGAATAACGAAGGAATAGACAGTCCAACGAAAAAGCAACATTAAAATCAAGTACACAACTCGTGTCGCTCATTTAAGCAAATAAGCCTACCGTAAATTTTATTCCGCTCATATTTATATGTATTGCTACTTACTGTATATTAGGTTTATTGAAATTTATTGGGGCTGACTTGGTTATTTTGTTGATTGGTGGTAAATCACGTTACACGACTGTGTTTCAAACACCCACCAGGGCAAAGGTACAATGTTGTGATAAGCAGACGTGGATGTAAATAAATAACCGCCATAAAAACAGTTAACATTTACAACATATAAATAGTTAATATCAAATATTTAAAATCACGCATGCACAGGGCCAGCGTATCGACCATGATGCACAAAGGCACTCCATTTCACAGATGCAATGATTAACGAAACACGTCACAGTATATTTATTACTGCCGTGGAAACAGATTTATCTCAACATCGTAACTTCCCGGGGTAGGTTTAGTAAACAGTGTCTACAAACATAATGTGGTAATTTGAAGTATTTTTTGGAGTAAGTATAATTTGTGCTTCGTTTGGTTAAACAGCAAAATGCCATGTCACGACTCGCCTTGTCTGCCAACTTCACTTTGTTTCTACCCCGCCATCGTATTTAAATATATTAAAATAAGTATTCAAACATAAAAATCTCTTTTCAGTTGTAAATTAGAAATTCAAAAATCATTATTTTGCTTAAAATAAATATACTACAATTGAAAACATGTACAATTATTTACCGGGTAGTAGCGAAGTGAAATTTCCCGAGTGTGAAAGAGATAAAGACAGAGCGCCAAGTCTCACTCAGCAGACAGTTGCTCTCGTTCGATAAAACAACACCGTACCATTACGGCCTACTCACAATATTTTCTGCTGTTATTTTAAACTGTAAAAATGAGATATGTTACCATCGGGGCTTCTTAAATATTTAAATAGACACCGTTTAATTTACAAATAGAATACTAAAAAGCCAGGTTAAAATATTTTAACTGAACTATTTCTTACCACCCATTGCCAACACGTCGCTGCTCTCGCTGTTAATTCATATTTAAAAAGAAATAAAATATTACAAGTTATAGAAGATATTAAGGTAAAGTTTCATTTATTCAATAATACAGTACTCTATAAAGTTAACCACAGTGTTACATATTTGTGGAATACATGTTATTGAAAAAACAGGTTGACATGTTATGTCTGGAGTGTTTTTTCAAAGGTTGATTTTCATTAAGGCGCTTCCAATCGGGAATGGACTATAGTCGTTTTTATCTTGATGGCTGCCATGTGGCAGAAGACTATTATCAGTATTTGGCTGCCTCACTAACTTTCTGACATTATTCAGTACTACGTGTATACTGTTGCAAGAATGCTACAAACGCACGTGGAAATCTACAGCACAATATCTAAACCTGTAAATGTCAGTGTAGACGAAACACTAAAACAAACTAGCAGTCACGGATGAAAGACCACCGCCGCACACGTGGATACTGTTGGAGATAGCACTTTATTGCGCATAAGTGTTTTGATCAGAATTTGTTAATAAGCCGTGCACTGTAAGTCTGCGTTAATAGTTATTAGTAGTGGGAGCAAAAGGATCCTGAACCAGAATTCTTCATAATACCAGGATTCCTGGTATAGTCCATTTTATATAAGTGGTCTCAAATTTGACAGACAATGAACCAACCCACCCAGTACGTAAACAGTAAATGCTCTTGCTCCTAGAGTATTGTATCAGCCAATGAACTGTTGCGGGATCCTTGTTAGGTTGGCTATTTTGACAACGGTTTTGGAAGAAAATAGTACTTGGAACTAAAAGTTGTAATTAAAAAATTATACTTAACAATATTTATGGTCTAGATTATAATTCTAAAGCAATATTAAATTTTCTTGGATATTAGTAACGGGACTTAAAAAACACATTCAGCATTTATGACCGAGTATGTCGACATGCGAACAAGAAACGTTTCCAGCCAGTGGCTAGCCATGTTTGTGTTTCCAGCCCGGTGAAGGCAGTTGTGCGTGTGTTTTTTTTCTCGTGTTTATTATACGAATATCTTATTGGTGTTGTCGGAATATTTAATTGGTAGTTAATAATGAATGATTTTGCAAATAAATTAGTTAATGCTAGTGACGAATAAACGTGATTTTAGTAAAGTAAACTCGCAAGGATTGCCATAGAAAAATACGTGTTCAAGAGGTTACAACAGTAAGTTTGCGTGTTTTGTAAATGTATTTGTAAACCGTTAATATAATTATTGAAATGCACGTGGCCTGAAAAATACAGCACTTGCCACACTTTTGTAGTGAGTGAATAATATTTGATTGTCTACATCATGAATTCGAGCTTAAGGTTAACTTCGGTCAAAGTGTGTGCGTGTATATATTGCTGCATCTGTACGAATACGAACAGCCACGTATATGTATCACGTTTTGTATTTTTATTAAAGTTATAATTTTCCAAGTTAAATAATTTAAATATTATTTCCATATGAGCAATATTTTTCACTGCTCCATCAAAACAATATGCAACTCAAAATGCCACACACTCATGGCAGAATAACATAGATCCAACCAACACAGCACGACCAAAAGCGCAACCACGACACATTTCAATGTGACTTATTGAATTTACAGCATGACCAACACCACGTTCTCAGCATTTAACCTAACCATTTAGAAGGCGCTGATAGGCTATATTGGTCTCAAAGGTGGTGATCAAGAGGGAAATTTCTGATACATAATGGTGACAAATTGGTATTGCTAATGCATACAAAAGTAAAATTATTTTTAAGAGTTAGATAATGTAGTTTTCTATTTATTTTTATTTTAAGCTGCGTATTTACCATTTTAGAGAAAGCTTGCAATACAATTTCACTGTGCAATGTTGTACATTCTGTGTGTAGTGCCATACGACACGACTAAGAACAGAAATAATTTATAATCCAGAATTGCTGTTCAGACGACCGAATTGGTTGGGCTTTTGACGATCTCTTGTATTTCGTTGGCTGTTGGCCGTCGTGTCTTGTGTTAGGGTTATGTGATTACAGCATCGTAAGAACATCAAAATAATCCCGTCTCACGAAAGATGATAAAGCCCCCCCCCCCCCCCCCCCCCCCAAATTACTGCTCACTTTTTCTTTTTACCCTTGAAATAAAATAAAAATGATACCCTAATTGGGCCCACATTTCATTGTTAGAGATTCAGTAAATAATAACACAGATAAATGTTCGTAGCACTCTGGTTCTGGAGGGTTTCAAAATGTAAAGCTTACTGGCCATATAAACTTAAGTTCTATCACTTTATTTTTTTAGAAAGTATATAAAATTTGTCCAAGCTTGTTACACAGGGATACTTGTTAGCAAATAAGTTCAAAGGTTTTTTCTGTTTTTAAAGGCTGTATATGAAAGTAACATAATGGCATGTAGGTTTCAATGTAGGAGTCTTTCATAAACGTTTTGAGCACTTTTGTTTTGCAAATTGAATGTGCTTATACGTTGTTAAGAATATTGTAACAGTAACGGAAGAATAATTCATATAAACAGGATTTACATTGGAAAGATAACTTTGTGATATCAAGTAAATTACAACATGCTTATCAAACAAAATTATTTCAATTTAAGCACACAACGAAGGTGCTCCAACATAATAAGAAATATCTCGTGTGGCGGCAGGATCTGCGACATTCCAAAATGTATCGCTAAGAAAAATCGCCTTTATGATGTCTTCAATCTTGGGTTCGTTGGAGCATCTTTTTAGTGTGTAAGTAACATGTACATTTGATATACTGTTGCTGTAGGTCACATCTGCTTCTCTAGAGCGCTTTGTAACATTTCTGAACTGAAATACATTTTTTCATTAGGTACCAGAGAACAAGCCCAGGGCTGTATTTACAATTTTGAGGAGGCAGGTTGTGCAACTGAATTTCAGCGTAAATATCAACACTGAGTTAGTCAGTTTTTATTGACAGCATGGCAATCTGAACACGTAGGTATTTGAGAAAAGTTATTAAAGTACTTAGTATGTAGACCTGCAATACTTAATGTTTGAGTTACTAAATGAGAGTTATTAAAATTACTGACATTAAGTACATTTGCTTAAATATTATTTTGGCTACCTACATACTTAAGCATCCCGAGAATTATGAGCACCATAAAAGTATCAGGCTGTACAGAGTTTGTTGTCATATCATACCAAGAAGCTGCTTGTAGGCTCTTGGCATGTAGTAGAGGGAGGGGCGGTGTGCCTGCCGGGTTGCGTGTCCTCCAGGTGTGAGAATAAATGTATAGATTCCTGCTGCCTGTAGGGTAGGCAACATGTCACTCATGTCGAGCAAGGCCGAGCACGACCTACGAGGCACAAACCAGAAACGCTGACCAGAGTATTCCCTTGCCAACCAGGGCAGGAGGATGTAACACCTCCCCCGCACCGGCAGCCTACAAGCTTCTAGTATTTATCAGGATGTTACCGAGTTTGAGTCATTCTTGTTCTTCTCGGACTACTTTCCACAGCACTGTTCAGTGCTTGGACCTCTAAAGAACCTCAAAGCTTTAAGTACGCCCCCTGCGGCTACTTCACCATCAATGAACGTCAACCAGCGAACAATCTCACTAACACGTTAAATTCACTTTATCTCCTCAAGACACCTTTCTTAGACAAGTTTAGAAGTATTGTATCTTTTATCGTTTAAACATTTCTTTCCCACTTTTTCCATTAGAACCAGGTCGCCTACACAAGTAACTTTCAGCACTTATTGCCTGGTAGGCGATAGCACGCATCACATTTTGATTGAAACATCAATATACATACTCTTGTTTCCTACCTTACCACTTTTATTTCTGAGAGTATCTATCTGTTTGCGTGCTACACAACATTGAGAAAAACCGGGTAACTGGTTTAACTTCAATAGCGGGCGCCCCTCAGGAGCCCGTCATATTTTCTACACACCCTTTACCCGGCTACCTGTTGCTTTTCAACTGCCACAGCACTCTACCAGTGCTGGCGGAGAGGAACAGAGGAGCCACAACCACTAGCAACACCTTCACCCAGGGAGAAGTGACAGTCTCGAGTTATTACTTTATCCCACAGCATTGTTAGTGTGGGATATCTGTAGCTCGAGACCTGCCGTCCATCTCTGTGTGAGCGCACATCCAGTGGTAGCATTGGTGACCCAAACAGCTCCCCGTCTCTGGTCAGCCCGCAATCGTGGGGATTGCGGGCTTAATAGAGCCAGTGGACTTAACAGAGCCTGGTCAGCATGCCAAAACCGGACTGACACTATAAACTGTGTTTATTTTGTTCACATCAAGGTGTACTTAGCATACTTCAAGCAGAGACTCAATGCCTTACGACCATAGGAACGGTCGAAACGTGGGGCACAAAACTCAGCGCTCCTTGCTGCCAGATAGTTTAGTGCACTTTCTCAACCCACTCCGGAGTGACAGGCGGAACGGACCACGCTGCCCAATACAGGCACGAATCAGTATCGGCTGCTCCGGTAACCATCTTATTTATATCTCCGTGTATCTGAATTTATCCCTTGTGCCATCCTGTGGTGAAAGGACTGTTAACCGGCACTGCGACAGTATTCAGGAGCTGCAAATAGGAATTACGAACAGTAAGACAGTGTTTATTGGAAATAGCGTATTTTAAAACGGTTATTAGAATGTTTGAAAAAGTCGCCTAGTAAATCACCATTATAACATGTTTATTGTATGGAAAACTAACTTCGCCAAAAATATTTACGTCCGGAATATGTTTAAAGTCAGAATTGGTACAAACTACATATTTATCGTGTTTTCTTTTGGTGACATTAGAACTTGACAGGTTAATTAATAATTTGAATGTTTCTTTCAATTGGGCCCATTTTCGGTTTGTCTATTAAAACAACATGTAATTAAAAATTATAGTCTTGTCAGAAGAGGTGCAAAACAACACTGTCTCATGAAAGATGGTAAACCAAAGTTTTTCCAATGCTATCTAATCCACTGGCAATTAAATTAAGTATCCCTAGCGGTATGACCACAATATTATAAAAATAAGGCACGTTAGAATGGTAACGTGGATTGATCATAGAATTTTACACATTTTAGCCATAGACAGTGCTAGGGGTGTCCAAAGTGTTCGTGTAAAACTTTATGAATGGCTCGGCCAGCCATTGAATTGCTCTTGCTATTTACGTATTGTCACTGATATTAGTGTGAAAGGAATTTTAACAGCTGATACGGCTGTAAGAAGGCTGATTAGTTTACACCATTGCGCTTACGTTAAACATCCAAAAGTGTTCACAATTACATAATTGCACTGATCATTGAATGACGTACAACAGTGGTACATGTTTACTGGTTAGCGAAAGAGGGATAATATATTGACTGCTCTCAAAGTTTGTCTGTTAATGCGTGGCACGTTCACTCACTGTTTCGGTAATCCCTTCTTCTTCTTGGTGGTCGCCTCCACTTATGTAGTGCCACATGCAGTGGATACAGCTAAGTGAAGCAGAGGGTGGGCCACCAGGTAGCCTCTCGATACCAGTCTGCAGCGAGCTGGCCTGGCAGGCACGGAGCGGCTGCACTCGGCGTGGTCGGACGGCCATCGCCAAGGGATCATCCCCGGCAATGGTCATGGACTTATCACCAGGTGCCAGGGGACAATCTGCAGCTGCATCATCATGATGATCTGCTGCATGGGTGGCCAACGGAGGGGATGCTTCAGGTGGTGCTACCACCTCTTCGGCTGCAGGTTTTTAAAGCCAGAAGTCCAGAGGTGACTCTAGCTCGACGGCAGGTTCGTTGTGGATCGTTTTCCCCCATCCGGGAAGCTGTGCTGGTGGATCGGCCCTTGGCATCCTGGCAGGCTTGTCAAATGGCCATCCTGTGCTGCTCCTTCGACTAAACATATGTCGAGTGTGCCCGGCAACACCAGCACCTCGGCGACAGTTTCGGGCAGGCTCCGTGACTGGTTGCCTTCTGCTGCCCCACCGGCTGGTGGTATCAGAGACAGGTCGACATGGGACCCCTGTCGCATCTGTACTGGTGGGTTGCGCCATTCCCTGTCCAGAGAGCTGTGCTGGCGGATTGACCTCGGCAGGGACCAAGACCACTTTAGTTATATGGGGTAGTGGATGGGCCTCTTCGCCAACCCCTCCGACTGAGTCAGAGGCCCAGTGGAGACCTTCGTCTCGACAGCATCAGGGCCTGGGAGTCGGTCTTGGCACAGGAAGCTGGATACGGACGGCCTCTGCGCTGAGTGGAGTTTCGGCTGGCTAAGAGGCTGCACGGTGTAGGTAGATTACAGCTGAAGGTACCAGCTGAAGTGGTGCCTTGAGAAAGGGCTTGTCTTGGTTGGCAGTTCTGGTAGAGTTACCTCACTAGTGGGAGGCAACGTCTCAGTGGTGGCTGCGATGACGTCCGGTACTGCAGTGTTTCACTGGATTGGCTCACCAATGCCGGTGTTACTATCGTTGCCTTTAGAGGTGCTTCATTTTTCTTGGCGATTGGGCTTGGAGGAAGCCCTCAGAGACGTGGTTCTCGGTCCAAGGGCCTTGCCAAGAGATTTTACTGGTGCTAGCAGTCCACTTTCCTGGTCGGTTGGCGAACTTGTGTTTAAAACTCTGTTGTAGTTGAGGGCAGCATCAGTACAGATTCTGCTGCTTTGGGTTTCTGGAACTCCACTCGTGTTGGCACAGAGTAGGGGGCTCCCTGGCTGGTTTTTCATTTCAAATTCTTACTCTCTGGGGCAGTGATTGTTTAAAGCTCGCCCAGGTTCAATTGAGGGGGCTGTGTGTACTTCTGACTCGAGGGTATTCCTGGGGAAGGGCCTTATTTGTCCCCTCGTGGCTTTTTGGATACATCAGCGGTGATCCTCTGCCAAGTACATATTTTCCTGACAGCCTACGATTTTGTATTTGTCCTCCCACTTTTCAGCTAGCCCCATACTGAATTGCTCAGGGGGTGGCTGCGCAGTAGGATGGCTTCTCCCAATCCAAAGACTCTGATGCCAGTACGAGGATGCAGTCCTCTTGGGCGTCCTTTGCATCATCCGTGCGGGCCAGGGTGGCTAATCAGACGTCTTCAGGGCAATGTATCTTGGTTAGTGCATTATCCCAATGCCAATCCCCTAGGCGTCTGAGCGTGTGGCCCAGGAGGAGTTGGATGGTGCTAGAATTGATTGCCTCATTCGTGCATCGTAAGGCGAAGAAGATTCGGGGAGTGTGCTGAGCTGAAGGATGTTCTTGAGCTCCTGGTACCTCCGCTCAGTGGAGTTGTCCAGGTCTCGTCTCTCCATTCTTGGCAGGCTAGCAGTCACTTCTTGCCAATGAATTGGGCCCCATTGTCAGTAAGAATACTCTGGATAGCTACAGCATGGGAAAATTTCACTGTTAAATTTTCCAATGATGTGGTGGGGTAGCTTCAGCATGGGGAAATTTCACGGTTAAATTTTCCAATGATGTGGTGGGGTAGCTTCAGCATGGGAAAATTTCACGGTTAAATTTTCCAATGATGTGGTGGGTTTCTTGGTTTGCCATGGGGAACGCTTCCACACATCTTGAGAATAGGTCCGTCCGACTAAATAGATAACGGTTTCCCCTAGTGCTTCAGGGTTAGAGCCCCATTACAGCGACGATGTGCATCCATGGGGTGTTTGGCCATTGGTTGTCAGATGGGGTAGGCTTTGCTCCTGCTGCACATCGTGCAGCCGTGGATGTATTGCCGGACATCCTTGCTCATGCTGTCCCATATGTAGAGCACACTTATGTCAGCTAATGTTTCCCAGGTGTCTGGGTGGCCTGCTTCAGGGTGATCATGACAATGCCTGCAGATGTCGGTGCATAGATCTTTGGGTATCCAATTTCTTCACTTGGCTCCGAGTTGATTGTTGCGAGCGATGCAGTCTCATAGTTTGTACTTATATGGATGCTTCTGTAGGATGTCTTTGATGTCTGGATTTGGCTTCTGCTTATCTGCAGTTGCAATAGATTGATTTGCTCTAGGTGGTTGCGTTTCGGGGGTTGAAGTGGTGCCATCCGTTCCCATTCTTAATCTGCTTTGGTGCCTTTGAGTCCAGATGGCATGGTAGGGCACCTGGAAGGTCACTGGTTTTGCCCAGACAGTACTGTACTTGAAGTCGAATTCAGTAAGGAACATGCTCCACTGTCCGAGCTTGACTTTATTGTTTCTGGAATCTCATAGCCAATGGAAGTCTCTCCTGTCCATTCTCAGATTTAAGTGGGTGCCTTCCAGATATGGGTATTTCCGGATTGCCCAAATGACGAGGCATCCCCTGCTTATTGATGTGGCATTAAGCCACGTGCTGGTGTTGGTGATCACTAGTGGGTGGCCATCGGGGTCTTCTTGGTAGAGGACAGTGCCAAGGCCGTTCTGACATGCGTCCGTCTGTAGGTTCAGAGGTCCTCCTTGTGGCCGATGAAATTGCTTGATGTTGTTGAAGCTGGCTTTGAGAACTTGAAAGGCTGCAAGATGTTCAGGTCCCCATCACCACCAGGCTTCCTTCTTTAACAATGGGTGTAGTGATGCTATGTGACTGCAAGAAGTCTCGGAGCCAGTTGCACAGGCCAGAAAAGCGACGTAGTTGATTCTTGGTGGACAACTCTTCGGCCTTTTGGATGGCTTGTAGCGAGTTTGCTTGAGGGAAGTTATCTTCAGGTGAAACAATATGGCCCAGGTAATCAATCAAATTCTCCCCAAAGTGTTCGAGAGTTTTGCTGCCATACCATGGAGTTCCAGGTGCTCTAGTACCTGTTGTAAATGGCTGAGGTGCTCCATCCAGACCTTTGAGTACACGATCACATCATTGAGGTACACAAAGCAGAATTGTCCAATGTACATTGTCAGTACCTCGGCTATGAGCCATTGAAAAGTAGCAGGCACGTTTTTGATTCGGAAGGACACAACTTGAAATTGGAGCCCCCCCCCCCCCCTCCTCTGTGGGCTTGTGAATACAGTGTATTTTCTGCTGTCTGGGTGTACTGCAATTTGCCAGCACTTGGACTGCATGTTTTGGGTACTGAAAATTTCTGCTTCCCCTATATTGTGCAGTTTTCCATTCTTAAGAACTAGTACCACATTCAAGTTGTAAGGGGAATCGGATGTCTCAACGATCTCTTGTTTTGTTTCTTTCAGTTGCTCCATGATGAGACAATGTCTGGCAGATATCCTGTATGGTTCTCATTTGATGAAGCGTCCCTCCAAAACCAAAAGCGCCGGTGTCTTCGTTGAGAACTTTCTTCAATTGTTGAGACTGTTCCTTGTTAAGTTCTTTGAGAGTCGGTGGAACTATGGCATTTGGACAGAGTTCCAAGTTAATCGTCACATAGTGCCCATAATCCACAACACATGGGATGTCCCAGTATTACGGCCTCGTGGATTTCCGGCAAGACAATTCGACAGGTACAGCTTTTTATGAAGTTCAACAATGAGGATTGAAGTGTCCAGTCTGGTTTGGCCAACCTGATGGTGTTTGACTGCAGGTGCATTGATGCCCTTTGCTCTTTGGTCAAAATGTCTTGAGGGCAGAATTGCCGGTTGTGTCAGTCGAGTAGAGCGATATCCTTGTCTGGGAGCTGGATGTTGGACCCTTCTGATCTGGTCAGGTCGGCCCGTTTCTCCCGCCGGCCGTGGCGTTTCCTGCCCGCTTGGTGGTTTGCTTGTCAGCTGGTCGCTGGATAGTATGCAGTGCACAAGTTGTGCCTCCTTCCTCTGTCCCTGGTTTTCTGTGCATTATCATCATAATGGAAGGCTTGGTGTGGGTGGTGGGGGTTGTGCATTTAGTGGTGTTTTGGGTCTTTGTTCAGATAGTTTGTCTTACTGGCTTGGTTATTCTTATGCGGTCTAGGATTGCTTGCGCCTTGAATTTGTGCTCAGTTTCCCATAGTTCGTCCATCCATCATGGGTAGCTTTTGCAACAGCATGCGGGTGACACGTGTAACACAGCCCTCTTAAGTCTCGTCCGGGAAATATTTGCAGTTACATCTGTTCTTTGTGGCAGATTAATATCTTTGCTGTAAAATCCCGTCACGAGATGTGCCAGTACCTCACGGATAAATTGAGTGGCGAGACGGCTACTAGGTCGGCTCCACTTAGAGATGATTTTGCTGTATTTCTACCACCGTTGGAGGGTTTTGCCTCGAGTTTTTGTGGTCTGGTTACCCATTGTTTTGCAGGAATTTTGTGAACATAAGATCATCCTTGTGTGGGCGCCTTGCAATTTTTGGCAGTTGCAGTTTCCCAGTGCACCACATGGTGCACATATAAGAGGAAGGCCCAGGGTTACGTGGTCTATACTGGTGGCACACTGGCGTATTTCACATTGGCAAACCATCTCATCTATATGCACGACCATTGGTAAATCTGTCTTTGTCCACCCAGCCTAGACAGACCTAGTGAAACCATTGTTGATAATAAGTTTGATGCAGTGTGTCCCCATGCTGGGGCAATTGGGCTTGGAATAGCGGTCTGGTTTGATTTTGGTTGCGATATTGCCTGCTGGCTCGTGCTCAGTTGAGCACCACGGGGTGTTTACACACACACTCCGATAGGCGATTTGGCCCTTGGCTTAGGTCTCCTATATCAAGGTCGTACTGGCCTGGTTCTGTCATTAATTGTCTTAAGGTGCAATGCCCAATATTGGGACACCAGAAAAACTCGTGTGTGTGATGTCCTGTGGTCACACCGCTTAGTGTATTTGTTTGGCACTAGACCAGGGCAGGGGCATCCCGGGACTCGACCCTTAGAATGTATCGGATCACGTCCGGAATATAAAATGGGTCATGTGGCTTTCTGTAGGGCATGGAATCAGGTGTGACCAAGAGGACTATTTTGCGTTTTGGTGGAATTACTTTGGCTAGTATACCTGGATGATGCTTGACTGTTTGAGCTCGCGAGGTTTCTAGCTGTGCTACTCTTAGGTGAACTTTGGTGTCTAGTGTGTTACTGCGCAAGGACTTGTTGGTGCTGTTCACCACAAGTGTAGACGAGGGTACAGCGGTCCCCAAAACAAGAAATGGTCATAGCTGAGTGACCTGCCTTGTCTGCTTAGGTAGATTGCTAGAAATTGGGGTGGTTCAAAGAGGCTTAACTTGTAGACCGGCATGGTTGCTCTCTGGTGAATGGTGGCGGCGGCTTGCTCCCAGAGATGGCTGTGGGGAAGGCATATGGTATGAGACTTGAAATAGAGAATGCTACTATCGAACCTTGTAGAAGTGGAGCAGGTAACGATGTGGCCCTACTCGGGTTCGAACCAATTTCTGCCTCAGCAAGTCCAATGTGGGATCCCCATCCCCGTATCCGGCACCATAAGCACGGTGGATATGGTGAGTCAGGTCACGCTGGCTGACAATCTTGGCACGTGGGTGAGCTAACCTGAGGACCAGTCTTCCCAACTCGGGAATGCTTCCTCCGGCTACAGAAGCATATTGGAAAGTGCAAGCTAACCCCTATAGAAAGAGTACATAATGTCGGGGGCTCTATCGTTCTGGCACTGCGGTGTGCAGAACAGGTGGTCATCCAAGAGGCGTGTATGCTCTACTTAGTGTGTAGCGGTTATAGCAAAATTCTTAAGGTCAGCTGCTGTCCCACAGACAGGGCTGATGTTTATGGGGAAAAGTGCCAAGCTACTGAATACCCTTAAGTGGATATATGTGTTTATTCCTAATGGAAATAAACGGTGATGTACTACCTCCTACCAGCTGGAACTTATGGAAGCTCAAAGACAGGTGAGGGCAACCTGTTCCTAGGCTAACAAGGGCAATTGGATGTGCGTTATGAGAATAACTTCAACTGGACTACTCTGCTATGTTGCTCGTAAGGGGTTGGCAGTGTCTAATGTTTGAGGATTTAGATGTAGACTGGGAAGGATGGTTAGTTAGAACAGTCAGTCTTCAGCACCAGAAGTGTGGTGAAGACGTGGGCAGAGTAGTCTTCGGCACCAAAAGCACGCTGCAGACCAGGAGAGGAGTTGATGGTTCCTTTAGCATCGGGCAGCGCGGTAAAGGAACAGAACAGATTTGTTTTATAGGGGTTGCAGCACACCATGGCTGGAACAGAGCAGGCAGCTGTGGCATAGATCCTCTTGGTGTGACATCACCGACCTGCACTATCCAGGTTCATATCTTGGTGATCTTACTAGTATGGCCATCTGGTTGTGCTAGAGTACTTTGATGATCTCAAAGCATAGCTTCACGCTGGAACATCTACTCTTTGCCATGGGTGGACGGTACAATTCCTGATGCCCCGTGGTGCGTGGCAACAACCATACTGGAAATAAAAATACAATTTTGATTCTCGGAATAGGTAAGTGAAAGGTCGGGTTTGTAACTTTTGCCCTTTCAAATAGTTTGCAAAATAATTGTATTACAATATAATTTCTTATTAACATTCCTTACCAAACAGAATTTCTTTAAATTATGGTGAGTTTTATTTAATGTTTGGTTTTGTGTGTGTTTCGACATTGGCATGTTTTTAGTATTTATTTCCTGCAACAGTAAATTGAGGGTAGTACATGCTTCGTATTGATGTTGAGGTTATATCTTGAATTGCTTTCCAGAAAGCTAAGAGTGTACGTTACTGATCAACTGCTAATGTGCAAATTCTGCAGCTGCAGGCTAGACTTCGAGACACATGATGTACTCGTAAAACATATGAGTGGTGGACACAAGAATGCAGGACAAAAATCGAGCAGCATGGCAAATGTGAATAGGAGTGTGTGTGTGTGTGTGTGTGGGGGGGGGGGGACAGCGAAAGAGACTAAAGAATTCATAATCAAAACCACATAAGCATTTGTCTGCAATGTGCTGGTGGAGAAGTTCATCATCCCAAACTGTGGGAATGGTTTCAGGAGTATGTGAAGGGTGATGGTGACCTCCAAAACAGCAAATTGGTTGCGAAACATATACATTCCTATTGTAACAGAAAAAAGGGGGGGAGGGGGGATTTAGTTGGTGGTAAAGGACAGGCCTATTGCTGTGTTGTATGATGAAACACCTGACAGGAGGTATCATGTTTTCGATGTCATTTGGAAGACTAAAACCATCCATGTCACAGTCTGTATTTCTTGCAGCTTAGTGTTTGGCAGTGCAAAAGCTGCATCATGTTTCCAGGCAGTAGTGTTTGTCTAATTCAGCATGATACATAACAAAATGTGCTATAACACTACAGGGTTTGTATGGATACCAATTACTTCAGTTGTTGGACACACAAGCTTCATTTGGTCGCAGTTGTGTTTCAAGTACACCTGTAGTAACTAAATGCTTTCATGAACACAAGAAAATGCAAACACCGGTAGCTGGAATTTCAGCAGTCCACATATCCACACACTACTCTACTGTGAAAAATTGTTTCTTCTGCCAGTAGTCACACAATGAAATACTTGATTTGAGTCTGTTAATTATTTGAATTGACATTTACAAGATATTGTTGAGTTCTTGACAGCTGGTGGAGAAAATAGTGGGGTTAAATTAGTAAAAGAAATTATACAGAGGGGCCGAATGTGGCCACAAATATAAGTTTTGATTCAGTTAGCTGTTCAGGTTTGATTGACTCTCACTTTTCTTGAGGTAGTCAACCAACCTATCCTACTGCTCATGCTCTGTCCACATAAAGCTACGACATTCAAACCAAATTTGACACCGAATGAGCGTTTGTGTATGTTACATTCAGTGAATAAAGCAATGCATTAAGCTGGCAGCACATAAATGTAGAGTGAAATTTGCTGAACTGATCCACGTTAATTCCCCCCCCCCCCCCCCCCCCCCCCCCCCCCCCCCCCCCAAACAGAAAATATAACGAAGCCATTAGTTTTCTTTCCAATCTCGGAAATGAGTGCGGCCTTGGTAATGAAAAAAAAAAAAAAAAAAAATCCATACACAGCTGCCTACAAATACCTACTTGCATGGCTATGTGGCATCCAAGATAACAGTAAAAATTTTGTCACCAGAGACTAATGAAATTGACATAGTGTTTTGTCAGGCAAGCCTAAGGGCAATTTGGTTCCCTATGTCAAATGTAGGCTCTGAACATTCACTCTCAAAGTACACATAGTGACAGAAGGCATGCGTGTGCGTGCACACACCAGTAGAACAATTAACTATATTTGATTTCCAATAAGTATCTTGCACCTAGACAATAACTGAATTATGTTCCAAGTATGTGTTTGCGAAGTTTATAAAGATAATTAAAAGCACACAACATACCACATTTCAGCATGTACATGCCACACATTTCTAAAATAAATAAAAAAAAAAAAAACCATCCACTTGTGCAATAATTTGCCTACGTTAATATACAAAACATTTATCCTACGTGCGTAAAATGTAATAAACATAGTGGAGCACTGCAGTAGACATCTTACATGAGAAAGATGTCGCTTGTACGTCACACACCCGCCACCACGCTACAAGTGCACATTGATAGATGCAATTGTGTAACATGTGGCAGTGGGTTTGCTTTCTCAAGTCACAAATGTTTTGTAGGGAGGAATTTTTAGGTCAGAATTTATTACGTTTGTATGGAATATGTAGTATCATTCCCAACAGTCACACTGCTATAGTCAGTCTCACGCTTAGATTGCATACAGGGCTTAAGACGCTTACTGTTGCCAGATTGCGTCAGTTTTGTAACGTAACTGGCAAGTTGAGAAACAAATGGGCGGTGAATGAAACGGCCTGATTAAGATCATTTTTATCTGTTTGCCTCCCCTCGAACTCGTATAGGAATACAATCCTGCTACGCAAAGGTGAGTGGCTCCTTTGAAACTGAACCCTGGGAGAAACCCTATCATTGTGATTGCATGGGGCACACGCAGGAACAAGGGTAGAGTTGACAAAAGAAATCAAGTATTGGAAAGGGAGAGTGAATGTCCATTACACCACACACAGCAATCTAAGAGTGAGATGATCTATAGCAGAAAGGCATTCTGCACATGTGTAGAATTAAGCCTGGCAATTACAGTGTCCTGAAATGTAGTATTATATATGACATAAGCTGTACCAAGTACATAGATTTTCTTTCTAGATGTTCTGCAAATACCATAATAGTGAACATTGTCTGAGAATTCATTGTCTCCAACAGTGGTAGCGTGCTGTATGTGGGAACTGAGGGATACAATACCAGATTGTGAGAGTGCACACATGCTATGTACCTGCAGGACAACCAGAAAAGATTAAGCTAGGAGGTATTATATAAGCTTGTTTTCAACTTCATCAATTTATTTGTTACAGTCTGAAAATTCATAAATACTCTATATACATTAATTTTTTTACAGGTAATATTTAGTAATCACAGTATTTTTAACAAGTGACATTCTATAAATGCCAGGCAATAGTAACAGCAATTGGACGTGCTAACAGCTGAAACAACAGCAGGTATAGACCTACAATGATGCTCCCTTTCCAAACAAGTAACAGTTGTGGCAATGTTTACATAAATGTCTTAGAGCCTGGTCCAAAAACAAACTACAGTACGCTAAGTATCTTTACAGCTAGTCTGGGCAATAGTTTCCGACGGGACTTGTGCTCAAATTAGGGGCCCTGCATAGGCAAGGGTGTGCATTCAAACATAATGAACATGCAAATGAAATCACTTGCACTATTGAATTGTACTGAATTCTTTTACACACACCCATAGACTAACATCCTTGAAAAGTTTTAACAAGTGCACACAGTCTGGAAATTAATGTTGCTGTCCAGCTTTTAGGTGGCAATGGGGCATTAATATTTGCAAGTAGCCAATTAAGGGAAAGGGGAGGGGAGGGGAGTGGCGTGGGCACCAAAAAATTATCTTAAAGCCATTTATATACACTACTGAACTGAAATCCCCAGACTGTGCCATGATGAATCACTTAGTTATGAGTAGGTACTCCAGAAAATGGTGAACGCGAAATTCAACTTTATTGCACTGATGTCATGAAATCTGCCCATTTTCTTACAAAATGTGAAATTTTGCATGAAAATGTGTTGACACAAATATTTATTTGCATTCTTCAGAAACTGTAACTCATCTTTGACAATCTGTTACGTGTCAGCTCTTTGTAGTGTTTTCTAGTGATTATTTTTTGTACTAAGATGACAAAAATAGCTACTATTTTTTTGATCGTGAACCCGTAGAGAATAACATAACGATGTCCAAGTTCTGTAACATGCATGCCGGCTGAGTTGTGAAAAAGTACTTGGATGATCTAGTTTTTGAGGTTAGGTGGAAACAAAGACGTGAAATGTAATAATGTACACATTTAATTTCCGTATCAAATTTAAGTTTGTTGGTTTCAGGAAATGTACACAGTGTTGATTTTATTGAATGATTCTAGAGATAAATTATTTAAAGTTAGTGACGAACAAATGTGATTTCAGCGATGTAAACTTGCAAGGATTACAATAGAAAAACACGTGTTCAAAATGTGCACATTTTACAAACCGCAAGTTTGCGTGTTTCGTAAATAATGTATTTATAAACCTTTACTATAATTATTGAAATGCGCATGGCCTGAAAAAGCTGCTTTCAACACTTAAGTAGTGTTTGTCTACATAGTAAATTCGAGAGCAAGGTTAACTTTGACCAAACTGTGTGCGTCTATTTCTGCATCTGTACGTATAAGAATCGTGTGTGTGTATATATATATGTTTTTTTTTCAAAGTTACAATCATTTAAATGTTATTTCAAAACGAGTAATATTTTCCTCTGTTCCATCAAAACAATATGCAACTCAAAAGCAACACACCCACAAGAACCTCAAAACAGTGCCATCTCACAAAAGACATTTTAAACTAAAAACCCCCCTATTCCCCCTTACATTCCCTCTGTTTCCTCGAAATAAAATAAACAGAACCCCACCAAATTAGAAAATTAAAACAGGTTGGGATTCCAACCTAGCTATAACATCCTAATATTAATTACTGGATGGAAGTTAGTGCCATGAGAGGGAACACGAGGAAAGAGGACAATGCGGGTGTGCATTGGACTCACATCTTTTTCTTTAGTGAAAAACAGCTGTGGTGGAAGGATACATTGTGGCAGTGCTGCTTTTCTAGAACTGTCAAAAATTACCCCACATCTTAAATTAATGTTTTCTTCATAAATTAACTAATTGTACTGCTACTGTTTCTTGTATTTAATTATTACTTTTCAATTTCTTATTGGCACTGAACATGTGCATTAATTTTCTTTCAAAACATTATAATTTACCAAATTACTTTAATTTTCAGACACAGAAATTTTGTTTATTTTTTAAATATGAATGCAAAGAAGTTCATTATTGATTTCATTTTTAAAACAAGTTACAGAAATTTAGCATAGCTTTTCTTTTAAACACCAAAATTGACACTGCTTTCATTTTTTTAATACTGAAATTTAACACTGCTTTCATGTTTAAACACCAAAATTTACCACGGATTTCCCCTATTTTTCGAACCAAAATCAGGCATTCTATTTTACCAATTTCTGAAGTCCCTAGTTATGAGACATGATAGGAAATGGGTTACATGGATAATACTGCAAAAGATGCAAGCACATACTGATGGCTTAGAATCTCACATTTTTGGTAAAAATGATTTTGTGATGCTGTTGGTTCGAGACCTAATTTCAAATTTTACAGTACTCCCAAAAAAAAAAGAAGTGCATATGTATTTTATCTATTTGCAGGTCTGCAAAATGAGATAATAAAAAAAAAAAGGAAGTTTTTGAACCAAAAGTATCAAAAAGTCATTTTTGCTACTTTTCAACACCTAACTAGGTCTAAAATTGCACATTACTACTAGAACAGCATGTGTGTATTAACTTTTCAAAGAACAGCCTACATTGTCTGTTCACGTTTACAAGATCATAGCCATATGTTTTTCATCACATAGGGTGAAACTTACTGTCATGATTACGTGTTCTTTACAAGGCAATTAAAAATAATTCACACTACATGCTGCTTAATTCAACACTTTGTAAAGAATTGTTATCCCAGCTATTTTTTTCTTGCAGGAAAGCTCGTCTTTCATACTCGCCTTAGATAATTCCATCATCATATGCAGCCCAAAGACTTCACAAACAATTGTTTTCCAAAAATAACACTCGTTCATGCTTACATGGCATCTAAAGGTAAACTCTTACGAAAGACAAATATTGTCTGTGCAAAGAATTAATTTTGGTGATCATTTTCAATAACTGCACTTATTCATATGCCTGGAACCAGTAGTCTGAAAATACAGTAATTGGAGCATACAATATTTGCTATACAAGTGTGTAACTGAGTTAGTATAATTTTACTGCTGCACTCCCCTACATGTTGCAGATTACCTTAGAATGGCAAAACCCCAAATTGAATGTAAATTTTTCAAATCTTACATGCTACAGAACGCTATTATACCTGTGTTTACTGTGACAGCCAACTATAGTGCAGATAACAGTTCCCATGCGTACTTATAGCTGAAAACCTACAACCAGATATGCTTGCTGAAGGTATAGACTGAAGTGCAAGGAGAAAGGGTAACTTTAACTTCCAAATGACATTACTCAAATTTATCTGTATAACTACTCAGGAAACTAAATTTTCGAGATAATGCCAAATGAAAATTCATTACAAACCACTTAAATATGCTCTGTAAACAATGCTGTAACAAAAAAAGAAGCGGAGTTGCGCTAATTATTTACATGCCAACATTGCACATATTCTTCAACAACTAAGCAATATTGCTGGTATTGATCAGCGATAGAAAATTGAAATGCTGAGTAAGTAACCTTTGACGAAGTCACAATTTCGAAACATCAACCAAGTTGTTATATATATATATATATATATATATATATATATATATATATATATATATATATATATATATATATATATATATATATATATATATATATATATATATATATATATATATATATATATATATATATATATATATATATATATATATATATATAAATGAATCATAATAATGGAACGAAATTGATTACTAAGGTAGGCTAAGTTAGTGAATAATCAATACCAAATTATTCTCCCAACTATGGAATTTTCAGTTTGGAAGTCGTGAAGAAAAATCGAGTGGATGAACATGAATTGTAAAAGCTAACATGCAGGAAATGGCATAAAGCAAAGAAATAATTTAATACAAAAGACAAATATGTGCTTGCATCTTTCTTGCATAACCAAGCACTGCCACACGTGCGCTTATTGGACATAGTGAGTGTGGCACGCGCAGTGTCCAGTGTGAAAAACATAATACAGAACATCCCAGTGGTACTGCCCCAGGCAGCCAGAGCTCAGCTCCGTAACTGGTTGTGCGATTGTGAGAAAAAACAATCCGTTATTTTTTTACAGTACAAAATATTGAAAAAATGTACACGAGTTAGCCTGATATGGTGCGACACACAATATGCTGGTTCGCACGAGACCCAATGAATACAACCGGCTTGGTCATATGTTGACCGCTTCGCTTGCTAGCAAGGAATTTCCGCTCAGCATCGTACACTTGCAAGCAATTAGAATGCTAAAGCAAAAATTCTACACTGCGATTTAAATTGACGATTTAAGGGTGGTATCCGACTAAATAGTATATTTGTTAAGTGTATATGTATTATCTGAAGGTGGTGGGCGAGGCATTATAAGGACAGCGGCACTACAGCATCCCGTTATGTTTCTGAAGGGGTCAAATTGTGGCATACTGGACATGCACGCATCAGCAACTGGAGATGGACCAAGCAGTTTCAACTATTGGAGGTTGGAATGGAATTAGTCTCAATCCAGAATGTTTTGGGAAACTGAAATCAGGATGCTGGACTAGGAAACAAAACGGCCATTCTGAATGTGAATCTGGTATTGCCACCATACCATCTTACTAGGTTGAAGTGAATACTTTATAATAGGGTGAAAACAGCTTATTAACCCAGGAAAAAAATTAAGCAGAAATATTATGGTGGAAAGGTTTTTACTTGTGCATGGAATCATTTCAAGCACAAGGGATAAGTACTCATTACGGGGAAGCCTTCATGGAGGAGATAATTTC
Source organism: Dryococelus australis (assembly GCA_029891345.1). Lineage (NCBI taxonomy): Eukaryota > Metazoa > Arthropoda > Insecta > Phasmatodea > Phasmatidae > Dryococelus > Dryococelus australis. Next base: position 43,420,998 of record CM056993.1, read on the forward strand.
CTCATGTGAAGTGGAACAGTGGGAAGTTAATTTTGATATTAGTAAGAAAGACAGCATAAAGATTGGCTCTTGGGAGAATGTGGATCCTGCAACTCACTCATTAGATGCACATGAGCTTCAAAAGTAAGAAACCCATCTACATACTTCTTAAACACAACAGGAAATAATACAACCTAAATGGCTATGAGTCAAAAACTGGGTGCCAGATATCTTGGGAAGTTTCTGGATACACACTGGTGGCATGTTGCACGGGACTACAAGGGGTATCATCCCTTCTGTAATTACTGATAGCCATATCTCAGTTTGATAGGAACCTGATTTGTGCCTACATCTCTTGAGTTGGTTCTTCTTTTCCTGCCATCAACTGAGGTGCAAAAGAAAAATTGCTGATATAAAAATTGTTACAGGCTGGTGAGTGGCCACATTCAAATCTTAAAACGAATTCCTTGCCTAAAACTCTGAAAATGTCACAACTATATGCATTGCTGCACCAGTGTACTAGCAAACCCTCGTCATTCTAATAAAATATACAGAGTGAATTAATAAAAAAAAAAAAATCATCACAACCAGACAGCACTACAACCTGTTGATGAGAAATAACCACATCCATACTACATAAGATCGTGCAATTTTGGGCAGCACCCCACTTTTATAGGAAACAATTTCAAAATGCCCTTCTTACTGAAGAAGACACACTAAATAATTTCTAAGCCAACACTGTTCCACTTAATTTTTTTTTGTAAATAATACGAGACCAGTGACATCACAGACTACCTTGAAATGCCGCTGGTGTTTATTGGAGGGAGAATCCTAACAGATAGTGCATGTTGCTCACAAAGCAAAATTACAAGCCTAATCACAAACATTTTGTTGTACATGGTACCAACACTATAATAATACAGTTGAATCTCATTAGTACAAACCTGGTTACTATGAAGTTTTTATACAAAGCAATTTAGTGGCCCCTGAAAATATACTAGACATTTTAATGCTACACAATTCATTTTATATGATATGGTTAATATGTAATGGCTCTGCAAAAAAAAAAAAGTATATTTAATTTGGATGGTTAATACAAACAAAACATGATCGCTAAAATTAACGTAAACAATCATGGCACCATAGTTTTGTACAATACAAATAGCGCTACTGTATGCAGTGTAAATTTTTTTTTTGCACCTCTAGCATAAAATCTGTAACTGAAGATGCTGGCTGCATGATTTTGGTGCACAACCACATTTTGTATGCTCTTCTGTGCCCAAAGGAAGTTGATTTGTAATTGTGTTCTAGTGTAATGCGAGTAACGGACCAAAGTCCTGTAGTATCAATTAGTTGAATGAGTAAATTTCTCTTTGTGGAGTCAGCTTCAGCGAATATGTGCAACGCTGCCACTGTTTCTCTTTATGCTGAATATTATTGATTATATATATGAAAGCATACAAAATTAATAAATTAGTGATTTTAGTTTGTGATATTTCAACATAGCAGTGCAGTGATGAAGTATAAACGACACATTTAAATGGAAGAAATACTCAAAATCATGAATGAAATGGATAGCAGGAACATAATTAGAATGGAAATAGCAAACAGTTCAATTTTTCTTAGTCATCACTGTCGACAATAACTAAGGCAGTGTCTGAATTCAGGTATCTACTGGTGTACTTGCACCTTTACTTACCTTTGGCACCAGACTTGATAAATTCGGACAGCCAGTTTTATTGGCATCAGCAACATCTATAAATCAGATAATCACTTTTAATAAGAATGTATTCCTACAGATAACTTGATAATTGCCAAAGTTATAAGGTTTAATAGAGGATTATAAAATATTTCAATTTATTTTGCATAACATTTGTTGTCTTGCCAACTGTACGATAGTTTGCCATTTCAATTACTTGTTTACCTTAGCTAGGTTATGAACATAGGCCTAGGGCAAAGTTATTGTTTACACCTTTCTTTAAGGTGCACCTTAAAATAATTATTTACTCAGTTAAAAATTCTATGCTACCAAGCAGTAATGTTGTACTACTAAAATTTTAATGAAATAATTACATCAGATATCAATTGTAACCTACAAATTGCTTCTCAAATGGCAGCACATGTACCACAAGTATACGTTATTTACTTGTGTGCTTGCAATTTGGACAGCACTTGTGATGTTACTTCCGGGGACAGGTACGCACAAGTATGTGCGTACCTCATGTACCCCAATGTAGGACACAGCTCAAAATCATGGCAAAATTATTGCAGTTCTTGATCCTCTCCTAAAAAGGTAATAATGTACCAAAAATTAATTTTGCTGCAAGCTAAAAACATGTTAGGCCTAGTCAGTAATTTTTTTTTTGTAGTTTTTCATTTTCAGTCCTGTTTGTTTAATACAAATCTCGTTTTTGCAAGGTGCTAAATTATTTGGTTCCAGCAGGTTTGTATTAATGAGATTTAACTATAATTCAAAGCAAAACCAAACAAAATTTTTTTTAGAAGAAATGGAGTATTTGCCATAGGAGTTCTCACCTATATTTAACATTCAATTTTATGTAATTATTAAATAATAATAAAAAAAAATGACTTGCACACAATTTTCTTTCCTGCTGCACTAAATGAACACTAATTAAACACCTGAATATTCATAGAAATTGGAGAGTTGAATTATGTTACATCTTTTAAATTTCTTACTGAAATGAAAATTAAAGTTGCTATTTTTTGTTTCATATACAGAATATTTGCGCAACCCTAGCGGAAATCTTTCCAAATAGAAGTCTGCAGCTGAAGGGAAACGTCACAGCCATGTAATGTCACCTTGTAACAAAAGAGTGGGTGTAGGGTCCATAATTGAAGGAAAAAAAAAACCACACACACACACTCTCTCTCTCTCTCTCTTTGCCAGTTACCAGCAAGAACGTTGGCAAATGGAAATTTAACTGCCATAACGGGAGAGTGACTAGTGGAAAACTTACACGTGTTCTCATTATAATGATGATGCACCTGCTATAAACAATATTTGGCAAGAACCACCAAGCTCAAGTTCCTCAGAAATACTTACATGTTTAGAGCTGACAATTTAATTAAGACTTACGGTAGAACCTCATTAGAAAGTACACCAATAGAACTTACAATTTCTACTTCATTGCAAGCGCACACTATTGTGAACAATTAGTATATAATACATTTGGTAGCAACCTAAAAGAAATGTACTTTAAAGTGATGTACTTGGTAATGAGATTTTTACTCCTTCTACATAATTATAATTTTTGGCACTATGGAAATGCTACTTTATTACATACTTACTCTAACTTGAAATGTTAAACTACTGGCAAGATAGGCAGGTCTGAAAAAACTTACAGCTGTGCTTGGTAAAGTTAGCAGGCCAATAAGCTGTCACATTAAAAAAAATTATACTGTACACAAGGAACATCATAAATATTCAAGAACCGAGACTGGAAGACAAAAAAATAATAAATCACACACATAAAAGGGCACATGCACAACATGTGTACAATATTACATGTCCAGAATGCATTTACTAAAGAAATTTTCAGATGGTCACCTAGTGAGGGACTGGCATACAATGTTTCCATCAGCAACTCAGCTGACTGTAACAAAGCAGTGACACTATAAAATTATTGGACATGAAATTGTAGGACAATCCAATGAATACCTCTATCAAGGTTTTGCATGCATATGGTTGGTATATTTTGAAATACGGAAAGAAGTCTGAAAAGGCCATTTTTAGTTGTGTCGGTGGGCATGGAAATAATGTTTCCAATGTGCACAATGTCTTGATAGTACCATTCCATCGTCATCTGGAACGTACATTACTTTTTTTTTTTTCCCATATGTTAACTTAATGGGGCATGTATATAAAAAAAAAAAAAATCAAACATGCTGCAAAACATTTTAAGCTCCACTGCCTTAATACCAATGATACACAACTTTGAGTTTCATACAACTGACACAAAATGACTAAGAGATTATCAGCAATTGTGCATCCTCTCGATGAGGTCACAATAGTTCTGCACCCAAACCTACGATACAACAGAATTTGACCATCAGTTCAGTACCAAAGTGGTTAGGTCTGCTAAAATCACATAGTCCCGTTGCCTTCAGTTTTTCTGAGCAATGAATAAATCAAACTTTTTGCTCCTTTCATGAACACTAATTACTGCACATATATGTAGCATTTCAGGCTGTAGAAATTTTGCAGACTGTCCAGGGGAATCTACTGTATATTTCCACATATTTTACGCACACAAACTTCTTATCACTGAAATAGAAATATTCTTTGTAATTTTTGCAGTAGCTTTCATGGGTGATGGGTGACAAGATATGGAATGGCAGCTGGCACAGAAAACAGTCAGCCAGCAACACTACACTGGAGGCAAGTAAACAAGCTATTTGTAGACATGCCTGGAGGGAGAAAGGTAGAGCCACCCACCCATTATTTTATCTCCTCTAGTCGGCCAGCCATGCCCCCCCCCTCCAAATCATTGGCTGCACTAGTCTGCAGCCACCCCACACCTCTCCGCCCCTATACGTAGATGCAACAATCTGCTGAGTACACCACCTGTGATTTTTTTGCTTTTATCACTTTAACAGTGAACTTGAAAATGCAAGTGTATGAGCATTGAGGGGTCCCAAACAGAGAAAATACCTAACATCGAAGAAAACCTAGTTTAGTGCATCCAGAAATGTAGTGTCGACCTAAATGCTACAATTCTACACAGACCAGTTCAAGGTCAGATTACCAGATTTATATGGTGTAAAGGATTCTCGCTGCGAAAGGTGTACCTCACTGTGTCGGAACTACAAGATCACAATGAAAAAAGTGTGGAAATTCGACCAATTTTTGATTTGCCATAGTAATGTAAATTCTCTAAGGAAATATATGTTCGTGTACACCCAAAAGGTTGCAAGTTGATGGTTGACTGGCTAAAAACTGTTTGGTTAAATAGATCTTATGGCCCCTTCAAGTTGTGGTCATTATTGGTGGTGGACAGTTTCCAAGGTTACCTAACAGAAGAGGTGAAACTGCAATTGAGTGGAGGAGAAGGAGAAAAAAAACTTACATGATGAATTTCTGGTGGACTGACTGGGTTGTTACAGCCTCTAGATGCAAGTATAAACAAACCCTTCAAGGACCACATTCTGCAAATGTATATTTAATACATGGCAGAAGGGAACCACTAACACCTGGAGGTAAAATTCAGCGGCCAGAAACCGAAAAAGTGTGCAACTGGATTAAAAAGTGTGCAACTGGATTATGGCCAGCTGGAATCACATTTCATAAGCCATCGTCACCATGGAAGAAGAAGAAGGGGGGGGGGGGGGGGGGAGAGAAACAAATATCCAAGAAGCTTGAAGACGACCTTATGTGGCACAAAATTGCCAGTGACTACGAAGTTGATAGTGATCTTTTCTAGTGTATCCGAGTACATAGTGTATGGTGTGTAGTATTTTATATATGTTATTTCACAATGATTTTTTCTACATTTCTGTATTCAATTCTTGCTTATTTTTTCAATTTTCATTTATCTCCGTTTAAGTTTTTAATTCCATATTTTTATCAGTGTTCTTCAAATTTTGTGTTGCCAAAGTGTAAAAGCTGCAAGAATATAAACTATCACTCTTTTGCCGGGAAGGGTGGAAAGTGCGATGCGGAAATACGTACCAGCACATCTTGACATCTCTGGCTAGGCTGATGTGCCTAGCCAGAGACAGTGTGATAAGTCTGCAGCGACTGGCACATGCCAATAACTACACGGCAGTATGCGAACAGTAAGTCAATATCTTAGCATCGCATATTACATAACTGTAGCCTGTGTTAACATCAAAATGTTAACTATTTTAAAAATTTATAAAAGGACAGGAATTCAAGTACTCACAGTGTAGAATCTGTCAACAGGCGCACACACAAAGGATGACATCCTTTGTGTATGTGCCAGTGAAGTCCTGTATTTTATATACCGTATTTTGGTGTGTATAGGCCGTGTGGTATAGGCTGCACAAGAAGTTTTTTTAAGAAAAATTAGGGATAATTAATATTTCAAGTATAAGCTGCACTGAATTTTTGCATTCCTGTAAATATTGCTGGAATCTCATAGTTCTAGTGTAGAGGTCAATTGGCACAGCAAAAGCAAACTACAGCAGGTGTGTTGCTGTGCCGGCATAACACACACAGTTGCTGTCTCATCCAGCCAGAGAGAGAGAGAGAGAGAACAGCATGAGAAACAAGAGAGCGGGTGAAGAGGGCATTATAAAAAATACAGGTAAACAACCCAACCTTCATAGTGCTTCCCCTCCTTTGCATTTATCCTCCAATCACTCCCAAGCAGCTGTGTGGAGCAATGGCTTGTGAAGAGGGGAAAGTCACTCTGGTGGGGGAGGGGGGTAACAAAAGAACCCAGTCATGAAGAAGGGGGTGGGGGAGTGGAAGGGAGGGATGCCAAGCGAGAGGGAGAAACAAAAGAAAGCGAGCAAGCTGGGCTGACACTGGGAGGCCGGGAAAAAAAAAAAAAAAAAAACTGGACTTCCCATATGCCAGTACTACCAAGTATTATGAATTTTCCGTAATTATTACTTATTTTAATGTCCAGTTATGGAATTATGGAGGCTTGCTTGTTTATTACGGAAATTGATACCCTTGACAATGCACCTGAATTTTTCATATTTTTTTCAGTTCGTATATATTTACGGTACAATCTATTGTCTGCAATATAGTAAATATAGTTCTTACCAGAAGCTTGCATGCGAGTAGACAATTTTGACATTCTCTGCAAACATTGTGATACATATTTACAGTGAGAATATTGTCTGCCGTAAGGTAAATATTGTACTTCTACCAGAAGCTTGCATGCAAGTCAACCATTTCGGTATTCTTTACAAAGAGCATGATAAATTTGGTATCATGAGCAGTAAAGATCGTGGCAACACTGGAATGAGAATTCAAGCACTGTTGTGAATAGTGCTACGGTGTCGCCATTGTGCATTTACTCTGTGGTTGTTATACATATCTAAGATTGCAAATAGGCCGCTAGACTACTAAAAACCTATAAAAGGACAGAAGTAATGAAAGCCTAGTACTTGTCGATAGGCGCACACGCACGCACACACAAAATAGAACACATTTATTCCACGCGGTTGCGCAATCGCGATGTTTTGCTGGCTAAGTCATCTTCATCAGGCGGCAAGTTGTAGGACACTGCAGAATGGTGAGGAGCGGGAAAATGGAAAACATTGCAGGTATTATTATATCAGATTGGTGTGGTAAGGAGCTGTGAATATCTTATGTTGAGGCTAGACAGCCGCCTCGGAAGTTGAGGCTGCTTGGAGTTGGCAGCTTTGCCATAAACATGAGTGATAAGCTATAAGCAGCAACCCACTTCCTGTAGTCTTTTTTTAAATGTACGGCCTACACATGCCAAAAAAAAGTAGTTTTTGTAGCCTAGCTGCCTACATTTAACCGACATATTTACTGCATTATTTTTATTCTATAAGTTATAACCTCAATTCAAAATTTTTTTTTGATGCCCACACATAATTTACACACCCTGAACTTTCTACATGGTATAAAAATTGCTTTAAATATGCGGAAATATACAGTAATCATCCTGAAAAATCTTCCAGTCAATTATTTAATACCAACAGCATAAAAGTCACATTTACACCTTGCAACACTGATTACTTACTGAGTTAGGCACAATTACAGTATGGAAGAACCGTTGCAGCATCTGTGGATGCATTTATTCTATGGTACACGTTCCTTACAGAACTGGCAAACCTACTCTGTAATTGCAATTACTTTACATTTTGTGCATGTACAAAATAAAAATTGTACATGCATGCAAACATTCAGAAGTATATAAAAAAAAAAAAAACCACTGCACAGGATACAGTATATTACATAACCTTCACTGCAGCTGCAACCACCACCAATATTTTTCTAAACAGTTATCAGCAAACCACTTAAAAGTGACTCCTTTAGTCCCTTTTCATGGACTGCAAAATCCAAAATTACATGTGAAATTTATCCTGCACATTAAACACCTTTCCAGACTCCAGACATCCCAAGCTTATGAATTGTCCTGAATTGCAAGCCAATTTTTCAGAACTCTAACTGAAGATACCAAAGTACTCTACCATTTCTCCTAAAAAATGTAAGTGCCCATGTATCTTTTTCTTAAAATTCTTTGCTCTAAGAAATTGTGCTTAGAAGAAACTATTCTTTCAGTGCCTCATTGACCATTCCCTGTCTCATTACTCATTTGCTTCATTACTTGCTAACTACACATTAGCATCCAACACATTGTTGAATATGCCCTTGTACAAAACTGTGCACAAAAATACAATAATTAAAAACTTTGCTAGTATTACAAAGAAAACATACACCAGTGCTTAGAACGTTTGTGACACACAACATAAGACCAGCAATATCACTTAATGAAAACCCACATGAAAACCTTCCTTCAAAACACCTGAAATTCCAACATTGTTGAATAAACCATACCGTGCTATGTGCGTACCATAGCGAGAAACAAAAGATCCCAGTGCACAAGTTCCTGCCATGCTTACAGAACTATTTTCATTATCAATCCACCATGCACAATTTTTTCACAAACGTGTGCATAAATTGCACTCTATCTGAATCATGACAGTAAAACCCTGTGTGGTTTACATTTCCTGCAATAGTAATAAAGCATACAATTAAAAAGCTTAAATATCACATAAATTTGCACATATAAAAATATTATAAAAAACAAATGCTCGGAGTGCAGTTGTAACTAAACTCCTGTATGAAGTAGGAGCAGAGGCTGAAACAAATATCTCCATGGTAATGGTAGAGCGACACTCGCACTCGTACCAAACTATGAAACTGTTTGGTAGCATTCTACACACGTCACAGATAAGAGAGGTAAAACAGTTGGATTCACAAGTGGGTATAAACAGCAGGCACAACAGAACATAAGGCTTCCCTTCAAACTTTCTACAGTCTATCAACTGGCCGCTGAGCCCAGAGACGTATCCTCACACCAGACCTTATCATGACTCACCAAATGTATTGGGCAGCAAAAAATTAATTTTATCTGTATGCCCAACACCATTAAACTGTAGAAATTGCATATTAAAAATAAATTTAGTTTCTGCAAATGTAGAAATGCAAAACCACAATTTCAACTTTTTTTGGAACGCACAAATGAGAACCAACTCTCAGAAACAAAATGGCTTGCTTTGTCATTTGTTGGAAATGATGCCTAATACTCTATTTACTAGTTGAACACTGTTTGGCACGAACAAAAACTTGTCTTATCATTAAGGCAACATAAAAGGCTAACATAATTTAACATTATGATATAACCATTGAACCATATTCTTTTTAACAAAAAATATACAGATATAATCTTACTGCGTTCTTCATGGGAAAACCCAACCAAGGCCTTTAGCAAGAAAGACAAAAATGATCTTGATTCAAACTACAGTGAAACACTGTTAAGAAGTTCCCACTTAAGAAAGTTTCCTGCTTGATAAGTTGAATAATTTTACACCTTGTTTATATGGACATGTGTAATTTGACCCTTTTAAGAAGTTTTCCTGGTTAATAAGCATTATTTTTTCAGTCTCTTCAAAAAAACGTCTTAACAGAGTTTTGCTGTATTTATGAATGTTTGACCAGCAACATTCAAGAATGTGGGCTCAAAGGCAAGTTGGGTTGTGCAAATGTTACTTTTTTCTCATGAAACAAAAATGAAAAATAGTCATTAGAGCTCAGCCTTAACGAAAGATTAATGAATTTAATCACATTTTAGGAAATCACACAAAAAAAGGTGTAGGATATGGTGTATTTACCACAGAGGTCTTGCCTACAATTAAATTTTACTTTTATGCAGTTATTTCAATTATAAAATAATAAAAACAAACAAGATGATTTACAGATAAAAATTTTCTTTGCTGGTGCAATAACTGAACATTCACTAAACAAAATTTTCTCTGCTGGTGCAGTAAATGAATATTCGTTAAACAACTGAAAACTAATCAAAATTGAGAATTATCATTTCGTTGCAAATTTTGGTAACCAAATTTCTTACCAAAACGAAAGTTATTATTTTTAGTTTTCGTTTTGGTATACAGAATATTTGCACAACGCTAGTAGCAGGCAATTTCTGGTTCGTGGAAACAGAGAAAATTAGAACATTTGTAACAGTAATTAGCACCAAACAGACAAACAATGGGGAGAAGATGGAGAACAAAATGAAAGAGAAACGTTTCAAAGACAATAAAATAAAAACATATGCTGGTGCGTAAATAGTACAACCTTGACGCTCATGGCACCCAAAATTCTTCTTTATAAAAGGTAAACTTTGAGAACAATTTCCAAAATGACTACTAAACTAAACTGTATGAGCCAAATGATACAACAGTGTCCAACTGTAGTGAAGGTGGTGCAATGTCAAGCAACAGTATTCTGAGTCTCATCAGATGGCACTATATTAAGGTCCCAAATATGTATCATATATCTCGCCAACAGTTGTGAAGTATAGTCTCCATCATCTGTCCAGCCCTTGACTTCTTGTTGCACATTTAAATATTTCTTTGCCATTCAAAGCAAAAGGACATTTTGTTGGCAAGCACCTCAAAAGGTTTAAAAACATTTTATACTTAAAATTTTTTTTTTTGGTAAATCAAGCTAAGATCCAGTCTCCTATATTGTAATTCTCTTGTTCAATAATTATAGTAATTTTTGCATCTTCTTTAAGCATGTATCAGCAACACTGATGCAAAGCCCAAGTTGAACACTTCATATAGTTGACTCCCTTGGTCTCTAATACTAGGAATGTACCACCTCTTACACAAGCAGGGTTACCACAGAATGCAAGGAGTTGCAGCGAAGCACAATCATAGCAACTCTCCACTTCTCTTAAACTCCTCGCGTGCATTCTGCACAGGCATCCATGCACGTCAGAGGGGTGAGGAACCAGAAGATATCAGAAGTAAAGATGCATAAAGGTAAGTGGTGAGCACAAATATGCAAAATTCACATAATTATTTGGCCCCACACGAGACTAAACACTTGTATGCTTCCAAAGCATGTGTCACTGGGTCACAGTTCATGCAAAATGCCCAAGAGAGTTCTGAGCACTTCCTGTTTTGGAAGCCAATAACCGAATGACACTGATTTGAATATATATATATATATATATATATATATATATATATATATATATATATATATATATATATATATATATATATATATATATATATATATATATATATATATATATATATATATATATATATATATATATATATATATATATATATATATAGAGAGAGAGAGAGAGAGAGAGAGAGAGAGAGAGAGAGAGAGATAGATAGAGAGGATGGTGCAACCTAGATTGCTGCTGGGAAATAACACAAATTTTGCAGGCCTGCAGTGATTAGACCACCCAGTCACTAATAACCGTTTCAAAGCTATTTCTATCCTAGACTCTTTCATTGATCAAAAACTCTGGCCTCACCTCAGCGGAGCTAGGAACACACCCTCTGGCACAATCCACAGCAGTCAAGTTAATGAACTGAAACAATTCTAAATGTCTGATGAGCTTATTACAACATCTACACGTTCCCATCTTGACACAGGTATTATAATTACTGGACAAGTACTGACACAGGTAAGATATGAGGATGCAGACTCCAATAGGAACTAGTCTTTCACTTGCGGGACAAATGTGCCATTTCCACTCAGCCTGCAGAAGAAAGCGAGATGAGTTACAGATGGAGCAACAACAGAATGCTGATAAGAGTGGAGAACAGGTGTGCACTGACGATACCCTCGCACTACAGTACAGTCTGCTGTACTATCCATGCTATTCCAGGTCTCCCTGTGCCTGGTATTAAACTGGGGGCCACGGCATTGACAGGCTACAGAAAAACCATCCACCTGTGGGTCCTGCAGTTTACAAGTAATTTGTTTCTATATGCTGGTAGACTTGTTGTACTGCGAATACCCACTTTGAAAACCAACCCCAAACTTGGCACAGCCACAAAGAAAATTCAACAAAAAATTCTACAGTTCTCACATCAATTGATAAAGGCATACAGTTCGGGAAAACACGTTGCGGGAATCCAGGCAAATCTCTCACTAGTGACTGAAATAAGTTGCTTGGTAAAATTCAGGTTTCAAGATGCAAATATCCTGCAACCGAAGAAATGCAAATGTAGCTACTATCTGCACATAGTGCGCTCCTCGCATGTTTCAAGTCTTCAACTGAAACTGTGGCAAGCTATGGGCTAGTGCTAGCTCCAGGCTGGGTCGTAACCTTTCCAGTTGGCATTGGGCGCAAGGAACACTCGCCGGCCTTTGTACCTGAAGCTGACGACCCCACGGTAGCCAGTGCGAGGCACACCACTCTGCAACACAACACCTCAGCATCTTTGCTCTGAAGCACTACAAATCCTTTAAAGTGTCAAGTATCTCTATGATAACATTGCTATAGACTACAGAGAAGCGATGATAACAATACTACAGACTATAGACTACCAATACTCATCCAGCTACAGATCACAGTAACTAGTATGAAGTACTCACAGTGTAATACTTGTCGACAGGTGTGCATGTGTATGCACATGCACACACACAAAGGACAACAGTATTTTCCATGTGATCATGCAACCGTGTGGAAAATGTGTGTGTGTGTGCACGTGTCTGTTGACAAATACTACACTGCGAGTACTTGAATTCCTGTCCTTGTACATATTTTTGGTAGCCTAACGGCCTACTTGCAATCTTAACTAGTATGAAGATAGTCTGGACAGCACAGCTGATTATTTATAGAGACTGAACAAGCTTACTACCCTTGTAAATCAGTACCTTATTTACATACTGAATTCAAATGCATGAAATACATTTATTATACGGTCGTATCTTCTCGCTAATGGTGTATAATTTAAAAGAAAACTATTGTTGAGCTAGATATATTTTAATCCCACAAAATTCTTAAAAGTGTACGTTATGCCATTTTACATTATTTTAGCTGGCAGACACTAACCGCGTTAATATCTTGAATTCATATCCACACTTTTGTCAGTGTTAACCTATGTTCATCCCTCCCAGATAAGCCCCCCCCCCCCTTGCTGCAGCAGAAGAGTACCAGAGTGCAGACGACGATAGTGGTCACAAGTGGCCAGGTAAACATGAACGTACAAATGCTGTACACAGCCACAGTCATTTTAATTTTTCCTTACTTCAATATTATTTTAACAACTTTATACAAAACGCTAATGCAGTCCAGTAATTATACAATGTTAAAGTTCATGAGGCTTTAAAGATAGCCTACAGGCAAAAAGGAAGTAATTTAAATATATTGATCACTTGATATATACAGAAATTATTTCAAAATATTCTACAACAGTTCAAGTGTTAAACAGGTCATTTCAATTAATTGATATTTTCCACTAGTATATTTTACTGATCAATGTAACAGACCATTGGCTGCATGTACAGCCAAAATTTTCTCTCAGAAGGCAAACAAACACTCAAACCAATCAGAATACGGATTCTTCGAAATGAGTTATGAAAGTACCTTAACACATCATTGCAAATGACTGCTACAATACTCACAGATTCTGAGATTTTTCAAAACCTCATCCTATATAGATATTACTGTTCAATGAATAGATAAGCTATTTAATAGCTACCTATACAGAATTATATAGTCTGTCTCGTGTAAGGTTTCCAGATTTTGACAGATTGTATGAAAGTAGTACCATGTTAACAAACTGAATATGTATCCTTCCACCACCATGTGCTTTCCATGTGGCTGTCAAAACATGTCAACATCATGTGAATTTTTGCTTGACATTTCAAGCATGTCAACTATAATTGAGGAAAATATGTGATTACACAAATCTTTCATTATTTCTGATGGTAACATCTACATTGTGTTATCAAAATACTATTAATAAAATATATTCATTTTAATACAATTAAATGGATATTATTAATTACTATCAAATCAATAATAACAAACACTTAAAAATATATTTTAAATAAAGAAATTATTTTGGAATTTGCAAGTTTGCAACTCTCACAACAGGATAATATTTGAGGCAAGATAGAAAGACATAGATGTTGGTTACAATTAATACTGTAATCAAAATTAAATCACACTAGTCAAACAATTTAACGGAGGATACAAAAACTTACCTGGCCCGAAGTATGATCAGAATTGCCTTCTTTGCATGCCTCAGAAAAAAAAACATAATTAATTCACAACAATTGAGCAGTAAAATGAACTATGAGAAAAAATCTGCTGCAGTTCTGTGTAAAGACAATGTTACCAATTAGCTGAAGGAACACTTCTTTAAAAAAAATAGATAATGCATTTAAAAATTGTTTTTTACTTGCATCAATTTTGAGTCTGAAAACATTAAAATTATAAGAATGTATACTTAGGTTGAGGCTGACACTGTAGATACAAATCCTCTAAACATTTCTGTTTCATTATCTGATGATCCTGGTTCTAGACTATCACCTAGGGGTACTGCCAGAGGCTCCGAATCACTTTCCAATGTTAATGTCAGTGCTTCATAATAATTGTCACTTGACAAATCATCATCATTATCATAGTCATCATCATCATCCCCAACAGTTACGATGATTGGTTTGACTACAGCACGACTGTCCCACATTACTTCACGTGACCAGTCCTCCGAAATAAGTTTCTCAGTATGCAAAACATAGTTGTTCCACCTGAAATTAAATAGATAACTGCTAAGCAAAAATTCAACAATCCAGCAAATATTGCATCTTTATATATATATATATATATATATATATATATATATATATATATATATATTATATATATATATATATATATATATATATACACACACGCACACACACACACACACGTGCACACGCGCGCGCACACACACACAGACACAGAGAGAGAAAATCACCTTTCAGTGTTAATGTGGACAATAAAATGCTTACTGAATATCATAATTGCGAGATGTGATAATGGTGCTAAAATTGTATGTAAAGTGCATTGAACTAGTGTTTATTAGGAGTGATATATGAGAAGAGACAATTTCAGATCAAACCAATCATATGCAAACATACTAATAGTCCACAAGCAAACACAGTAAATATTTAGGGGGAGAACACACACAGCAGAAAATGATTTACATTGTCTAATTATGAATATTTTGTTAAAGCCCATATTCGTAACGAGTTAGCACTGTAACTGTAACTGAAATAATAATTTGAATTTTTTTTACAGTAATTGGAAGTAAAAACAGGAGTAAAACAACTGCTGTAAAATGAAACAACATAAATTAATTCATACGTGGAAAAACACAAGTTAGTCATAACATTGTCGTAGGCCTAAATATTTTTGGTCTAGACTTAATGTACTGTTGTCTTCTCAAACACTGGGGAAAGTATTTACCAAACTATGACCTAGTATATCTCAGGCATCACATGGTCCCATCAGCAAAACATTGCCTAGGAATTCCAACCAGTCCTGGCAAATCACAATATGGTAAATAAATACATTTTGGGTGGCACAAGGACTTACTTTTCAGCCGAACTTTCAGAGTTGCCTCCTCCCACAAAGAAAAAACAGTTTTATCGTCAAAACGTTTTCCTCTCCCAGCATGAGCCGCATAATTCCTTTTGGATTCACTCCATACCATTTATTGGATTATAATGGCAATGGTATGGAGGTAAACGCAATACTTGGTGACCAGATTCATGTATGATGTGGTCTACCTTGTACCTAAAAATTACTTTTTCCCTCTTTCTATGTAATCACTGAAGTATAATAAGCAACCAGAGTATTCTTACAATTTAGTTTACCCGAACTTACCTTTTCTGAGGTCTGTACTGCAGGGCAATACCCAACAGTTCTCCTCGGAGTGCGTCTTATGGATATTGAGAATTTTTATCCTCCAACCACTTAATCAATTCATGTTTCGTCCAACTTGTGGTTGGTAATCTCTCATTCTAAAACTGAGTTCAAAAATTATGCCACATTATATAAAGTGATTTCAAAAATAAAACTATTTTCAAAGCACTTCAGAAAATAAATGAAAAACATTTAAATAAACTATAAATTAACTGTGACCCCATTTTAATTAGTGTCAAATGTTAAAGTAGACTCACAACAATATTTTTAAGATTTTTCCGAGAAAAGTAATGGCACCACTTTCCGAAAAAAACTTTGTGTCCAGTAGAAGTTATTTGCTAATCATTATAATATAAAAAGAATTGATAAAATTATCTTCGTACTGGAATTTTCCATAAACAACAAAAAAAATTCTCGAACTTACGTAAACAATATACGTACTTATTTCAACTAACCTGGACACTATGATAAGATGCGTTATCAAGTATGACAACAGTTGGTTCCTCTACCAGTGGCACTGTTTGTTTTGCAGCCATTTTTCAAACAGGTCTCCATTCAAGTTCCCATGGTAATCTGTATCTTTATTTGAAGATACAAACACCAGGTCGGCACCATCATCAAACCCATTTCGCGACCCCACGTGAAGCACGATAAATTGTTTCCCTTCATCTACGTTCTTTCGTTTACACATGGAAATTGCCTTATCCTGCCATGTCTTTGCCGGAAACCCTACAAAGAGTAAACCACCATTACTTGCGCACGACCACAAAATAAAAACCAAAAGAAAGAAAAAAAATGAAACCGTGCACATACACATAAAAATTATAATTTTACTGATGTTACTTAATCACATTTTGAAATAGTGCTGCACTTGCCTTTTGAAAAGATCCATGTTTCATCGAGAAACACAAAGTGGAAGCCTTTTTCTTTAAATTGGTTGCACTGCCTCAGAAATGTAATTCTGCTAGCAGCAATATTCAGATCTTCAAGCAGAGCAATCCTGACATCAGTACGTTGCCACGAAAATCCTAAGTCTTTAAGCAAATGTTGTAATGTTGCCCTGCTTCCACTGAAACCTGTTTGTCCTCTTCCAATTAACGCTGAATGAACAGTGTCCAAAGTTAGGTGTTCTCATGTATTGAAACAAGCAATTTATTGACTACAGAATAAATTCTAGACATTGTAAAAAAATGTGTCTAAATACTTTTCATGTACGCATATCAGACAATTTTTAACAATACGAGTATTTCATTTCTGATTTTTAATTAGTGTGCTGAAATAGATCATACTTCACAGTAATTATGTTAGGTATGCTACAATAATAGATTTTTCGAAGAGTGAATGTGGTTATTAAAATGTTAAAGGATTTGTGCAAGTGTTATTGAACCATTAACAGAAAACAGGAATTGCACTGATATAACATTGCACCCAATTATTTACTTTACACAGGAAGTAACAGCAAAACTTAAAAGTAATAAATGTTGTGATGAGATTTTTTTTTAATTACAAAGAAGGAGTACGGTAATGCTCTGGATTCTAGCGAGCATGTTTGGTATAATGTGGGATATCAGCCATGAGAGTAAATGGCGACGGTTAATACATAATTGCTACAGGGATTGTAAATTGGCTATCCTATCACAGCATTATTTTATAAGCACTATGCGAACAACATTGTGTCCATTACTGTTTAAATTACATATTAACTTCCTTCTTTGCTTTTAAGATACATAAACTCATAACCTGACAAACTAACAAAGGAAAAATGGTAAATTTCTGTGGTCACCAGTCCAACCAAGAATTGGCACATGTTAACTGGGCAGCACCATGCCTATAATAAAACTGTTTACATTGTGAAGGAAAAAGCACATTATTTTCATAAAAAATTTACCTGATTACTTTCACAAAACTTTTACTAGGCACCCATCTACTAGTACATGCCTAAAGTCAACAATATATACACACATACCTCTGTTATACATGCCATATATTATTCTTCTAATCGATCCTTGACCGAACTCATCAACCGCTCCTCGCTTTGTATACTTTCTCTCTTTTTTTTTCCAGTAGTTGTCAGGTTTTCTGGATCTGTCTTCGAATATCTTAACAAAATTACATTTAGGCAGTGAACACAATAGAGTTAAGCCTGTCAAATCATACACAGAAATAGTTACTTAGAACTGTAAAAGTCTTCTACAATCAATAGTTATGGAACCTATTTTTAGCAATTACATTAAATAAGACTGTACAAAAAAAAAAAAAAAAAACATTCCTCACAAATGGTGAAGACCGGTAAGCCTGTGATCATTAAGTAATGAAACCAAGTGGCAATTACATCAAATGCACGGCCGTATGTACCATTACAGTAATGTGAGTATTTAATATTCATGCCCATTGCCACCCCAAAAAAAAAATTCAGTACAATTTGTTGTCCTATACGATTAGTATTTATTACCACAGCTAAAAAATTTTACCACAGAAAGAAAAAGTACTTTACATAGTCTTTCTGGACAAATTAAACAATATATCTCAGTTTTAACGTAATTAGGCATAAACAATTAGTATTTAATTACAACTGCATTCGTGGTTTTAGTCTACACACACAGGCGAGCAATGTAACCTCAATGTTTTGGTGAAGTCAATACTATTCGTTGTTTATTGAACATCCAGAAATTAAGTCAACTGTAAAATTAATAAACTTTCTAAGAAATGTAATGAATGCTGAACATTTAAATATTGTCTGCTAAAAACCCGCACACAAACTTAAAATGTTTACCTTATTTATAAAAGAACTAATAAACGTTTGCCTAAGATATTTACATTTCCCCATCAAAATAGACCACACTCCAAATATTCACGTAAATAATTGATCACTACTTACTTTGTGACAGTTTTTGAAGAAATTCCAAGCACAGAACGACTTTCCAGTTCCCCCATTAGAATCATGTCTTCAATTCCTTTGGCAACACAAACTATATCTTGCTGTCATTGGCGATTGCATGAAGATTTTTAAGGTGTTAAATTTGAAACAACTAATCACATAACATTCATTATTTCGATTCGGAACTTAACTAAACCGATACGCCCGCACACGAAAATCACATCGCACAATAACATGGCGTCCAGTCATTGGTTGGTGAAGATAAACCACCCTCATTTTTCATTATTTCTGTTATGCAATTTAACAAATTTGCAACTATAAACATGTTTAATAACCTTACACAGAATACTACAACGTAATATTATTTATGTTTATTCCAAAATTGTCACTTGTTTTTTTATTTGTACTGTGCACTATTTTCTTTTTCGCCGATGTAAGTAAGAATACATGTTATTCAGGGATACCACCATTGCTTCACGTGGCGGTCAGCTGACATTGGTTATTTCAAATTAGACGCTATTGTATTACACTTTAAATATGTTGGCAGCAGTAGCTGTCAAATTCTGGAAACCTTAAATGAGACAGACTATATAGTATAATATAATAAATCAAAATATAGCTTCAGCATAATATAATCTTGTATAAATGTGGGCCAAGCAATAACTTAAATGACAGTCTAGCAGTAAGGTGGTACATGCCACAAATGTGACTTATGCCCTTCTTGAATTGTAACTGCAAAGAAAGTACAAATGTGTATAAACCCATTAATATTTCTTAAGAGGCACCTACTAGCAGTTTGATGAAATATAGCGCTAATGAAGTTAAACCAACCAAGGATTGTAGGTATAATATAATATAATTCAATGTTACCACTTTGAGTGAACTGCAATCAAAGACTATGCTATTTCAATCTGTTACAAGTGTTACTACACAGGTGTAATTGGTGAATTTAAAATATTTAATTTTTATACCAAGTGAGGCCTAGGCCTATGAGGATCAAGGAGTAGGATTAGTTTGAGCATTTTTTATATTTACATATTACTCTCAGTGAAGCCTATCAGAAGGACAGGTCATGTCATTGACAATTCTAAAAGTAAATTCAAGCAAAGCTAAGTGTCTCTTATAAAAAGAGTACCAATTCAGTATATTTATCAATACTTAAGCATGCTAAACTGCACGGCATCGTCAATTCCTTATTCCATATGTATTGTGTACGTGTCAATTCATTTCCCTATTCCCTCATATATGATTTTGTTAAAAGTTCACTGATGATAAAGTAATAATTCAATATAAATTGCAGAGAAAATAGAATTCCTCATTGTCTTAAATATGTGTATATATTGTAAATGAAATAAAGAATTCAAACATTGTAGGTTAAGCCAGCTGGTTAGGAAGTCATGTCTTCGATATAAGTAACACATTTCCTATATGTCTAAATTATAATTTCATTAAACATTACCTTGCACAGTAAAAAACGTATATGATCTTGCTAAGTGATGTTGTCTAAAACTAAGAAGAAAAGTGTAAAATCCACACCAAACAAAATAAACAGTGAATTCTACATGATAGCACAAAAACAATCTCCCAAACTCAGTGTGACATAAAACTGAACTAACATTGTATGACGGCTTTACAAAGTGCCAAGACATTCCAACATACAAACGCCAACCACGTGATACTAATAACCAAAACATTTTGTTAAATTTAATCTGTGCAAGTGAAGTATAATATCGTACTACTGTATCATAAATGTATTATTCAACTACGTTTTCATGACAAGATTTTAAGTTACTTTTTAATCCAATTGTAAAAATGTGATCCATGCTAATGTATATAGGTTAAGAGTTTCCATATGGAACATACAAAACTAAAATATTACATTATCTGTAAAGTGTAATATCATGTATCAAATGTTACTAACATCACTATTTAGTACTTAGCTGGAAATTAACATGTAATCCAATAGATTGACTAAGTATTTTTAAAATCACAACAAGCTGACTTGCAGCAAAAAGGCCAGCCATTTCAATTGTGCTGCATCTAACAATGCACATTATCCACATGCAGTATAGCCAACTACTGCATATAAAAATTTCCTTTCACACAGGAAAACATTAATATGTACAAACTTACTTTCTTTGCATCAAACCATGTTTGTTAATCTTTGTTTAAATGTAACGTAACCTCTGGACTTAAGCCAGCAGGCATCATTGATAAAATAATTAAGTATCTTAACATATGATTTCGAATTAACTTCCTATCACATGGTGGATGAAACTACCACACGTGCACAGAAATTTCCCACCTCTGCTTGCACACATCCACCACCTAGCATTTCAGGGGGCTTTTTAAACATTAAATGCGGCGATGGACATACCTCCCTCCAATCCGTGAGTTCACTAGATCACGTGCATATGTATTGGCCATCATTTAAAACTGTGTAAAATATTTTAACTGTTATATTAATTAATCTTCCTGCCCTGCCACAAAATTTCAAAATTCACTCAGTATCCCATGTTCAATTTCAATGCCATGGGGCCTCGAATTGGGTACTCCACCCTCGACACTGCCTTAATGTATAACTCGCAAATGCCACCACTCGTCTTCAAGATTGTCGTAACCTACAACCCCATCAAGACTTAGCTCAGCTCTCGGACCCCAACATTGTGAACATAACTTCAAACTGTGAAACTATTGGACCAGCTACCCTATAGCAGCCGGGACGGACTGCTTGTTCGACCTGGGGGGGTAGTGTAGCGGGCTCCAGGGTGCCCGCACGTGAGCTAAACTTGGATGGGTTATAGATTCCTGAGCGAGCCCCCTGATTTACAAACAAGCCTAGCCGACCTACTGAGGCCAGGCTATTTAAGTGAGGAGCACATACCCCTTCCCCCCAAACTGTCGGCAAAGTGTAAAGTGTCAACGTCAGTGTCGGAGTGACACGGACGAACACAAGGGTCCGGGGAGCTCCGGCCCATCTGAAAGTTATTCAACATCTTCATTGGTGAGCATAATTCTGGCCAGGTGGTAGGGCGGCATTCCCGATATTGAGGTCCCGTCTTAAAGAAGTAATAATCACGTGAAAATGCTAGGGCCTTTGTATAATCGTATTCCCTTATAATTAACTTATCATTCCGTATAAAACAGTATTCTCTTATGTCAGTATAATTAATTTACAGTTTCTTGTATAATTGTATTCCTTCATGTTCTTACAGTTATCTTGCCAGAGTAAGGTAAAGTCAGTATTGCAGGGAGAACCCTATTGTAATATTGCTGTTTCAACACAATATAATTTGTAACACATTCCAATTGCGTGACGTCCAGCAACACGGAGTAACGATAACTAACTGCTTTCATTCATAGATAGCACCACAAGTCAAGATGGCCACCGGCCATGGCACTTGCAACAGTTGGCGCCAAGTTTGCATTTGAATCCAAGTAGACACTAATTGACACAAACCAAAACAAACCTAAACAATTGTGTTAACGCATTGTTCTATATATACCTAAAGTATTGTAATAAATGTGAGTAGTTGACCTCCCCTCTTTCGTTGAATAGCAGTTAGTATTAACTACCCCCAAAGTAAGCCCCTACCTAACTAGAGATATTGTGACTAGGAGAGAGTGGCAAGAGAGTTCAGTTTAAAAATAGAACTAGTCAGTTGTTAGGTAGGCAGGTTGTTACAACCTGCTCAGTGGCCCTCCTGTTCTGTCCTGCTGGAGCAGAAGGTAAGGTGTTGGGAACATTTTTTTCAGCTGACAAGTTTGACAAAGTTGCTTAGAGTGATGTTATTGGTGCTGTGTTTTATTCACAATTCATGCAAATTACCTAACTGGGCACTTTACCCCTAGTGAGTTAGACAAGTCCCTTCACGTTCTATTGTTGCATGTGCAGTCTGTGGTGTTCAAAGAAGAGCTTGCTTCTGTACAATAGGGTCAATGTATTTCTCCCCTGATTCAAAAACTTGTTCCCTTTGTTGATGACACAGCTCTGTTGAGAGAGGGCGGTATACTCCTCCAGCATTTTTGACCTTGCCTTCGATCACCAGCATCCAGTGCTGCTCCCCAAGACCCATGTTTTGACCGACTTCCTGCCTTGCACCTATCCACTGATGTTTTCCTGGCTGCATACAAATGTCTTGTTTTTCGTCACGGAAGGTCTTCCGAGATCTACAGTGACTGTGAGATAAACTTTTGTCGGGTCCCCAACTACATGATGATGGAACTCCCGCAGCTTCTAACATTATCCTCTCACCAGAAAACAGTTGATGTATTCACACTCCTTGGAGTGACGTAGCACTTCAAACCACCTGCTGCCCCTCACTTTGGAGGCTTGTGGGAGGTCGCAAGTCTTTCAAAAACCGCTTGGTACGTGTCATTGGGGAAGAAATCCTTACCTTTGAGGAGTTGTACACTGTCCTGTAGGTGGAAGCTGTCCTGAACTCCAGACGCTTGTGCCCTCTGAGTTCAGACCCTAATGGCCCCATTACCTTTACCCCAGGACACCACCTGACACTTGAGCCCTTAATCGCTGTACTAGTACCCAATCATTATGTCCGCATACACAGACTTAACATTGTCAGCTGATCGAGCGGCTACATAAAAACTTCTAGTAGAATTGGCACCGGGAGTATCTCCTTACTCTCCAGCAACGCTCGAAGAGGCAGAAGCCACAAGCAAGCATCGCTCCCAATCAACTGTGTTGATTAAGGATGACTGAATACCTCCTCCGCAGTGGCTTTTCGCACGTGTTGAAGAGCTTCATCCAGGAAGGGATGGTATTACTCAAGTTGCTACAATTTACACTGCAAATGGAGTCTTCAAGCATCCAATTGTTAAATTGTGCCCATTACCTGAACAGAGCTAAGTGTATTGAAATCTCGGCATTTCAAGGTGGGTGGTATGTTTGGACTTGTGACCTCGTAAATATTGATTGGTTAGAGTTTTAGATCACTAACAATTTCACGGCAAAACTTTGTGTAGTTTCTTTTACTGACATCCTAAAACTTGTGCAGGACCCATTTTAAATTTCCTGCATGCCGTCTGACTTGGTGCACGTTCATCTATGTAACGCAGCCCCATGGGTTGGTGGCCCTGAGATACAGGAAGAACAGAGTTTTCTGGTTGGCCATCATGGCGGTACGTTGAGTCATGTGGAACTGCCGTTAGTCAGTTGTTCTATTGCTGAAATTCGTTGTACAATTCTCTAGTGGCAATTTAAATTTAGTAGTGTTAAATTCCCCATAACAACTGTGCAACAGAAAATCTGATTTATCAGCTACAGTTCCAACACTGTAATGCAGAATACAATGGCCTCGCCACCAACACACTCACACAAGAATGAATGGCCACAGAGCAGACACCAAACAAGACATTGGTGGTCACATTAATAATCTACAGGACAAACCAGTTGCAGCACATGCAGCATCACACAACAAATAGTTTGATTCCTGCTACAGCACCTGAGTTGTGAGAGCCCTACCATCTTCAAGCAATAGCTCAGAACTCAGGTGCTGGGAATTAGCTCACCAATATACCGTATAGCAAAATCCTGGCAGCTGCCAGGTCTCAACACAAGATAATCTCAGCTCCTAACCACACTATCAGTTATACCAGCGATTTTCCCACCCCACCCTAGCTCGCCACATGGCCGCTAGGTTTACTACTAACAGTGCCCTTCGAACATATTGCAGCATCCTACAACTTGCCGCCTAATGAAGCTGGCTTAGACAGCGAAACATCGCGATCACGTAACCGTGCGAAAAATTTGCAATCCTTTGTGCGCGTGTGCATGCCTGCAGACAAGTACTAAACTGTGAGTACTTGAATTCCTGTCCTTTTATATATATTTCTAGTAGCCTAGCGGCCTACTTGCAACCTTAACTAACATGAAACTCTGTCAGGATTGTTGGTACATAGGTACAGGCTGAGAATGGTTGTCTTTGTTGGGTTATAAAAAACATTCTCTTCCTTGGATTGGCTTTCTCTACCATCTCACGGTGCTACGATGGCTCAAAGGTTAGCCTGCTCACCTCCTACCAAGGTGAACCAGGTTCAATACCCCGCTGGGTCACTCCCGAATTTTCGCCTAGTGGGAATCGTAGCCGGAAAATGCTGCTGGTTGCGGGTTTTCTCAATCTCCCTTTTCCCCCTCTCTTGCATTCTGGTGCTGCTCCATTCTCACCTCATTATACCCTCATCGCCTCTCAAGATCTTGTTAAGAGGCACCCAAATATCTTGGTTAAACTCAACTCTACCAGCTCACTATCACCTGATCCTACTTTAACCCTAATTCTTCACAATACCTATGACGACTTTTCAGGTGTTGGCACGTAGCTGTTGCCCAAATCAACCTCCAGGCTTGTGGTAGTAGCATTGTTATTCACGCTGGGGATTGGAGTATGATGGTAGTCCCACCTTGCCAATCACCACTGGACACGAGTGTAATCCCTGCACGCTTCTTTCAGGGAATACATTGCGTACTGGTGGTAGTATCATGCTACCAGTACACATTCAGAAAGAAGGCAGAGGTGATCCTTAGGGGCGTATGCACTGATGCATGATGCTTTCTACCATATAATAGATGACGACTCATCCAGTTATATATTTTTACGTCACCCAAGGAAGGGTTAATCCCAACCCAGGGACAGTCTTTCATGAATGCCTATAGGAATGCCCTTGTTGTGAAGGGCAATTACACACACGTGAAATGGACATAGTGTAAGCAGTCAGAAACATGCCAAACTCCCCAATGAGTCATCAATGACTCACACCAACCAGCTGTCATGCAGTGCATCTGCCACGAATTGCCTCAACTGTCACGAAGCGCCCCGAGCGATGCCGAAGCCAGGTAGTAGAGGAACGAGGGTGGTTACTCCCACCCTTCTCAGAGATGTCACACCTTCCACTAGCACCCGGGCAAGGACAGGGCAGGCTGAGTATAAATACCAGTGTGCCGCCCCTTACACGCCAGTTATTATGCCAGTAGCTTGCTCCATAATATCGTGTACTGGGGCTCTCTACTGCTAGCCAGGTTCTCACGATCCACTATAAGAACTCCAGAATCTTCAAAGTCGTCTTCAGGACACACCAGAGGCTTCCACCACCAGCTACCAGAAGCTCTCCATCCCTAAACTTGCAGAAGTTTGAACAACACTTTCTCCGTCGCCAACCCTCCTGGTTTGACGACTACCACTGCCTTCTGGTACTGGTAAACACACCCCACTTCCCTTCTGGTAGGTGGCCCCAGAATTCCCTTCTGGATGCCAGTTAGCGTTAGTTAGACCAAGTTGTTTTCATAGCCATCTAGTGTTTGTCTACCTAGCGCAGTATAAGAGCAGGTCACCATGGTTACTACAGGTACTCGCTAAAAAAATTCCCAGACTTTTCCGTATATTCCAGAACCTCAAAACAAATTTCCTTTCCTCATTGAATAGGCATGCTAACACTGATACTAAAAAATGAAATGCCATGTGCAGTGCTATTAAAAAAGGGATAAATGCAGAGGAAGCCCAGAATACAGCGGCCCGTTATACCACGGATCCTGTTATACTGCAGGGCAATTTATGTCCCCTGGTCTCAATAAATAAATATGTGGAAAACGTGTAGTCGGGTAGGCGTGTGGGCTGTCTGTGGGTGGTCGTGAGTCTGGGACATTGATGGATGAGGCGGAGGGAATGGCCGCATGTTCTCCCTCCTTTCAGCACAGAGATCTATTTTACTGATTCATGACAGCCAATTTTGTTTGGTTTTCCATACTCAGTTTCGTTGGCGTGGTGCAATGTATTTGATGGAAAAATTCCTAGTGGTAAGTTTTTTTATGTGATCCTATTATACCTGTTCTGCTGTTTGATTGTAAACAGGCAAAAAAAATGTTACTGTAGCAAACTTTCCATCTTATCTGGGCGTTGGATCAGTGTGGAGGATAGCATGGCTACATTCCACGCTGTTACATCATACTTGCAAGTGTCCTGCTGCCACACATTTACTGGCATTTACAAGTTAACATAAAATGTGCATGCTTATATAGCATAACACAGTTAAGCAATTCCAATTATTCAATGCCAAAATGTTTAATTAAAGTAAGTTAGAATACACAGGAATACTGTCCTAAAAGGGATACCGACTTCTGTGGCGTGTTCGGTGTAAAACTGGCTCTAATGCGAGGGGCTCTGGGTAAGATAGGGACTAAGTCATTTACAGGTCTATAATTAATCACCTATGGGGTATAGCGCTACGTAATCATTATAATAACACCATAGATACTTTAATTATAATGTGTATATAGCAGCTATAACAGTAGGTCTTCCCATTTCTGGGGGAAAAAAAAAAATTCCGCAATTTATGGCGGGCCTCAAAATTCGTGCTTCTAAGTCATTTACATGCATTTAATTAATCTCCTACTGAATATAGCGCTACATAATCATTATAATTAGGATGTAGACACTTTGATTATGTCTATATACCAGCTACACGGTATGACTTCCCATTTTCGAAAACAATTCCGAGCGGACGAGTTATTGTGGACAAGGCTTAATGCAGAAAAGTGGGCTTTCTTTGCATGCCACAAATAATCCACTATTTTTTTTGTTTTAGTTTTACTTTGTAAAATGCAAATCAGACGAGCAAGCAAAATGCTTCACTACACATGAGGCACTGATAGATTTCATTTGCAGTGCAAGCATGCTTTGACGTCTGTTTAGTTTTATTTGGACATGAGCTTAGTTTCTCATTCTCACTTCCTCCCAACCAGGCTCATCAGGGAGTGAGGCGGGGGGAGGGGGTGAACCCCCTTTCTCCACTTCGCATAACAAACAACTCCCAGCGAACACCGCCCTTCGTGGAATAAGTACATCCTTTGCCTGGAAAATGCGGTATTTTTTCGTTATTCTTGCTTGAGTGCAAGCGACCCCCTTCATCACAATGCGTTTCTCTTTTTCCATTTCCTTCCCTTGAGCGCTGTTAAGTCCAGTGATGCAGATAAGAAAAATAAGTTCCATCCGCTTTGCTTCCTTCTTTCCCAGAAAATAAAATAATTAGAACCTCAACGAATTACAAAAATAAAACAGGTTGGAATGTCAACCTAGCTATAATATCCTAGATTAATTACTGGATGGAAGTTAGCTAACATCAGACTTTCAGTGCGTCAAGACAGGGAACATGAGGAAAGAGGTAAATGCAAGTGTACATTGAACTCTCATTTGTTTACAAATATCTTTTTCTTCAGCGAAAATCAGCTGTGGTGGAAGGATACATTGTGGTTGTGATATTTTTCTAGAACTGTCAAAATTCACCCCAAATTTCATAAATTAATGTTTTCATCTTAATTTAATGAATTGTACTAGTGCTGTTTCTTGTATTCAATAATTACTATTTTATTTCTTATTCAGACACTGAACACGTGCATTAATTTTCTTTCAAAACATTCTAATTTACAAATTTTTTTCAATTTTCAGACAAAGAAATTTCGTTTATTTTGTAATATGAATGCAAAGAAATTCATTATTGATTTTATTTTTAAAATTAGTTACAAAAATTTAGCATTGCTTTCATTTTAAATACCAAAATCCACACTGCTTTCACTTTTAAATACCAAAATTTAACACACTTATAATTTTGAATACTGAAATTTAAACCCGCTTTCATGTTCAAAAACCGAAATTTAAAATTAATTTTCACTATTTTTTGCACCAAAATCAGGCATTTTATTTTACCATTTTCTGGGGTCCCTATACATAATCAAACCAAAAAAATGTCGGATATGGAGTATTTACCACAGGTGGTCAGGTCTTGCCTACACTTAAATTACGAAAGTTGTCATTTTTCGTTTTAATTCCAGTATACAGAATATTCGCATAATGATGCTACGCAGTAATTGTCAGCCATAATGATAATTTGCTGTACAGATAAGTTACCAACACAAGAACATGAGGACTGGCAGACTGTTTATGACCAAAGACCACAACCTACCCGAAAATCATCCATGAGCCCCAGCATTTTGGCAGTGCGCTTGTACATGTCATTGGTGTGGTAGGGGATGCGCACAGGGCCCTCATGAACGATGGACCCACTCTTCAGTTCTTGGTAGGTGACCACAGGGCTCTCGTACACTTGCTTCACAAACTGCACATCATAGTTGTCCTGTCAGCAGCAAAACACAAATTTCACAACCACCGTCATACTGACAGATTGCAATGGACAGCAAACATTTGGATAAATGAATGATCAATGACCTATATGATACGAGTATTGTAATGACTTATTCAAATACAAGGTTTGCGCAACATTGCATTTTCTTTTTACATGCATGAATAAAAGAAAAAATGATAAGACTTCAAGAGGAACTATAATGTGATGAAGCTAAAATTTACCTACAAATTAATTTTTTATAGTATCTTCAAAAAAGTTTAATTTTTTGTTCAGATACTTTTTATCATTTTGGAAGTTCTTTTTTGCTATGAGGAGTTAAACTATTTTTAGTTAGGATTGGTTAATTAATTTTAAAAGTTAGAGGTGTAAAGGTTTTTCTGTTTGTCTTTCCCGGGAATATACATACCTTTTAACTTTGGTGTGCATTGGAAGGTTTGTAGCATTGCAGGTTATGTAATTTTTAAAGGTTTTTATAATTATTTTAAAATAGGATTTTGGTTAAATTCCCCCACTGAAATTCCATTTTGGAATTCCCTGACTTTTACCTATTTTCCAAGCAGAACATTGCCATTTTCCCCCACCTATTTTTAGGACTGAAACCTTCCAATACCATATTTTTCCACTGGGGGGGGGGATATATATATATATCACAGCAAAGTTGAATTAAATTACACTGCCACAGACCAAGCAAGCCGGGCAATATTTTATTCAGCCCATGGATATTTCTCGCAATAGATGCTATTGCCTTCACACAAGTACCAATTACAAACACAAAAATACCTTGTTTTGTACATATAGGCCCTATTGTGACTTCGCAAAGATTTATTATTGCAAATTCACAAACATAAAAATTTAAATTTTGAAATGCATATGCTTATAATTAATTATTCAGCATTCACACAGCTAATGACTTCTGCATAGTAGCAATTATTTATATTTTCCCTGACCCAGGTGAAAATTCCCTGACTTTTTCCTGTTTTCCTTGTGAGTGGACACCCTGACTAGGACTGGGACAATGAGAGGTTTTGAAAAGGGCTACCATATTTGAAAGTAAGGCGAAGGAATTTGAGGCCCGGGAATTTCTAATTTTAGTAACAGGAGTAGGAGTTAGGAGTGGGGATAAGTCACATGCCTAGCTGAGTGCGAAGAGCCCTGGGCTCTGCAGCAAATGAACAACAACCTATGAAGAGGTAACATCAAGGTGGAATAAACTTATCCCACACCCGCAAACGCCCACGGCCGGGACTTCTATTTTCGATTAATATTTAACTTACAGTATTTTTGGATAACTAACTCACTACTACAAAATTCTTTCCGTGGGTATGGGAGGCCATCAGGGTGTTGGAGAAAAGGTTTTGCCCCCTGCCTTTGTAATTTTTTTCACAATGCAAGATTTTTAGGAGGGAACAATAACTAAATCATTACTATTTGAACGGTGTTCCAAAATACTTAGTCAACCAGTTCGTGTTCATGTGATAAACCTGTGATTGAGTTTTAAACGTTCAATAAAACTGAGCGAACATTCCAAAACAAAAATTCATTTCTTTTTATTTTTTAAACATGGCGCCTGAGTTTTATGTATCAACCGAATGAGCTAGATTGGACTGTAGTGTGTAAGTTGTCACACTTGTGATTTTTCAATATTGCATATAAGACTGCAGCAGGGCTATTAATTAGCCTTTGCCACTCTACAGGTTCTAGAGATGCTGCATTTGGTAGTGTTCTTAGCATTTTCTGAGCTGAGGTTAGCTTCAGGATTTCACGTTTTTGTCATTTAACTATCTATAGATGTGAGTCACACTTTTTCCTTCGCCGCTGCATTTTCTAGATTTCTCAAAAAACATTTTTTTGCGAGTTTTCGTGTGGCGTGTTAAGTTTCAGAGCTGTTACAGGCGGGAATGTTTTGCTACGGCAGCTGTGAGTATGAGATGCTGCCAGGGGTAAGGGGAGAGTTTCATGCTGAAGTCAGCAGAGGTAGTGAAGACCGCTCAGGGGAAGAGAGAGTGAGGCGGCAGGGAGCACTGGCCTAAAGGTTGTTGCAAGGGGTGTGTGAGACATGCTAATTGGTCGAAAGCGGTATGACGAGAAGAGTCATGTGATGCAAAGTCAGGAGTGGCTTTGTGTGCCGGCGAGCAGAGCTGACATTCAGAGAAGTGGTCCGGAGGAGGCGGCCCAGAAACGTCATGATGTGATAAGTATTTGTTTTAGGGCTGGGGCGATACCACGTTTTACCGATTCCACCGATATTGCCAATACTCTATACCGATACCCACATTAAAAGTAATTTTTACGTGATAGAAGAATATTTGAATGCTTTCATGATTTATTATTAAGAAAATGTTTGCCACTAAGAACACTTAAAAAAAGGTTCTTACAGTCATTACAATACAATCTAAAAAAACAACAGTTTTAATCACTAATCTATAAGAAAAAAATTATGCCACAAGCAAATTAAATAAAAATTTTTTTTAACAGTTTTGTGCTATGAAAAGTAAAAATTATCGTGTACACTCCAAATAGCAATAAACACTTATTTGCAAGATTTCAAGATGTAAATATTTTTATTTAAGAAGACCAGCTAGCATAGCTTCTCAGGGTTCAAGGAACTTTTTTTTTTTAATATATCAAGTCAGCTGAACTAAAAAATCTCTCTGATGCCTCAGACCCAGCTGGTGAGGACAGATATTTCTGTGCTGCTTTGCGCAACCTAGTATATGGTGATGCCTTCCAGAATTGTAAAGGGTTGGAATTTATAGGTATAGGTGGCTCTGAGATTGTTTTATTGTTTGATGCTTGTTTTATTAATAATATTAAAATCAATTGAAAGCATTCCTTTCAATCTTTTGGAGTCATGTTCCTCATCTGTAGGTATGCCACAGGAAGTATTTGCAGGTGGTGTACATTGGTATTTTCTAATCTCTTCAATAAGTGTTGGGTTGCAGAAGCACACGCATTAGGTTCCGCAATACTTTAATTAAATAACTTGGATGCAAATAGCCAAAATAAAAAAAAACAAAATTCCAGAACCCTCATTCTCCTACTACTCAACATTTCAACCTTCGTTTTTCTATTTTCTCCCATCTCCTTTTAGCATTGACCGACTCTTTTTTTTTTCCATGCTAGAATGTTACACTACCCTTCTCTTAAAAAACAAAAGGTCTCATCCCATCTCTCCCTTCACCATACATGGCTCGCTAGCCTTCTGCCATGGAAACAAAGAGGGATTATGGAATTATCGACCAGCAACATCTGGGTGTTATTACAGGGGGGTGGGGGCCGTAAACATGTCGCAGCTCTAGTGTTGTGGCCTGACAGGATGCCATTAGTGGGGGGGGGGGGGGGAGATGGGTTTCGACCTACATATAACTGAAGGGTCACTGAGATACAAAGAGAGAGAAGGGAGACGAGTAATGAAAGAGCTAGAGATGAAACAACAGTCCTGCCACTTCCCTGAACATCCTCGGAAATTTATGGCTTGTGAGTGGATACATGGGGAAATAGAAAATAAATACCATAATATCGGCGTAAAGTATCTGCAATTATGCTGCCAATACCGGTACTACTGATATTGGCAGATACTCTAAAATCTGTAACGGCCCAGCCCTAATTTCTTTACACTTCTTTGTTTTGATTGATCGGGACATTCTTTCCTGATCTTGGGTAAAATGACCCCAATCAATAATTTAAATAGCCATTTTTTGGGTTAGCTGTAGAAGTAGCCGGGGTTGAGATGCATAGAGAGAAACTGTTCTGAGCAGTGAACAAGATGTTAATACCAAGGTAAGACTATAATGATAGGAACTTCTAGTCATAAGTTGAAGTTGCTCTAGACCAGTTACCAAATAATTATTGTAATTTGACGAATTATTTTCTTTCTGTAATTGCGTTTCATGAATTTGATTGAAATTATAGTTGTTCTGATACTAATACTTAACCTTTCTTTTTATGTATCTGTATTGTGTATGGTATAGGGCAGATACATTAGTGTCGGCTATAGACAAAAATTATATGGCGTGGCTGTACGTTTTACAGTATTGATTACTCGTGTAATAATTTGTTCACTCACATTCATAAATAAAATAACCATCCAGCACGCATAAAATGTAAACGAGTTGAAACTCTGCCATAGAAGCTTACATGCAAAAATAATTTTCCTGCTGTAAAAGAGAAATTTTTTTTTATGTAGTTGGCATGCCCGCCATAGAGCCACAAGTGCACACTGATAGATGCAATTTTGTGAATTTCGCTGCTATACAAGAGAAATATTCATCACATTCGCATGCCCGCCACAAATGAAAATTGATAGATGCCACCTTGTGTAACGTTACTGTGGTTTTGCTTTCTCAAGTCACAATATCATCTGTGGAATAGTAATCACGCAATGTATATTTGTAAACATTGCAACATATGTTTTTTCTATCACAAATGTTTTGTCGGGGAGAAATTAAGTAGGAATTCATTACATTTGTACGGAATCGTGATTTAACAACATTTGCAGAAATACAAAAATTTAGTGTGGCCTATACTTGAAATATTAATTATCCCTAAATATTTATCAAAAAATTCTGGTGCTCCCTATACAAGTCAAAATACGTATATCATGGACGCAAGTAGAGAATTTTCATCTCGCTGTGCTCTGTAGTGATAATATTGCGAAAATCTCTTGCTTTTAAATTTTTATTATTTCTCATATTTCTGCATAATAATGGTGAGCTGGAACACCAAACAAAAGGAAAGCACATTGGTATGGTATTTAAGCATGCTGTGGAGGTTACACTTTAGTTCAAGAGTTTTATATGTTCGCCAAGTATTACTTTGAAATTCTAGATACCCTTTAAATTCTTCTAGATTAAATTTTTAACATTTGTCACATTTGGTTTTGGCCCCGCACACTGTACAATTTCTTTTTTTCAGTAGTAAATTTCCACTTCGTCACATTTGGTGCCCCCCCCCCCCCCCCCCCCCCCAAGGTAATTTTGCAAGCTTTCCTTTTTTCCTTTAATTTTCCTCTATTCGCCACATTTGGTGGGAGGGCAAAGCTAAATCACCATATTGCCAAAATATAAAATCTATGACATTCCTATTAACCTTTCACCAATTTTACACTTATGCTCTGTGTTCCAGCCTTAACAATTTTCTGGCAAAAAGTATCCATTTTTTATTCAGTCCTCTAAACATAGAAAAAAATTGAGAGGAATGAAGTTGGTACTGTCCTATGTATAAATAGTTATTTGTATTAAAATTATAACCATACGAATCTAGAGCAAAAACAATAGTATCTAAATTTATATTGTATGAAGTCATTAAATAACCAACATAATGGATTCATGCATTACTACACTGGACGCAACTAAGAAATCTCACCTTTAATAAATAAGTTAGGTTCAGCTGTGTAAAAGGCACAAATTTCTCATTGAGCTTGATGAACTTGAGATGCTTCTCATAGAAATGGCCACTGGAATCAAAGTGATACTACAAGTTTACTCATTTCAAGGAACAAAAATACAGTGGAACCTCTATGTACTGAACTCTGCTGGATTGAAATCCCGCATCCATTAAACATATTCTGTAGTCCCATTTTTTATTTATCTGCATTTCACCACATTCATTGAAAGTCCACGTGTATTGAAATTTTTTCAGTCCTCTGAGAAATGATGGATAGAGAATCCACTGTATATAAAAGGACAGAAATCCAAGTACTCACCGTCTAGTACTTGCAACAGGCGCACACACAAAAAATGAGTGAGTGAGTGAAGAGATTTGGGTGGCTCTTAACAGTGAGGTCTTGAGAGCCGATGAGGGTGATTGAGGTGAGTATGAAGCAGTGCTGGAATGAAAAGACGGGGGAAACAGGAGATCCCATAGAAAACACGCCAACCAGCGGCATTATCTGGCATAATTCCCACATGCAAAAATTCAGGAGTGACCCAGCCGGGGATTAAACCCAGTTCGCTTTGGTGGAAGGTGACACAGAGAAGGATATCATATTTTTTCACGTGGTAGCACAAGTGTGACGTTTTGCTGGCTAGGCCAGCTTTATCAGACGGCAAGTTGTTTCAAGGCACAAGGTTAACTGAGCTTATTGACTAATATACCTTGGAAAACTACAAATACACAACACAAATATTAATTATTATGAAAAGATAACATAACTCATTTTAGTAATGCTTTTATAAAATTGACAAAAAATTTATCAAGAAGTACTAATTACACAATTGTTCTATCATGAATTAAATTTTCTAAGCTACAACATTCAAATATGAGTAAAAATCGTAATTTCAGCATTTTCCTATAACTTGTAAATTTTACTGATGCTACAACACTGGTACCAAGTATATTTTATTGGAGGTAAAGTGAAGGTGCCCTACCGCAGTCGTAACACTGTACTAGTAGAAGGAGAAGCAGAATGGCGTACTCACTTGCTGACACCAACCTTGCCAAAGGTGCGTGTGCGAGACAGTTCAGGCCTGATGCAGGCTCGGCCCCGCCTCTGCTCTGGTTGTCTGATCCAGTCATCCCAGTACCTGCACCAGAAAGCAACAAGCTTGCCATCCTTACAATGCACACTTCACTACACTAGCAGTAATATTGTACCTAAGTGGGAAGGGAAGCACAGAATATGAAAAAGAAAGCAGCTGCAAAGTCATTAAATTCAACACAATAAGATGCGTATCCAGGCAACCATAATATCAATAAACCCTTGAGCAACAGCGTATTTACAGAGCCTTTCGTGAGCAAACAAAAGGTTTTAATAAATTAATGGCCTATCTAATTAACTGAGAACAAAATATTATAACATTATTACTGGGGTAATGCGAACGAGACATTTTTACTCACAAAATTAAAAATATCTTATGAATGTTTGTGAAACTGGAACAAAAATTAAAAAATAATATGACAAGTACTGGATCTTACCAAAATATTAACAAATTTCATAACATTTCCACAAACTATTCATTGTAACAATTTAGTTGCAAAGACAAATTAAAAAATGGAGTATTCACCATAAGGGTTCTTGCCTATATTTAAATTTACATTTTATGTAGTTATTTTAGCAATGAAATAATGAAAATCTTCTTTGCTGGTGCACTGAATGAAAATTAATTAAACACCCGAACATTCATCAAAATAAGAGATTTTTGTTTTGTTACAACTTTCAGCAATCAAATTTCTTACCGAAACAAAAATGGAAGTTGTCATTTTTCATTATAGATTCAGTATACAGAATATTTTCACAACTCTAATTATTATATTGTTTTGATGAGTGACACCCTATGACGAGAGTAAGGAACGTCACAGCGTCTAGTGTTTTTGGTGAGTGCTAGAATAGACTCACCAGGAGGTGAGGTTTAGGACTCTAGTCCGTACGTGGTACCGGAGTGCGTCCTCCGGTATATAACAATGACCGGGTAGCTTTGCGGCAATGCACAAAGTCTGGTATGGTGAGAACTACTTTGCATTTTGGTGGGACCACTATTGAGAGGTTACCTGGGCGATGCATAACCTGTGGAGGCTGCCTGACTTGCGATGGTTCTGACGTGTATACACTAGAACTTGGTGGGCAGGTGCTCGTTAGTGGTTACTGTTGCTGGGGTCGGCTCTGCAATCTGGATTCCCCAAAAGCGTGAATTGGCAATCCCAAGGGATTTGTCCTGACCACTCAGATACGCAGCGAACAAGGCATGTATTTACTTGCTGAGTCAGACGGGTGCTGTGAAGAGGTCTGGGGGTGTCTCTGGCGTGGTAGGCCTGTCCAAATGGTGGATCGCTTGCGCCCTTTCCTACAGCGGGAGGTGCACTAGTGTAGCGGGGAAGGGGTCCAGTTCCTGCTGGTGCTTGGAGGCAGCATTTGCCCGTTTAACCCACTCTCGGATATCACTCTGACGGAAGTAGGACAAGAGGA
Source organism: Dryococelus australis (assembly GCA_029891345.1). Lineage (NCBI taxonomy): Eukaryota > Metazoa > Arthropoda > Insecta > Phasmatodea > Phasmatidae > Dryococelus > Dryococelus australis. The sequence goes on from CM056993.1 coordinate 43,457,836, forward strand.
CAGGATCACTACTAACAAAATACGCAGAAGTGGAGAAGGCAATGTGGTCCTCTATAGGTGTACAACCACGTACCATGTCTGCCAACTGAGTGCGGTATCCCTATTGCAGTATTCTGTGCAAGAAAAGTGGTAAATTCTGAGTGTCAGGTCTCACTAGCGGACAGTCCCTGCACGCGAGCGGGTTCCTCTGAGGACCAGTCTTCCCAACTCAGGGAATACTCTTTCCAGCACAAGCAGCACGGTAGAGAGAGCAAGCACCAAGCCGACAAGATGACCCCAAGGGGAAGAGCACCTATTGTCTGGTTCCTACTGTTCCGTACACTGTAGTGCACAGAAAGGGTGGCTGTTCAGAATGCTTGTGGGTACTCTACTAGTGTATGATGGTTTGAGGAAATCTCCCGGTCACCTGCTATCCCTCCAACAGGCCTGATGTCTATAGGGAGAGATACTAAGACTATGGGAAAGATAACCCTCGAGTTGATTTAAGCTTGTTTATTCCACTTAGGGAAAGTAACAAGGTGGTGTCACACTACCTCCCAACATTAATGGGAGATTAAGGAAAGCTTCTACGCATTGACAGGTGAAGGCGACCTGTTCCTAGGCTAACGGGGTAGGTAGACTGAGTGGTATTAAAATAACAAACTTGGCTACTCTACACGTTTGCCCTAAAGGGGCCGACCGGACATGTCAAGAGTTTAACAATGTAGACAACAGCACAGAGATGTGGTGAAGACAAGGTAGTAGGAGAAGATCTTTGGCACCAAAATGGGTAAAGATCAGGGAGTCTATGGTTCCTTTGGCAAGAGTTAAGCTGTCGTGGGGTGAACATCGCACTCGTGGCTGCTCGCTCGCTGGGAATTGCCCACGATTTGAGGACCAGCGAAAGCGAGATCCATCTGTAAGTGAGATGGAACCATGGCAGCTTGGGTGCGGCGACTATCCGCAACTCATTGCGTCCTCAGGTGGTGGATAGGGGATCCCCAGGCTCTAGGGTTGCTGCGTATAATCAAATACCAGCCCACGAACCAACTGGCTGGTGCGAGAGCGCCATCGCCGTGGATGTCGGGAACCTGGGCAGTTCAGTACGAGATGGTGAAGCGCATTTGCTGGAGGTGGCCCAACGATCAAGGCGAGGAAAGGGATCTCAAGGTGCTGAAAAATGTGAAGTTTAGCGATCCTCACTGCTGGATTCTGCGGGCTGCGGGTGCATGATGAATGAACTGGAATGCATCAGACCTTGGAACCCCAATATCGGTCTTCACTCCTGGGCCAGCGGATTTGCCACCACCGCTGGTAGGCCCCGGATGTCTCACATTTCCCAAACCGACGGGCAATTTTGAAGAAAGGGGAGGGGGTGGCTCCCCGAAAGAACTCTCCCTACCTTCACCCATGGATTGGAGATCCTGGCATCGGCGTGGAAGGGTGAAGATGGAGTCTGTGTCATGACTGAGCTGTCCGGTTTTCCGACACACTCGACGAGAAGCAGGGTGCCCTTTATCGTCAGTTACTGTCAGTACTACAGCGCTGGTTCACCTACATGGCAGTATTGACAGTAGCTCAACTTCAAGGACGCCTGCACCCACACGATGACTGGCATCGGCGGGGGCTGTTGGGTCTCCTGCAATACACACCAGCTGCGATCTCATTTCATTTCACCCCGCATCAAACCAACAAAAGTATTTTTTCACGAACTAACAAATACCCTACTTTATCCAGCCCTAATCCAGTTAAAAGGAATTATTTTATCCTCCGCGATTGTTGCATAGATTTTCCATGGCCCTCTCCACTTTGCCTGGTTTACTATGCTCTTCCACCCAGACCGTTTTTTTGGGGTGCGCATATGGTTACAATTGCGGCCATGGCACTATAACTCTGCTTAGTCGTGATGCATGCGCCCATTATAAGAATTTAACCCGACTTAAAGCGTAAAGGGCTTGCCCTGAGAGGCATCCCATTCTCCAACCAACTTAGCTACTAATATGCATGACGGAGGGCACATAGAACGGTTAAGGTGGCATAGCGGAATTTGGAGGCTCGCCAGAAATTAAAAAAAAAAAAAAAAAAAAAAAAAAAAAAAAAAAAAATCTTTTGGCACCAGCATGTGGTAAAGGAACAGAACAGACTGGTGTTTAAGGGATTTGGCCCGGTATATATATGGTGCTTGATCCTCCGGGCGTGTGATGTCACTGGCCGGCGCTGGATCCAAGTTACATGCGGCGATTGTACTAATGGTGCCATCCAGGGGAGTGCCTTAGTATTTGAAGGATCTCAATACATAGTCTTGGTGGCTCGGCCGGTGAACAGTACAAGTATGACGTGGAGTGTCCATCATTTGCCTTGGGTAGACAGTAAAATCTCAGTGTCTTGTAGAGTGTAGGATTCACGCAGACTCCATGGAAATGCATGGCTGGTTGGTGCGCACTGATGAGTTGAAGTTGTTTTAATAATAATGATGTCATGCGTCAGTTTATACAAAGGTTTAGAATGTCTTACACTTCTGGGTAAAATATATACCATACACCACACCACTGTCCAAGATGCTGCACAATAATACACCACTATATTTAACTTCCATTACTGAACATTCAGCATAACAAATGTTTTAGTCCTACTAAAGCTTGTGCAATATAATGGGTTTCTATTTCACTTAAATTTATACATTACGAATTAAGATACATTATAAAAATATTCACATTAACAAATACACTATACTGCTAATTCTGTATTAGCATAATGAATTCCTAATTATTTTTTTCACAGTAACGTAAATTTCATTGTGTGTTGTAATGTTTAAAAAACATGCAATGCCATAGTTATTTCACAGATGTTCATGTAACCGGACACGACAAAATCATGGCAGTTTGCAATGCCATTGGTATTTAACAATCCAGCATGTAGTGCAATGAGTATGCAAACTCAGTATATTGTCTTTTTCTTCTAAAACTGTAAGATTATTTTCTCGTGTATGATATGTATGGTCTGTGCACATTTAATATTCACACTACATACAGACTGTATACTACTTAAATGTGACTAAATTACTGTGTGACCTGAAACATGACGCTTAAAGTATAATCTAATACGATTATGACTCATCACCTGGAGTACCTCTTCCACCACTACAGACGAGGGTGACACGTTGCCTACCCTACAGGCAACTGGAACTTTTTGAGCAAATTATTCTCACCTGGAGGATACGCAACCCAGCAGCCACCCCCCCCCCCCATACACCGCACTGAGAGCCCACAAACTGCCCAGCGCCTCCAACGAGGCATGAAGCAGAATCGCCGACCAGAGTATTCCCATGCCAACCAGGGCCGGAGGATGTCACGCCTCCTCCACACCCCGCACCAGAGGATGTCATGTCTCCCCCGCACCCCGCGCCGGAGGACGTCATGACTCCCCCGCACCCCGCGCCGGAGGACGTCATGCATCCCCCGCACCGGCAGCCAACAAGCTTCCAGTATATAAGTCCGGACGCTGCGGGCAGAAGCAGTCATTCTTGTTCCATCCCTTGTGTTTTCCTATAGCACTGCTGTCAGTGCTGGGACCGCCAGAGATCTTCGAAGTATTGAGTACGCCCCCTGTGGCTACTTCCCCGTCCACGACCAGTCAACCCATCAGCCAGCGAACACACTTACCAATACGTTAAATTCACTGTGTCTCCTCAAGACATCTTTATTAGACAGTTTAGAAGTATTACATATTTTCTTGTTGAGCTAATTCTTTCCCATTCTCCATTAGAACCAGGTTGCCTAAACCTGGCCAGGGTAGAAACCTTCAGCACTCAATTGCCTGGTAGGAGGTAGAACGCATTGCATGTTTATTGAGACTTCAATAAACAATGTTGTTTCCCACCTCTCAGCTTTTATTTCTTAGAGTATCTGGCTGTGTGCCTGCTAGATACGGGTAGCTACGTGCACCTTTGACAAGGACCAGGGAATTTATAACTACTGAATTAACTTCAACCATGGGCACCATTCAGGAGTCCGTCATATTATCACACACCCATTAGATGGCTATCTGTTGCTCTCCAAACTACCACAGCATTGCTATCAGTGCCGGTGGAGAGGAACAGACGAGCCACAACCAATAGTAACACCTTCACCCATGGAGGGGCGACAGTCAAGTTATTGCCTTATTTAACAACACAGCTTCCAGTCCCGGGATAAACCATGCCTTCAGACCTGCCGTCCATTCCTGTGTGGACGCACATCCAGTGGCAGCATTGGTGACCCAAACGGCTCCCCAACTCTGATCAGCCCGCCTAGCGTGGGGGATCAGTGGAGACTTTACAGAGCCTGATCAGCAAGCCAAAACCAACTTACACTATAACTTTTATTTAGTTTGTTTGCGTCAAGGTGTATCCAATAACCTGTGAGCAGAGACTTTATGGCTTTCAGCCAAAGGCACGGCCGAAAAAGTAGAGAGCAACACGCAGCGCTCCTTGCTGTCAGACAGGTGGGTGAACTTCCTCAACCTACACCGGAGAGGCAGGTGGAACGGAACTGCGCCACCCAACTCAGGCATGAGTCAGTATAGACTGCTCCGGTTGTGGTAAAATTTTTATCTCAGTGCATACGCATTCACACTGCTTTTGGTCTAGCGGACAGAATCATCGACTGTCATGACTATTCATCTAACCGGTCATGCGTCAGACCATTGTGCTGTACACTGTAACAGTTGGCAGAGTTGAGAAAAATATGAATTAGTGATACCCTTCTATAACTATAATAAATCCACTGTAGATGCATGATTAAAAATAGCCACCAAAAAATTGTAGTAATTTTCAAAAAGGAGGTACAAAGTTATTGTACAAAACCGCGATTACAACTTGATGCGTGCCGCTTATTCCAATCTAGTATACTACTGAACATGTGGATACGAGGGGTTGTGCAAGACAGCGGCACGTCACCCCCTCCCCCGCGCTGAGAGCCTACAAGCCATCAACTGCTTCGGGGCAGGCCCGAGCATCACAGAGAATACGCGAAGGCCAAGAGATGACCAGAGGGTGCTACCCCCACTCCGGCCTCGCACCTAAGGGACATCACATGTCCTCCCCAGCTACCGCTGCAACGCGCTACCCTGACTAGTCTGTGCGCTGTGGACCTCGCAAGTTGCTCTTCTTCAGTCGTCAAGCTTGCTCCGCCACTTATAGTGCTGGGGCCCTCCGACCACTGTTAGATCTTCAGCAGCCACCAGAGGCTGCCTACATTGATGTCGTCAGAGTTCTCCAGCACCTGCGGGGAGACGCTCCAGCAACGCCAATTGCCAATAGTTACCAGAAGCTTTCTGTAGCTACCAGACATACCACACTTGACTTCTTTGTCTCCTACAGACACCCCACTTAGAGTTAGGTTTTTATTAAGTAATTTTCGACAGTTTGTATTTCACTTCCCCAACTAGCCTAGGACCAGGTCACCTACACCTGGCTACCATAGCATTACTTCCAACCACCGGTCTTCTTGGCAGGAGAGCATATGTCACCATGTTTAATAAGCTTTAAATAAACAAAGCTTTGTTTCTTTTAACTTCGAGTCTCATTCATAGAGTACTTTGTAACCAACTGCTGGGAGAACCTCGAGTCGATTACCACCAACTGGGAACGGGAAATTATTACTACAAACTAGCTATAACTGGAGACTCCCCTTCAGGCGGCTCCAGTTGCAACACACACATATTAGACGACCATTTATTCTATTCCTGCGAAGTATACAGGTACTGGAGGAGTAGAATTGAGGAGCCCCGACCACTAGCAACACTTTCCACCCAGGGAGAGACAGTACGCCTGAGTTATATCCCCACCGGAGCACCTAGGTGCTACGGCCTGGTCTTGGTTGGGATCGCGCACCCAGTAATAGTCTTGGTAGCCTACATGGCTTCAACGCTTCTGGTTCACCCGCTAAGGTGGGGGCCTTCTGAAGCACCGGACTCTTGCTACCAAACCACTACTGGGCAACACTATTCTATGGCTACTCATGTCCATAGTGCTCAATTCATAGGTCTCAGCAGCTAACCCGCTCTATGCCATTTACGGTGAGACATGGTGCAAGGAGGGAGGAGCAAAGAGTTGCGTGCCTTGTTGCCAAGCAGCCGGCTGATTCTGTCCCCCTTACAACTAATCGATGAGCCGAACGAGATTGTACCGCCTTGCTCAGATCACTATATGACCTATGTCTACTGCAAGGAATCCAGCTACTTCCTCGTCATCACCCCTTCGCATGCATCCTGCCTGTCACCCAGTTGTGTATGGGTAAATTAAACGGACTAAGGAACGCCTTGGCATCTTGAACGCCAACTTTTGGAACTCAGCAGCTACCAGGTTGAAAGGTAGTTTTCGCGTTGCGACACCTCGGGCCCTCGCTGCAGCCCGGGCAGAGAACTGTCGGTTCAACCAACCATACCCAGCTATTCCTCACACTCACAATGTTAGTAAGCCTGCTACCACTAGCACCTCCTGCCAGTCGGCTATGGTAACTAGTCACGCCATCAGCCATAGGGCAGACCAATCCAAGGGACTTGTCAATCGCAACGTTGAGAACTTTGTTCCTTCACGTAAGGCCATGTGCCCAGCTACCATATCCAACCATAAACGCCAGTAAGCACAGCCGGCCGAAGTACAACCAAAGGCACACAATGGTGATCCAGACTTAGCTAACTGGACACGAGTCAAACTGTTATATATTCTGAAATACAATAGTTCCTAAACACTTCTATATAGTACTATTGTATTGCAGCGAACATAATTATGCTCCTGAAATATAAAACAATGTATAAAATGAAATGGAAGGTGGAAACATAATAGTGAAACATCAAAGAAATATTATATTAACAAAGCACCAAGTGTTCATGCGGGTTTTTTTTTAACTCCTCTGAGGAAATGACTTGTGGTACATTTTCTAAAAATTGAAAAATATGCCATTAGAACGATGAGCTCAAGAAAGCAATTGTAACACATACCTAAATATATATATATAATTTTTCAATACAATACCTTGTGATGTGATGGACAGTACTAAATTTGTGAATGTCATACAGTAATTAAATTTATTTCAGTTAAAATTTTGTGTGAGCGCTTCAATATAAAATACTTCACTTTTACCGGACCCTTTCAAAATTTTGATATAGGAGTTTCAGCGTACACATATTAAAATTTCACCCCTAAACTGGTGTACAACCACATACAGTGTCTGCCTGCATCATACAAGTGGATACAGAAGCAAGAAGTGAGTGTACTTACGCAGCAGGCCACTTTGGGGAGAGTTCATCCCACAGAGGGCGACGCAGCATCCAGCCGAGCCCCGGGAAGAAGTCTGTACGGTAGAGTACCTCTGGGGCACCCTCATCCACCAGCCCCATCTTGCCGTTGTCGTTCCATGCCGAGATACACCACAGGGTAAGGTCCTTCTGCAGGAGGGGGAATGTCCCCAGGAAGTACTCGAAGAAGTCGGGTGACACGTCCAGATCATCTGCAACAACACTTGGTGCACATCTCTGCAGCTGATCTTCAAGGCCTAGTATATAGACATCTTTTTTGAGTGGAAACATTTGGGCTACTCTTAAGATCGAGGTCTTGAGAGCCAATAAGAGTGAAGCGAGGCGAGTATGGAGCTGTGCCAGAATGCAAGGGCGGGGAAAAGACAGATCCTTGAGAAAACCTGCAGCCTAGCAGCATCATTCGGCACGATTCCCAAGTGTGAAAATCTATGAGCGACCCTGCCGGAAAGCAAACCTGGTTCACCCTGGTGGGAGGGGAATAGTCTGATCACTACTCTTTCTTGAATACAATCGTGAACATAAACAGTAAAAAAAAGCTGAAGGACTAAGGTCAATATGTGGTGATTCAGTGTGACTATGTCTTATTAAACGGAATAGTGTGTTTCTGTTTTTCTAATTAAAATATTGACGCGTACCCGGTTATCTGTAGCTGACAGGAGGCATTAGTTAACCTGACTTACTCTGAAGGTCTTCGGTCGGTTGGTAACGTGGGGTTGGTGACTGAGCGAAGTTGGTGTGCTACAGTCCTTAGGTGTAAATTAGGTTGTACTTACTTGTCTCACACCATAATCTACGTTCCAGGCCGCAGACTCGACTCCAGAACCTAGGATTGGCTAGCCCGTACCTAGCTTAAGTCCTGTACACTAGACCGCTCAGCACAGGATGACAGTCGGGACTGGTATGGACGTGCGGTGGAAAATATATATAGGATACCACGGGAGCAGTCGAGACTGCCCGTAACCTTAGTGAGGTGGCGCTGTCCCGTTCCGCCTGTCTTTCCTTCATAAGAGGAGCTAAGGTATTCCGCTGCTTGGCAGCTAGATGAGCGATCTTTTATTCTTTACGGTGTCGACAAGTGCCTTATCTTATAAGTCATAGAGTTTGGTTCACCAATGAACAAAACACGCCTTGCACTCCGGACGAGAAACTATTTCTTATAATAGTGATGTACAGTAGCCGCTTGGTAACCGAGCTCGGTGCCTCCAGTGATCCCCCACTCTAGCAGGCAGATCAGAGACATTGAGCCGTGTGGGTCACCAACGCTTCTACTGAATGTGATATCCAGCCAAGGCCAGGCCACAATACCAAGGCTAATACCTCCTCCAGCAACTAGGTGCTCTGGTAGGTGATATAACCTAGGCTTGCTGTCTCCTTGGTTGAAAGTATTCCTAGTGGTTGTGGCTTCTCTGTTCCTTCCCTCCAGCACCTGGGTGCCCTGGGTAGTAGGCAGCAACAGGTGGCCATCTAATGGGTGTGTTACCAGACTGTAGGACTCCAGAAGGGGGTCCTCAGTCAAGCTAGTTCGGATTTAATAAAGTACCCGGTTTCTGTCAGCAGTGGACAGTGCAAATTATTCCTAGCTGGCGAAGTAGATGTTACTCTAGAAATAAAAGCATATGGATAACGAACAAAGCTGTATTTATTGAGGACTCAATAAACACAGTTGACCGTGCTATCTCCTACCAAGCAGATGGAGTACTGAAGGTAACCTACGTTAGCCAGGTGTAGGTGACCTGGTCCTATGCTAGAGGGAAAGATTGAACTAGAAAACTGATAACTACTGAACTAAAACTGTCTAATTGCAGGTGTCTGGAAGAGACACAAAGAAGCTAAAAGTTATAGTAGCAAGGTATATTCGTGTTCGATGGTTGTCGAAGACTGTTTTCGTCGCAGCGAGTAGTCACGAGGGCAACTGAAGTCTCGAGGTTCACTGGAGGCCCCAGCAGTAAGGAGTGCTTGGGGTTTTCTCTAGAGAAGAATACGAATGACTACTGGAGCCCCACTGCACACGGTCTTACGTAGTCAGAAGTCTAGGCTGCCGTGCGGGGAAGGTGTGTGGCATCCTTCTGCTGGGAGGCTGGCATGGGAGGTGAGGTTAAGCGGCGTGCAACAACCGTGTATTGGTTTTCGGTAACATTTCTCACGTGGGTTTAAGTAATGGTATAATTAACGTGAAGAGTGATGAGTTGTAATTGTATTTAATAGTAGTATAAGCGGCACGTGTCAACATTATGTACCTACAAGTAAACAGAAGCTGTATGTGGGTAGTGTAAAATCCTGGGAAACTTCCATGTTAGCAAGTCTTCTTGGGCACTTTTAAACATCTTGACAATGTAAAAGACTGATTACACAAAAGTGACTGTGATTTAAAGTGAGAAAATGTCAATTGTGTTTGCTCTCTTCAGATAAGGCTTTCACCCTTATTGTTAAACACGTTTTATATTTTCACTGAAGAAATTTACTGATTCAAATTCCTGAACAACAAACTCCATTAAGTTTTATTGAAATTGTTACAGAAACAACAAGATTCATGTTCTAACTATATGTAAGCGCACTTTTTTGCTATAAAAATATTCTACTAACTAAAATGATTTTTTTTAGTGATGAAATAAACTTTATTCATCATAAATGTGGAGCTCTAATGATGATGAATTTTAGCGGATATGCTGCGTTACCACAAACTCGAATCTTTAATTTATCTGAATGTTAAAGTAAGAACAATTCAGGAAGTGGTTTTGAAACAAGTGTTTCGATGCGAGGGTCTTTGCTTGAGTAAGGAAATAGCCAGAGTGATGTTGGCTACTCCACATCCTACTTAGAATTAATGAATTTAAAGAAAGGTAAACCAACCTACTGTAATAAACTCACTGATCTTTTCTAGCCCAAATCAAATTAAATCATCACACTTATACAGTGGTCCTATGTTATGTATAGTCTGTGGTTTTTGAACGAAGAAAAGGGTTATTCTTGATTACACTGTCCCCTACACATCTGAACAAATGGATGGAAAGGCTGAATACATGAATAGGAGATTTGTTTTTCACATTTTACACCATCTGATCCCAAAAGTTGGAACAGGCAAACTACCACCATAACAACAGACTTACTGAACCTGAATCATTTCACTTCAAATGAAATTGTTTCATTTTACCTTCAACGATGATGACTGTGTCGAATTTGAAATTGAAGAAAGTCTGGTTGAGTGCCCAGCCATAGTGACGAGAGATCTTGTAGTATCCCTTGAATTTTTTCTCCTTTGGTGGAACTACAATATCACTCTGGTCTGGTTGCTGCGAAAGACAAAAAAAAAGAAAGAAAGAACTACTTGAAAATAGTTATGTAATGTGCACTACACTGCTATAAACTGGATTTGCACGAATATAATTCACTGCGACACTCACATGATCATTCGTTCGTAAATTCATCTCTTTTGCTAAGTCCCTTCCATTAAAACCACATTTTTGGAATAAATAACTTCACAATAGTTACAATGCCCTCAAAAAGAATAATCATACAAGAGTCTGTTAGTATTTTTACATTTTTGTTAGGTGTCTTCTATCGTAATAAACAAATGTCTCAACAAAGAACTGTCGCGTGACACCTGTGAAGCAGTAATGTCTAACGTTGAGCGCCACTACGTGACACATACCCGGTGTCTGTGATTCCCGGCTAGCGATTATGGTGTACACGTTGGACTGAAGAGAAGCAGGCTTTGACCAATGACGAGGAAGACCGAAGACTATTTTAAATATTTAGCTAAATAGGTTTTGGCATAAAACTCCTTGATTGTGGTCAAATTTATAGTTTTCTGTCGCAATGCCAGAATCGCGAGGTACATCTGGAAACTAGAAAGGGACCTTAGGTTTCTGAGGTGCCCGGACTGTATATGTCGGCCTTGTAGGTTGTCTGATGGGCACAAAATCAGGGATCACTATTACAACCCCACACCTTATTGGACACAGTACTTTAGCCTTTATGGGAAGAGGGATACTCCTCCTTGGTGCTAGACTCGCGTTGCTAGCGAGCAGCTGACCTGGCGCTGACTCTGCGAGACATGTAGGGGTGACACTGTCCTGGTCGTCGAGGATGACTGGCCGAAGAGACTCTTATAGGGGAGCCATTAACCAGGGCTAGTCAAGGCCTAGGGGTATTTTTCCTTGTGCAAAATGGCCTCTATGATAGAGAGCTGCATATCTGGTAGTTTCATTAACAGTGGAAACAAAGGGTTTGGAGAAGTTGTCCCTGAAGGGGTTACATAAGCTTTCTTCCTTTCAAGAGCTTGCAAGGCCTTCTTAAGTTTTCTCCATACACCCCCTTTGCGTTGGTACAGCATTTAAACCAATGAAAACAACCTATAGAAGAGAAGCAGGAGCCGGGTGTCCGTAACGTGTATTTCCGGGTACCCAGACTTGTGGCGAGTAGATGTAAAAGGCAGATTCTGACTCACCACCACTAAACCGGATCACTTTCCTTAAAAGTATAGGAAAAAAAAAACCGAACTATTTCCGGCTATTTGTAATGAAAGTGTAAGAAAAGAATAAAAATTCAAAATCTGAAATTTGATGAAAAAATGATTAAAATCAAGCAAATTAAAGCAAAAGTCACGGTATTTTAGGCTACATTTAAGCTCTAAAAGCTTATAAAGCTTATAAATATAAGCAATTTCAAGCAAAAAAACAAGCAAATTATGCAAAAAAAACAACCAAATTTCTTGTTTTTCAAGTAATTGTACTGTTTTCTAAAAACTTAAAAAAAAATTTTTTTCTTATGTTTTAGACAGTTTAGAAAATTCAGATTCAGATGGTTTTGGCAATTTTAGAAAATTTATAGAACTCAGAAGAGATTTTTTAGTTGATTCAGAAAATTCAGATGATGAATCTGATTTATAAAGTTCTATTAATGAAGAATCTGGTTACAATGTAGATAATGAAACTGATTGAGAAATGAAATGAATTCAATGAAATCATCATTATCGAAGTTATACTAATTTTTTTAAAACTTGTTCTATTTGCTCTAGATTTTCGCCTATTTCTCGAAGGTCATATTTATCGTCAATATTTTCTAAGATGGTTAAGTGTAAGTTTAGTAAATTTGAACGAAATTCGTAAACTATATTTTTAATATTTTCAGATGCATTATCTGATCTATAGGAAGGAATTTTTGACCCACTATCACCTTTTAAAATGTTTGTCAAACTGCAAGGCCACACACGCCTTTTTATTTACAAAGAAAAATATTAATTAGAACTATGAAAACTGTTTTTTATTAGATCAAATAACTTGTCAGTATTTCTAAAAATTCGCAAAACTTTTAAATGCGACCACTCAACTATGAGTCTAAAATATTGTATTAAAATATTGAAATATTTTTGTGATTCCTCTGTTTAATACAGTAAAAAAATATATATCTTCGTAATTTTTTTCTTTCAAATAATTGTCAGTAAGATTCCTTCGACTAATTACAACAACATTACAAATGGTACTGGCCACTTCAAATTTTTCATTAAAATCAACACAAATTTTTATATTTGTTTTTTCTTTAACTACGGTTGTTTTTATGTTTGAACGATCAATAACTTATAAAGGCCTTCACCTCCAAAATGAATAGTAATTAATATCACCATCAAAGTTTACAGTTGGTTAATAATAAAGTTCATTATTTCTATAGTCTGTATCTAGTTTGGTTTTCTAATTTCTAAAATGATTATAAGCAAGAAATTGTTTAAGACGTTTTTTCAATGTCTACATTCCAGTTTTCTTTAGGAAAAATTTCATTTCTACAGTTTTAACATAAATGTTACTCACATTACAATGATCAAACATAGTAAAGGCTGTTCAAAATAAAGTGAGCACTTTTGAAATCAACCTTGGAAAAAAGTCACTGCCCCTACCTACATACATTTTAACGGGCTGAGTGACATGCGCCCAGTAAAGTTGGTAGCGATGGATGGGAGGTAGTTTCACATCTTAACGTTGAATAAAAAGTGTTAGGTAATAATTTTATATATCTTATATTAATATTTCACTTTAAATATCTTTAATGCATTGGTGTTTAGAAACGGCAAATTTGAAAAATATTTACTTTTCTAATAATTTTGCAGTTTCTGCCGACGCATGAATAAAGTGATGAGGCAAGTGGCAATGCTAATTTTACACGAGGTGGAAGAATACACAACATGCATAAAAGTAGATCTTAAGCGGGGCTTCCAAAGTTGCTCATTTTACCGTGAATAGCCTATAGTGAGTTTATGCTGTTCAGCACGATTTTTTCTATTAAATTGAAAACCTACAATTACAAAATCAAGCATGTCAAATTGTAAATTATTAAACCAATCTTTTACATCAAAGCTAAAAACATTTGTTACTTTAGGAACTTCTTTTTCTAAAAATTGCCAATAATTGTAACTAATATTTTAGGTTCTTATTTTTTCTTTAATTGCAATGGCCGTCCTCAATTCACATTTAACAATAGGCCACATAATTTCTAATTGTCCAATAACAATTTTCCAGGATCAGGACGATGTTTCGTATCTTTAGCAAAAATTTCATAAAGAAATAAACAGTTATTATCAGATGAATTACAAGAAAAAGTAATTTTATAGCCAGCTTTCCAATAAAATTCATTGTTATAACAAATAAAACCAAACATATATCTAAGAGGACACATTATTACATTTGTTTTATTACTAGAAACAGTTTTAACTTCTTTTGTTATATTACTACAAACACATTTATTACCTCGATAAACATTATCAACACCAGTAAATTCTAAATAATTTTGTTCACTTGGTGATCTTAATAAAGCATTCATCATTGTTGATGTTATACCTGGATTATCAACAGCTTCAATAATATTTCCATATTTTGAAATTTCTGCTCTAGAAAATTGAAAAGGAAAAAAGTTGGAACAAACATCAAGATTGTCTTCTTCATCATATTTTGCCTCATCTCTCTTAAGCAAACTAATTTGTTCATAAACATAAGCATCATTTGGGAAAGAAAAGCCATCTCCTACTGGAATATCAAATTTGATTATATTATTGTTAACATTAAAATTCCCCCTAGTTTGATCAGTTGGAGGATAAGTCTGCCTCTAAAAACTCTCACTATTTTTATAACTCATTTATAAGTAAAAAATTTATATATAAATGGCAGAATCAAAGGGAATTTCCCCAGTTAAATTACTCATCGAAAGATATAAAAAAATACAAAAAGAGTCATAAAAATTACATGAAAAAATAAGAAGAAAGAGCAACCATTAATTGACAAATTATGAAATATTGGTAAAAAAAAAATAGAAAAAGTAAGTGAAGGGGAAAAAAATTTAATAACACTAGTTCCTGTAGCAGCAAAGCATTTGAATTATCCGCCAACACCAGAAGAAACATCTTTTGAAAGAGAATTATTCTCAGAACAAAAAGTCTCCTAATTTGAAAGAGCAAATGGGAATTGTACCATTGAAAAATTTACCACATGCAGCTTCTGATTCTACTATAAATCTCGTAATAGAAATTGCAAAAAGAATAAATGTTATAAATGAAAAATTTGGTTTATGTGGAGTTGGGGAAATTTTTTTAGATTGGTGATACAAAAGTAACAATAAATAATTATACACTATTTGTTAATGATAAAGAATATGAAATAATACCAGGACTTCGTAATTTGTTAACAGAAAATTAACAAGAAGCTCTGGATTATGAAAATTATGCAGAAATTGTTAAACAACCAATGCTGCATTCTAACAATATAATCCTAATAAAAAAGTAGCTTCGAGTGGAGGTTGGAAGCATATTCATATAATAGGACCGATTTATGAAACGTAATAAAACCATATTTAAGATCAGCACCAAACACACCAGAAAGAACAAGTTCTACAAATTCTCCTAGAACTGGTGATAGAATAAAAAAATTCTATAGTTTGCCAAAAGAATATATTTGGATGGATGATATTAGAAAATTGGTTCATAGATTATTAGTTATTCATGGTGAAGAAAATGCTGGAAATAAAAATTTTACAATGAAAAAGTAAGCACAATGAATATGGTGAACAATAAGTTTTCTGATTTTGTTATAAATAATACGAAAGGAATTCCTTATCTAATAAGAATTTTAAACTTAATTCCACACTCATTTTGGAATTCTGAACATCACAGCAAAGGTATTATTAAATTGGGCACTAAACAATTTAAAATTTTTTCCAAAATGTATTTGCCTGGTTATAATTATTGTGGACCATTTACAAAATTAAATAAAAGATGAGAAAGCGGTGATACAGGAATAATTAAATAAATAAGACGGAGCATGCAAATATCATGATACTGCTTACAGAGATCATAAAAATTTAGAATCTAGACATGATGCTGATAAAATTGTACAAAAATAAGTTAAAGAAATCATGTTAGATAAAAATACTCCAATTAGAGAAAAAATTGCTTCTGCTGCTGTTGTCTCAAAAATGTTTACAAAAAGAAAATTAGGCTGGGGAATTAAAATGTTCAGTTTCAAATTAACTTTATCACTGCCAACAGTTAAAAAGATGGCCAAAGAAAAAACTGGCAGTGGTTTACAATGTGGAGGAATTATACCAATTATATTGGCTGCTATAGGTGCACTTGGTGGTTTAGCTGGAGGAACTAGTGCAATTTATAATTCTGTCTAACAAACTAAAAAAAAAAAAAAGAAGAAAGAATTAGAAGACCAACAGAGACATAATTTAGCAAAGGAAAACAAGGCTGGAAAAGGATCAAGTGCAAAAAGAGGAAGGCCAAAAAAAGTTTATCTCCATTATGTAATAATGATATAGAAAAATACGTAGAACTGTTAAATATTAAGCATTTCAGAAGTGTTTATATGATTGACAAATTACCAAAAAGTATGCGCACAAAAATGAATGTGCTGTGGTTAATTTTGACATTTCAGCAAATCCTGGTACTCATTGGGTTTGCTACTTTAAAGAATAATGATGAAATGACTCCTTTAGATCAATGTGAAAATGATTTTGTAGTTATATTTGACGATATGATTTTAGATGACCAAGATATTGTTCAATATTATTTCACTAGAGGAAGATATAACAATTTAGATGTATTTTATTTAGCTCAAACATATTCAAAAATACCTAAAAAATTGGCAAGAGATAATACAAATTTGTTGTCTATATTTAGACAAAATGATACTAATTTAAAGCCCATTTATAACGATTTTGTTGGTAAAGATAAGCCTTATGAAATTTTTTTTAAGAGATTTGTGCAAAATGTTGGGACGAAGATTATATCTTTATTACAATAGATTTGAGTAGAAAAATAAACAAAGGTAAGTATGGAAATAAAAGTAAACACTTCATTAAATTAAAAAATTTTTGAAAGCATTTATCAGTAATTTTTTAAATCAAAATGTCTTTTATTGTCAGCATCTTTGCCATCCACAGAATCAGCCATATTGTTAATTCTACGATTTTGAATAGAATCATAATCTGTTGTATAAACAAAAACTTTACTTATTTGATCTCATAAAGCAGAAACAATAGTATTGTATTTTGAATCTACTTAATTTTTTAGTGCCTGCTTTCCATTATTAATTCGTTTTATACAATCAGCAATAGGGTTACTGAATTATAAATTTATATCTTCTTTCAAAGCATAATCAGAGACAATAATTTTATATTTTGAATCAACATCCTTTTTCAAGGCATAATCTGCTATATGTATATCAAAATATCTTTTATTTACTGCGTCTTTATTATCTTTAGGTTCATTTATATTAACAAGTCAACATCCTAGAACAGAATAATAAGATTTTGTAAAATCAAAACAAGTGCTTAGTTTACTTCAAGTAAAAACATTTGAATTGTATTTTGAATCTACATATGTTTTTAAATCTTCAGTAATATTGTCACTGTCTTCATTTAAAGATTTGATTAATGATTTTCCAAATATATCTGTCATTTAATAACAAAGAAATTATATCGTTAAACTTAAAATCTTTCGAAAAAAAGGTGCAATACTAATAAACATAGATGCCCACATATATGTGAATTAAAATTCTGAATTCTATCATTATTGTAATAAACATTTATATCTTTGAAATAATTAACTAAATTAGTAGGAATATTGCCTCCAAATAAGTCAAAATAGTAAACATCATTATACTTATAATATATAACTATACTCAGAATCATCCTCCAAATCTTAATTTTTTTTTTCACTCCAGTAATCTAAATCATTTAATGTGTAATAAACCCAGTAAAAACTGTCATATGGTAAATATTGTGACATTGCCCAACCATATAAATTATTAGCATTGAGATATGCTAAATAGTTGAACTTTTGATTTGGATTAAAATCTTCTAAATATTTGTTATTGGCTTTAACATATCACTTACAATATAGTGATATTCCACCTCTAATTCCTTTTTCTATCATTAAAATGGTATCATAATTATGTACTAAATCTAACAGTTGTTCAGTCATTTTTAACACTGCATCCCATGATAATCTGGGTGTTGTAATACCACAATGGATCTAAATTGTATGCATTTATACGTGTATTTCTAAAATTTTCAAACATTTGCTAATAACAACACGTCACTTTTTAAATATAAATTGTGATATTCACCTAAGTTTTTAATATTAAATTGATTCCATACAAGTTTTGCATGTTCATAATCATCTGTTATATCAGATTCGCTTAATTTATTGTAAAATTCATTCTTTGGTGGAAGTTCAGTTTCTTCGAATTTCTTCCAGTTGTCCATATAATCGTATGGATAAACACCTTTATTAAATCTACCTTATCTTTAGGAAAACCTTTTTGAGCATGTTTCATTTTTTCTTTAGTTAAATTAGATGATAATTCATCCAAAATACTGGCCATAAATTTAAATGTGTGTATAAATTTCATTTTTAAATTTTCTTCCCGAAAGTAATAAACTTTTCTTCATCATTTGCAATTAAGTCTATGTTTTTATCATCATATCCTAGCTCATTAATAAATAAATGAGCATTATACCCTGCTAAATTATGAAAATAAATTGGGACAAAATTAGGTAATTTTAATTGTGGATTACAGTTATTACATACTGGATTAATGAATTTTTGGCTTATATGATCATGATGTACTTTTCCATATATTCACATTTGCATATAGTACATCTTTCTGATTTCCTATATATTTTTTCTTCTTTGGTTAGTGAATGCACTGGTTCAATTTGCGAATATATTTCCCCAATTTCTTCTACTTCTCTTTTAATTGATTGTATAAAAATTTTATGTGCATTTGGACCTCTATATACTACTGGTGGCTTATAATCACCATAAGCAGATACAATATAATAGCAAAAACCAGATGCCTCGTGCAACTGATATTTCATTGTGTACGATTTGTCATTTAGCTTTAAATCAATGTTATTTATTTGTTCATTAGTAAGATTATATCTTTCTTTAAGTGTCTCCTTATAAAGGCCATTATCGATGTAATCTTCTGTTAAAACAAAGTATTTTTGGATTAATTAAAATTTATGTTTCCCTTGGATTTGGCTTAGTAGTTATTTTTTTAGAATTTACTCAAAATTGGCATATACTGCAAAAGGAACCTTCATTGTAGGGTTATAATTTTTTAAAAATATTTGCTCTTCTTTTCAAAGGTAATTGAATTTTTACTGCTTCATTTTTAGAGCAGTCGTCTGCGTGTTTATTTAATTTTTCTTGAGAGGTAAAGAATTTAAGACACATTGCATAATAAATTTCATGTTGCTTATTATTTTTTTGTGCTGAAACTAACCTTCATAAATCTTTTATCCAACAGGAATGCAAATTTTGCGCAGCTGCATCTACTTTATCATAGAAATAAAGTAAATTTATGTGCTTATTCTCTTCAAGTTTTGTAAACTTAAGTGGATATACTGTGGATTTCTCGCCTTCACCATCAATAGAGCATACATTTATAGATACATCAATGTGATTTTCTATTTTTGGTATATAGTCAATTTTAATTGGATATTCAAATTGATCTATTACTTTATCAATATTAAGCCTCACATTTTTATATTTGGTTACTCTGTCCGAATTTTTGTATGCTGGAAATAATGCAGATTTTACAGTCCAAAGGAAGAATTTTTGATCATTATTTTTAACATTTATGCATGCCTTTTTATGCTTAATATCTTCTGGTAATTTCTATATATGATGAGCCATTTAATGGATTATACTTATTTATAGCTAATTGTATTCTCATTATTCTATCTAATGTCCATCCTGAGCCTCTTCTTTGAAATGCAGATAATTGTGTAATTATTTATTGTATTTTGAATTTATAAATCCTTTTAATATCTCATTCATTCAATATTGTATAATTGGGTGATTAAAATGTAAATAATTACACTTCATTATTATCTTGCTAATTTAATACTGGTTTTCACCCCTCTGAATGTTTCAAGATTATTGTGTATTATCTCAAATACTTTATTTTTTACCGAAGTCAAAAAATGAATAGGCTGTACTAAATTAAAGGTATTTTCAATGTTATATGTTGATATCCTACATTTAAAAGCTTTATTATTAACTAAATAATTTTTGTTGGTTCTTCTTTTTCTTCTGTTAACAAATAAATTATTATAGAATGAAAATATTTCTTCAAATTCTTTTTTATCTTTGGGATATAATTCATTGATATCGACATCAACTAAAGGTAATTTTGTAAAATTATTCTTTGTTGTCTGTTGTGATATCCCCTTACTTTTATTTCTAGGCTTTTCAAATCTGATTAGAAATGGGGGATATTTCTTTTAATTCCTTTTTCTCTTGTTTATATATACTTTTGACTTTTGAAAATATTAATTTGCAATGTTTCTTTTTCTCAGCATTCTTTTTCTCCGCTCGTCTATAAGACATTGCATAATAAATGGTATACGAATTCTAATTAGATCAATTTTCCTTAGTCTGTTTATATACATTATTTTTAAATATCTAGCAATATCTATCAACTCCTTCACACTCGCATTGCTCAACTCAGCTGTTATATAAGCCTTCCATTTTTATAGTTTTATTTATAAAAAAAATATAGATATATAAAGAAAACATAAAACAAAGATAATTGGAAAGCTTGAAAAGTGCTTAAATTACTGGGCAACTGTATTTCACTTCTTGCTAAGACGATAATTCTTAAGACATTCGCTAAAACATTTTTACATATATTTGCATGTCTATCCTTAGTAGTTTTACTAGGAGAAAATAATTTTATAGATTTATTATCATTACACACTTTACATGTTTTCGTTGGATAATTATCGCAGTGAATTTTGTTTAAATTATCTAATGCAGTATTGTGTGATTTACTATTTTTATGCTTTTTGAGAGATCCATTATAAACATATTTTTCACAGTCACATATTACTTTCTCATTTTTTAACTCATAATGAATATTAGCATATTCACTAGAACATTTTTTAAAGATGTTAAAATGTTTATCTTTTGTGCGTGTATGTGGTGTAAAACTTTTTTTGTTTAATACTTCACCACATATTTACATTGCTTAGATATGGTGTTATTTTCCATTTCGAGCATCATTACTAAGAAAATTAATTAATGGAGAGATTGAAAAGATATTTTTCTTTAATAATTTGTTTCTCTGTAAATAACACAAATTGAATCACTTCTCAAGAAGTTACACAATTCATTTGAATACATTAAACTACAGGATCTAGATATTGGTACATTTTATGAAGCCACAGATTTTCAAATTCGTGAATCTAAGTTTGGCAAAAAAATTACTTGCATTCTAGATTGTAAGTATAAAATTACATTACCTGATCGATATGTACAGCTTTTTAATATAAATGCTTCAAAATGAATAAATGATAAACAAGTTTTTATAATGTATAGTATAAAGATTTAAAAGAAATGAAAAATGAAAAATCTGTACATGATATTGAATTCAATATTTAAATTCTATCAATTATCATTTTAATATTTTTCTTTTGATTTTGCTTGTTTTTGTCTTAATTTTACTTGATTTAGATTACTCGTTTGCAAAATGGAGTTTCTAAGAAAATGTGAAAATCGCTTGAAAAATGAGAAATTTGTTTATTTTTTTTGCATAATTTTGCTTGTTTTTACCTTGTGTCAAATCCTGCATGCTCATTTATGAAAAACTGCTAAAATCTGCTTTTTTTTTTTGCTTAAAATGGCTTGTTTCTGAGAGTTCCTTTTAAAATAGCTTTTAGAGCTTAAATTTAGCTTTCAAATACTTTGATTTTGACTTTAATTTGCTTGATTTTCATTGTTTTTTTTCATCAAATTTCAGGTTTTGAGTTTTTATTTTTTTCTTACACTTTCATTACAAATAGCCGGAAATAGTTGTGTTAGTTTTTTCCCTATATTTTTAAGGAAAATTAATGGTTTTATTGGTGGTGAGCCAGAATCGGCCTTTTACATCTACGGTGGCATGCGGCAACCTGTGCCCCTTTCAAGCGGTGGGCAACGCACATCTCTTCCTCACTGAGATACCTGGGTGTGGTATCCACGGGAGGTCGATCAGGCCAATGTGGTTCCAACCCCAAGAGTAGAGTATGGAACACTTGATCTGGTCAATTCTCCTAATGGAGGAGTACCTACGTGAATTTGGGCGCAGCTGAAGGTTTACCTGTTGGCAGAGCTTTGTTTGTATCTAATTTGGTGGTTTATACGTCTACCGGCTTTTCCTCTAAGGCGTAATTAAGTTTATCAAAAGTGAAAGGGTTACAAAAGAAATTACGCTCACAAGAAGTAAGTTTAAAATACTACGGGTTATATTAACCATACTGAGAAAACCGGGTGGTGCCACACTAACTCCTACAAATTTAACGTAAGTTAATCATAACCTTAAAACTCAGGTATAGGTGACCTGGACAAGAGCTAGGTGTATAATGAGTGGGCAAGTAAAACTGGCAATAAAACAAATATAATAGTGAACACATTTGACAGCACGTAACAACTAGGGGTTGTTCTTAAGAAACCTAGGAACTACCAGAAGGGTGGTTGACGGCGTAACCGCACCCTCCAGTGGGCTGAGAGTTCCAGGAGGGATGAATCTGTCTTTAAAAAAATTTGTTTACCAAATAAGCGTTATTCTGCAACGGTAATCATATTTTACTTCCTACATCACGTAATTTAAACAACATACCGTATTTACCCAAAAGGAAGAAGAGGGTTTTTGACAGAAAAAGAATAGAAAAAATTAGGGGTCCTCTACAATTTGGGAATCTTCTTCAATTCAAAACCTAGGCAATTTTGGTAAAGGCTTTTCATGCTTAAATACAGTGCGTCCTATGTTTGTACGTATTTTTGTAGTGGTGAGACTGTACCTGTCAATTTTGACAAGGGTCCCCTTATCTGATGATGTCACCTGCCTGGCTGTTGTAAAGAGGAAGCACCTGGACAGTAGAGCAGAAGCATTTTGCTGGTAGAGAGGAAGCGCTTTGCTGGTAGAGAGGAAGCGCTTTGCTGGGAAGTAAGATGGCTCTAGTCACGAATAGGTATATAACACCCACAAAAACTTTAAATTGTAATAAAAATGCTGCTACCATACAGTCAGGTTAGACACACCTATTTCATTGTGATTAGCTTTTCTTTAACAGTAAATCAAATACATCATATTATTCATATAATAGCATTTCTTCTTGAAGTGTTTGTCATAAATTCATGCAAAAATACTTCAACTTAAATAATTTTTTCAGCACTTCACAGGGGTAGTCTTGAATTCCGGTTAAAATATTTTTCCCTCAAAAATATTTCTTCAGGAAGGTCATCTTAGATTCAGGGTCATCTTCCTTTCGGGTAAATACGGTAATTAAAATTACCTGTAGTGTAAGTATTACTTCAATGACGAAATAAACAGCAAGAATATGTCATCAACTTTTAAAATGAAATTATAAAAGCGTCACGATATACCTAAACATTCAATTGTTTACATACTCTATACAAGGCCATAATCAAATACAACTGTACCCATAATCAACAAACCTTGACGAAAAGTAGTTATTAGCTTGGTGTTTGTTGTTACGATATGAGGCATTTAATAAGTGACAGACAATGTCAAACAGGAAATGAAAATCCATAAAACCTACTACATAATAAGGTTATCCAATATGTGGTAATTTGTCAATTGTTAACAAGCGTGTAAAAATGATCTGTAAGTATCTCAATTTCATCATTATCCAATAATTTTACCTTCTTTCTTTTCCTGTTAATAATGGCACAGATCTAAGTTGATTATATTACAGTATTCGCAAAAGTTGTAGTTACTTAGGCAAAGTTAATATTTTTAATTTCTGTGAAGTAAAGCCTTGTTTTGGATACGGTTAAGTGTAATATGTTTGTATCAAAATGACATAAATTTTGTGCTGAAACTGTCAAAATTCTACCATATATTATATGTGGGTAGTTAATTACAAAATACATAGATGAAACTGAATATTAGAGATTTTCCAGCAGATAAATACAACCAAACAATGTGATCTTGGTTTAAAGTAACTTAAAATTTATTCAAGAGGTTAAATTTACTAGTTAAGAAGTGCTTTTAATTTCTTGACTGTGGGTACCATTGGTTTTCCATACCTTGAAAAAAAAAGAAAAAAATATATCATTAGACTCTTTTAAGATTCATGAATCTTTTAAAATATTATTTGAGATCTGATTCATTCTCAAAAAGTCTGATTCGCAGAAGCCTACCTGCTACCAAGGGAGTTAGTTACTGGCGTTACCAGGAAGTGGGGGTGGTAGACGAGAAACGTCGTCTTCAGGAGCCTCTGGTATGGTGAAATCTCCCAGAAGCTCTTTATATGCAGTGGCTGTAGAGGCGGGTCAGCAGCTGTGCTGAAAATGTTGAGCTTCTGGTCAGCTGGTGTCTTTTGTCTTTGACTGGGTTGACAAACCCCCCCCCCCCCAGGGCCTTCCTTTGCAAGCGGTGTGATCTCCAGATGCCCCAATGGTCATGCACCCTAATGGCTGCCTCCGACCCTTGCGAGTGGTGGAGGAGCAGATATTGAAGAGCTAAGGGGTGCTAGCCATTTTACATTGATAACGACAATGATCTTGGACGTTGCGGGGTGTGGGGTGTGGGAGAAGCTAGCCTTGTTCTAAGGGTCTGGAACTTCTGCTGCTGAGGTGGTGCTATTTATATCTCCTCTGTGGGTGGCATTATCCTTTCTTATCACCTGATGATTGGAAGACCATCCTAGTCTGTGATTCTTCTAAAGTTGCAATTAGGGGCGCATTATTACAAGAGGATGAATGTGGAAACAGGTATGTTATAGCATATGGCTCAAAATGTTGGAGGTGTTTGGAGGCTGGAGCTGCTGTAGTAGACTGAGTGCTGCCCTCCAGTGGCAAGTTATGAAACTAGCTTTGCCTTCGCTGGAGGGTACCAATGTCTCAGCCAGCAGTAAAATTGTAGATCGGGGGTTGTGTGATGGCATGACATGTTGGAGTTTCTTGGCAAGCAGTACAATCTGGGATCACGTGTCTGTAGTCACTAGATGTGCGCCAACGTACCCTTGTATGCACATGTCCCACAAGTATTGTTATAGATAATAACCTGTCCTTGTACAAGCGTTGCATTCAAAGATGGGGCTAAGTCGCCGAATAGAGTGTGCATTGCAAATGCGCAAGAATGCGCCACGTGTCAGAACATTACCCATTTACTACCAATCTTGAGAAAGACATCCGTTGGCAATGAGACCCGGAACAACAACTAGCATTTTCAGATTTTAAGAAAAGCTTCAAGAATATCCACCAACTCCATCGGCCACAAGGAGACAAACCCTAAATACTGCAAACGTACGCCTGTCAGAACGGCCTGGGCACAGTATTATACCAGGAAGACGAAGGAGGACATCCCCATGTGGTAGCGTATGCATCAACCAGCTTAAATGAAACCAAGCACCACTACCACATTAATGAGCAGGAGTGTCTGGCCGTTATCTGGCCCGTACAGAAATATCGGTATTATCTCAATGGGCAACACTTCATTTTGCGAACCGACTCTAAAGCACTCCAATGGCTACAAGAGTCCAGGAATTCAAAGGCTAAGTTCGGCCGGTGGGACATGTTTCTCACCGAGTTCAACTTCGAGGTCCAACATTGCCCAGGGAAGTTAAACGACCTGTCAGACGCCCTGTCTCGTTCCCCGACGTTGGAGGAGAAAGCTGAGGAGGAGGAGAAAATGCCCCCTCCACCTAAGATCGAAAGAAGTCTGGAAGAGCAGATCCGGCTCTATCAACTACAGATCAACCTTCAACACATTATTTTAAGCCTACAGGAAGATCCTGATATCCGACGCCTAATACAGGAACAGACCCACCTATATGCATTACAGGATGACGTCGTATGGGCAAGCAGTGGACAACCCCGGCGAATATATGCAGACACCATCATGACCATCCCCAAGTTGGTCACCAAGGTACAAGGGAAACCCTATTGGTCATTAAAACCCATTATAATTGGGACAGAATAAGCCGCAATGTCCGGCAGTACGTTAGCAACTGCTTCACATGCTGCCGCAGCAAAGAATATCCGGTTCCTTCTCCCACCGCAAAACCACAAAGACCCAAGACGTCCAGTACCCACATCGCCACAGATCTGATGGGCCTGTATCCCCGTAGCACGAAAGGAAATCGCTACCTCCTCATAGTGACAACTAATTTTCCAGATGGGTAGAGGCATTTCCTCTTCCCAACCAAGAGACCAACCCAATCATGCAGAAGATGGAAGCAGAAATTTTCGTGCGATGGGGCTATCCGAAAGCCATACTGATGGACAATGGCACCCAGTTCACTAGTCATCAATGGCAAACCGACTGTCAAGAGTGGGGGGTAGAAACCTGGAAACCATCCCTTCCATCCACAAGCCAACCCCACTGAACGGAAGAACCAGAAGATTAAGAAGTGCTCCATATCAGTGTGGGCAACGATCATAAGCATTGGGATAATCACATTTCTACCATACTGTTCGCCCTTCAACACCATACAAACAAGGCAGTTGAAACCAGTCAGAGCATCCTACTTCTGCGACAACCCTTACGCCGACCAGGCAACTGGCAGTGGGAAAGCGAACCCACTGACATGCCTCAACCTGAGGGCATCCGGCTAGCAGACATAGCACGTACTATGCACACCCAGAAAGCCCCGAACACATATATTTTGAAGAAATATCCCCAACCGAATAGACAGGAGTAAGAGAATTCAACTTAGGGAAGCCGTCCTCCTGCTAAGTCACCCCCTCAGCGAAGCCAGCAATCAATTCAGCATTGGCTTTGCTGACAAATGGGATAGATCGTACCATTTTATAGGCAAGCGAGACGTCTACTGGGCTGAGGATATAAGCAGACGGATTCGTAAGGCCACCAGAGGTCAGATACAACTATACCCAGGGGACATGAAAATACTTGGGGACGACGACACTGAAGAAGACATACCTGGCCAATAGGTAGAAGATGATGAAACTTCACCCAAAAGGGTAGAACCTAATACAGAGCCAGGACTTTCAACAAGACCCGAACCAATACCCATCGTGGTTGACAAGGCACCCAGTTACATTGCACCATCGAAACATAATGTAGAACAATGCCAAGGAGCATTCTCCATGAGCTCAATGCCCTCGACGCCATGCAGCTATGCATATAAGGTAGCAGTCAAACCAAGATCTAGCTGCTCTGAGTTATCCTTACGGAGCACCCGTGACAGAGAACCCCGTCAAACACCCTGCCGATTATACCGCATCAGCGAGCGATCCGAAGTACCTTTTGTGAGAGGGGTACGAACCACACAGGCACCTAACTCTCCACCTCGTACAAATATGGAACCAGAAGTCAAAGCCATCCCAATTTCAGTAAGGTCCGTAAGAAGTACAAGATGCCAATAGACCACCGGAACCTGGGAAGTCAAGCTCAAACAAGAGTGCTTCGCCTCAACCAGCTGCCACACAGGTAGACCCGCTTATCGGGACATCAAGCTGCTAAGCCGGAAGTACTCCGCCTGAAGAACATGTAACGCAAGTTTTCCAACCTACCAAGACATCGAGCTGCCACGCCGCAAGTGCTCCGCCTAAAGATCCTGCCACGCAGGAACTCCCACCAGGTTGGACGTCAAGCTCAGACAAGAGTGCTCCGTCCCCAGGTTCTGCAACGCAAGAATACCCACAGACCCGGACGTCGAGCTGCCACAATGGAAGTGCTCTGCCTCGCCATCTTGTTACACGAGAGGCTGCACCAGTCGAGAACATTAATGCCACCTACTACCCCTCAACAGACACATCACCCACAGTGGAAGTCGACGTGAAATTCTCTTCCACAACCTCTTCCTAGGACCTGGCCACCAAGACAGTCGATGCCGCCCACAACCTGGTACCACTATGAGCTGTGCTACCCGCAGTCGGGTGGAGATCTTTCTCCCTCGCACTGCCCCATCTCATGCATGTCACTTATACCATTTATCTACAGCAATTATGACTCATCTCACGGCAACGCTAGTGTACTACTTCTATACACACGTGAGACTCAAAACCCCGCACCATCTCGTACACAGAAGTAACGGTCCACCACAATCCTGGACGGTGGTTGGGCACATGGATACGAGGGGTTGGAAAGACAGCGGCGCGTCACCCCCTGCCTGCACGCAGAGAGTCTACAAGCCATCAGCCACCTCGAGCCATGCACAAGCTTCACCGAGGATACGCGAAGGCCGAGAGATGATCAGAGGGTGCTACCCCCAATCCGGTCTCGCACTTGAGGGATGTCACACGCCCTTCCCTGTGGCCGCCGCGACACGCGCTACCCTATTTTATAAGTCCGTGCCCAGCGGACCTCGCCAGTTGTTTCTGCAGTCTTTTCCGAGCACCTGGTTGCTGGAGCCTACTACTAATACTGCTAGATCTTCAAAAGTCATTCCAGAGAATGTCACCAGCGACTCAACAGTCTTTAGCAGCCACCAGAAGCTGGCATCCTTGACATCACCGTAAGAGCTCTGCAGCTCCGCTACCAAATGCTCCAGCGACGCCAATAGCTAGCAGAAGCTTTCTGTAGCTACCAAACATACCACACCTAATTTCTTTGTCTCCTACAGACACCCCATTTAGAGTTAGGTTTGTATTTAGTAATTTTCGTCAGTTTTATTTTACTTCCCCAAATAGCCTACAACCAGGTCACCTACACCTGGCTACCGTAGGATTACTTCCAACCACCGGTCTTCTTGGCAGGAGAGCACTTGTCACCGTGTTTAATAAGCTTTTAATAAACATGGTTCTGTTTCTCTTAACTTTGAGTCTCATTCATAGAGCACTTTGCAACCAATAGCAGGGAGGACCTAGAGCCGATTACAGCTGACTGGAAACAGAAAGTTATTATTAGTACGAATTAGTTACAAATGGAGACTCCCCCTCAGGCGGCTCCAAGTTGAATACGCACCTATTAGATGGCCATCTATTTTATTCCTACCAAGTATACAGGTACTGGAGGAGTAGAATAGAGGAACCCCGACCACTATCAAAACTTCTCAACCAGGGAGAGAAAGTACATCTGAATTGTATCCCTACCGAAGCACCTGGGTGCTGGCGGGTGTATTTCTTTAGGTGCTACAGCCTGGCCTTGGTTGGGATCGCACATCCAGTAATAGTCTTGGCAACCCAAATGGCTCCAATGCTTCTGATCAATCCGCAACCGTGAGGGATCTTCTGAAGCACCAGAGGGCACGTTGGCAAACTGTTAACAGGCAACACTAATCCAGGGCTATCCATGTCCATGGTGTTCAATTTGAGGTCCTCAGTAGCGAAACCCGCTCTATGCCCTTTAAGGTGAGACACAGTGCAAGGAGGGAGGAGCAAAGAGTTGTGCACCTTGCTGCCAGGCAGCCGGCTGGTCTCGTACCACTCACAGCTAGTCGACGAGCCGAACGAGATTGTGCAGCCTAACTCTGATCACTGGCACAACCTACGTCTACTGCAATCAACCTAGCTTCTTTCCAGTCAACACTGCTGCGCAAGCATCCGACCTGGCATCCCGTTGTAAGAGGGTTAATTAATCAGACCGAGGAACGATTGGGCATCCGTAACAGTAACTTCTCGAGCAGAGACTCAGCGGACTGGAACTGCAAGTTCTGCATCGTATCACGTTGTACCATTGCTATCGCTCGAGTCGAAGATGAACGACTCAATCAGCTGTATCCAGCTATCCATTGCCCGCAAGACAACCACAAGTCACCTACTGCTAGAACTTCCTCCGATACAAGTCGCAAGTGTGATCAATCGAGGGTACTCATGAATTGTAAAGTCGATAACTTTGTTCCATTACTTAAGGCCACGTGCCCGACCGCTATATCTAGCCGCAAACAGGAGTAAGTCAACCTGTAAGCACAACTGACCAAAATGCAACCAAAGCCACACGACCGTGATCCAGCCCTAGCTAATTGGACACGCGTCAAGTGATTTTCTGGCGCCCAACATGGGGCATCAGCTAGTTAACTGTTCGCAGTAAGAGGCCGAACCAGGTCACCCGACCTTGAGACCTAGGACTCAAATTGGGTTAACCCAGTGGACTTCGGGGAGTCAAGTAAAAAAACTCTGTGGTGCCCAAGAAACGATAGCCATGTATAATCCCGAGATTAATGCAACGTCAGACATCAACAATGACTTTCGATCTAACACACAAGATCCTAAATGCAGCCATATGGAATGTCAAGGTAAAGGCTCATTAAGAATCTAATGCACGTATTGTTTGATTCGCTATAGTTGGGATGGAATGAACCGAGACATCCAACAGTTCGTCAGCAACTGTGTTACGTGCTGCCAAGGCAAGACCTACCCAGTCCCTCCTCCCACTGCACAACCAAGGAGACCCAAGATGGCGTGGGCACATATAGCCACCAATCTAATGGGACCGTACCATAGAGCACCAAGGGAAACCGCTATCTTCTAGTCGTTACCAATCAATTCTCCAGGTGGGTGGAAGCCTTCCCTCTGCCAAGCCAGGAAACAGCCCCCATAGTGCGAAAAATAGAAGCAGAAATATTGAAATGTTGGGGACACCGGAAGGCGATCCTGACTGACAACGGCACTCAGTTCACGAGTCGCCAAAGGCCGTCAGCATGCCAGGGATAGGGAGTCAAAACCACCCCCAACCCCAATGAACGGAGGAATCAAGAAATGCCTGCCTATCAGTGTGGGGAATGACCACAGACACTGGTATAAACATATTCCCACCATCCTGTTTGCCCTACGTTGTCGTACTAACGAAGCAGTAGACACCAGCCCAAGTACACTCTTCCTGGGACAGACCCTACACTGACTAGGTGACTGGCAGTGGGACAGTGAACCCACCAACATGCCTCAACCAGAGGATATCCGGCTACCCGTGTTGGCACGCAATACCACTGTCCAGAAAGCCCAGGACGAGTATAAAAGTACCCATAACCCAAGACAGAGGTACGCGAGTTCAACCTTGGGAAAACTGTGTTAGTCCGAACACATCCCCTCAGCAAGGCCAGCAATCAGTTTAGTGCTGGCATTGCTGACAAATGGGACGGGCCTTACTGTATTGTCAGCAAACGGGACAATGTTTACTGGGGCGAAGACGTTAGAGGAAGAATACGGAAGGCCACGCGAGGTCAAATACATCCCTATCCGGGGGACATGCCACAAGTAGAGCACACAGACGACGTAGGGGAAACACCAGGTGACTCAGACAATGAGGATGAACCACAACCCCGAAGGGCAGCTCTAGAACTGGACCCCGCCTGAAGTAAGACCCTTCGGCATCGAACGAGCACCCAGCTATGTGCAACCATGGAGGCCGGACGGGGAAACATGCAGAGGAGCAGTTAGCGTAAGATCACTACCCTCCATACCACGCAGCTATGCAGACAAAGTCGCAGCACGACGCGACAGAATGATCCCCAGCTGCTCTGAAGTGTCATGAAGGAGCCCATGAGACCGCGAAGGCCGCCACACACCCCGCCAATCTAGTCGCATCAGCGAAAGGATGGAAACACCAATGGTGAGGATGGTAGAACCAACCCAGGCGCCTACCCCGTCACCTGGTGCAACTCTCCAGCACGAGATCAAGGTCATTTCACTTTTTACGAAAGCGATCTCGAGCACCGACGAGGAAGTGCCTACCCACGCCACTAGACAACAAACTCACAACCCATGTTTTCTTCTACCTTTCCTAGTGTACTTGACTTGAACATTCTACGAACTTACATCATGAACTGGTAAGATAGATGGACTACCGACAAGTACAGGAGGAAGTTAGTTTTTTAATATTATATCTGGATGTGTAGGTAAGCGTGTATATATATCTACGAGTTTTATTTACAGTGTGTGTGTGAAGAGGCACCTACAAGAAAGAATTCCATTTTGCAGGACTGTGTCTTTATGCTATACTTTAGATTTCTCATTCATTGCTAGTTTTTATGTATATTTGCAATATCCGTGCACCACCAAAGAATCGAACCTGAACTCTGAGCCAGAGAGCTCCCAAGTATTCACTACGGTGATACCCGGTGCCAGGTATATTAAATTCAATTTATTAAAGTGTTTTATGTACGTATTTAGCGTGACCTTCGTGCGCCAATTGCCGTGATTTTCATGCATGTTACTGAAGGGTACTCTCATTGTGTCGCCTAGCCCGCTAACCCAGGTGCTGGAAGGCCTGAGGTTAGCGAACTCTTAACCTGTCACATGTAACTGTTCAGCTTGCTGTAAGAACCACAAGTTGCTCCCAAAAAATTTTCCTTTTCTTTCATAACACTACAGCAAGCTCCAGGATAGTTAGTGACATTTTTACCCACCTTCCACAAGTAAGGCTTGATCATAATTTAATATTATCCCTCGTTTTTAGCATGTTGTCATTTTTAGTGTTTTCTCTTTCAGGTTTTATGTATGTATTCTCTTGTAAATAACCACAACGATATGTTGATTTTTGTGGTGACATGCAGTAAATGAAGTAGGTCGTTGGGACACCCACACCGCCTCACTTGTGACACTAATCCTCAGCACAGGGGGAACACCCATTAAGACCATGCATGCTCCACTTTACCAGAGCAAGGGGGAGAGGAAGCCCGCCCGAAGAGAGAGACAGAACTACCGGCCAATGTGCCATTAGTCCAGTGTTTTCCAGCCACCCCGGAGTACAGAGCAAGCGCTGATACAGCAGTCAAGCAGCCGGACACTAAGGTTCCTGCCTACCTAATTTCAAAAACAATTTTTTTTTCTTCTCCTACATTGCTACTACTGCTTAGAACTTCAAGATGAGGGGGACTACACCTTTCTCCATCAAAACGTCATGATGAGTCTTCATTGCAACGAGGGGGAGGGGCGAATTGACGCATGCCGCTTAGACCATTTATCTAGAATGATCACGACTCATCTCACTGCAACCCTAGTGTACTAATTCTACACACGTGAGAGTCAAACCCAGCGCCATCCCATACACGGAAGTAACGGTCTGCCACAATCCTGGAGGGCGGCCGGACACAGGATACGAGGGGTTGCGAAAGACAGCGGTGCATCACACCCCCCTCCCACGCGATGAGAGCCTACAGCCATCAGCTGCATCGGGCCGTGCACAAGCATCACCGAGGATATGCAAAGGAAGAGAGATCACCAGAGGATTCTACCACCACTCCGGACTCACACCTGAGGGACATCACACGCCTTCCACCGCAGCGGACGCAACACGTGCTACCCTGCCATATACGTCAGTGCGCGGTAGACCTCGCCAGTTGTTCCTGCAGTCTTACCTGGGCACCTGGGTGCTGGAGCCTACCACTACTGCTAGATCTTGACGCGTGTCCAATTAGCTAAGGCTGGATCACGGTCGTGTGGTTTTGGTTGCACTTCAGTCGGTTGTGTTTACAGGTTGACTTACTCCCATTTCCGGCTAGATAAAGTGGTCGGGCACGTGGCCATACGAGATGGTACAAAGTTAACGACTTTACTAGTCACGAGTATCGGAGCTGGTCGTAGTTGACGGCGGGCAGGAAGTGCTAGCAGTAGGTGCCTTGTCTTGAGAAAGACGGGTAACTGGATACAGCTGATTGAGTCGTTCATCTTCGGTTCAGGCGGTAATGAGGACACAATATGATACGACACAGAACTCGCAGTTCCAGTCCTCTGAGGCCCTGCTCCAGAAGTTACTGTTCGAGATGCCCACCCGGTGCTCGGTCTGATTAAGTAACCCTCTTACAACTGGATCGCAGGTTGGATGTGTGCGCAGCAGTGTTGACGGGAAAGAAGCTGGATTGGTTACAATAGATGTATTTTGTGCCAGTGACCGGAGTAAGGCAGCACAACCTCGTTCGGCTTGTCGACTAGCTGTGAGTGGTACGAGACCAGCCGGCTAACTGGCAGCAAGGCGCACAACTCTTTGCTCCTCCCTCCTTGCACCATGTCTCACCTTAAATGGCATAGAGGGGGTTTAGCTACTGAGGACCTCGAATGGAGCACCATGGACATGGAGAGACTTAGATTAGTGTTGCCTGGTAACAGTTTGCCAACGCGCGCTCCGGTGCTTCAGAAGATCCCCCACGGTTGCAAACTGATCAGAAGCGTTGGAGCTGTATGGGTTGCCAAGACTATTACTGGGTGTGAAATCCGAACCATGGCCAGGCCGTAGCATCTAAGCAAATACTCCCGCCAGCATCCAGGTGCTTCGGTAGGGATACAATTCAGATGTACTGTTTCTCCCTGGTTGAGAAGTGTTGATAGTGGTCGGGGCTCCTCTATTCTACTCCTCCAGTACCTGTAGACTTGGTAGGAATAAAATAGATGGCCATCTAATGGGTGCGTATTCAACTTGGGGCCACCTGAGGGGGGGTCTCCAGTTGTAGCTAATTTGTAGTAATAGTAACTTCCCATTTCCGGTCTGCGGTACTCAGCTCGAGGTCCTCCCAGCAGTTGGTGACATAAAGTTATCTTTGAATGAGACTCAAAGTTAAGAGAAACAGAACCATGTTTATTAAGAGCTTACTAAACATGGTGACATGTATTCTCCTGCCAAGAAGACCGGTGGTTGGAAGTAATCCTACGGTAGCCAGGTGTAGGTGACCTGGTCCTAGGCTAGTTGGGGAAAGTGAACTAAAATTGACAAAAATTACTAAATACAAACCTAACTCTAAATGGGGTGTCTGTAGGAGACAAAGAAATTAGGTGTGGTATGTTTGGTAGCTACAGAAAGCTTCTGCTAGCTATTGGCGATTGGTGTCGCTGGAGCATTTGGTAGCGGAGCTGCAGAGGTCTTACGGTGACGTCAAGGATGGCAGCCTCTGGTGGCTGCTGAAGACTGTTAAGTCACTAGCGACAGCCTCTGGAAGGGCCGTTGAAGATATAGCAGTAGTAGTAGGCTCCAGCAACTAGGTGCTCGGAGAAGACTGCAGGAACAACTGGCAAGGTCCACCGTGCACTGTCTTAAATAGCAGGGTAGCGCGGGTCGCGGTGGCAGCGTATGAGGTCCCTCTGCTGCAAGGCCGGAGCGGCACACTCTGATCATCTCTCGGCCTTCACATATCCTCGGTGACGCTCTTGCATGACCCGAGGTAGCTGGTGGCTTGTAGACTCTCAGCGCACTGGAAAGGGGGGGGGGGGGGGGTTGGTTACACGCAGCTGTCTTTCGCATCTCCTCGTATCCACATGTCCGGCCGCCTTCCAGGATTGTGGCAAACCGTTACTTCTGTGTACGAGATGGTGCAGTGTTTGAGTCTCACGTGTGTATAGAAGTAGTACACTAGCATTGCATGAGATGAGTCGTAATCATTTGTGGATAAATGGTATATGCGGCATGCGTCAATCTTCAACAGCCCTTCTTCACCAGCGACTCAACAGTCTTCAGTAGCCACCACAGACTGCCATCCTTGACTTCACCATTAGAGTTCTGCTGCACCGCTACCGGACGCTCCAGCAACGCCAATCGCCATCAGAAGCTTTCTGTAGCTAGCAGACATACCATACGTAACTTCTTTGTCTCCTACAGACACCCCATTTAAAGTTAGGTTTGTATTAAGTAATTTTCGAAAGTTTTATTTCACTTTCCCTAACTAGCCTAAGACCAGGTCACCTACACCTGGCTACCGTAGGATTACTTCCAACTACTGGTCTTCTTGGCAGGAGAACACATGTCACCGTATTTAGTAAGCTCTTAATAAACACAGCTATGTTTCTCTTAACTTCGAGTCTAATTCATAGAGTACTTTATCACCAACTTCACATCAGGAGGCGCGACAGACTCAGGTTGCTTCTCACCATCCGCACTGGAGAATGCACGGTGACTGTGGCCTGCAGTGTTGCCAGGCATCCTAGTGCAAACGCACAATCAGTAGAGGCTTGGCGGTACACACGGCTCCATGTCCCTGATCAGCCCGCCTATGGTGGGGGATCAGTGGGGACTCTAATCGAGCTCGAACTGGCAAGACACTATTGGGTTACACTGTTAGTGTGCTGCATGAACTACACAGCTGTTACCCCAGGCCTCACGAGTGTGGCAAAAAACACAAGGAGCATCATCTGGCTCGCCCTACTCTCAGGCCGAGAATAGCGTCACCCTATCCTACACACAATAGACAGGTGGAACGGGACCATGCCACAGAACTCAGACAACAAGCGGTGACGCCTTCTCCGGTTGTGTTCATTAACTTTCCATCGTGTGTCCGCATCCACACCAAGTGTCATCCGATTGTCACTGGACTTCTGATCAGTACTGAAGTGCACCTAGGCTGGGACAACCACATCTTCTGGTCTAAAGAAGCTTGTCTGTGGAACATCTGTTCCGGCATCAACATCATTCGTCCTGCCTACGGACATATCTACCTAGAATACACAACTAGAAGTAAGAGTGTATAAGAACTAGCCAACATCCCTCGTCTCATTCCAGTTACCTAAGCCGCTTTTGGACTAGCGGATAAAATCCTCAACTAATATGTTCAGTAATTCTAATCGAACACGCATCAACCTTCACCCAGAGAGGGGTAACAGTCTCAAGTTATTGCCTTATCCCACAGCACTGCTTCCAGTGCCGGGATATACTGTGGCTTGAGATCTGACGTCCATTCCTGTGTGGACGTACATTCAGTGGCGGCATTGGTGACCCAAACAGCTCCATGTCTATGATCAGCCCGCATAGCGCGGCGAATCAGTGGAGACTTTACAGAGCCTGGTCAGGAAGCCAAAACTGGACTTACACTATAACTTGTGTTCAGTATTCGAGTCAAGGTGTACCCAGTAACCTGTGAGTGGAGACTTAATGCCTTTCAGTCAAAGGCACGCCCGCAGACATAGGGAGCGACATGCAGTGCCTCTTGCCGCCAGACAATTGAGTGCACTTCCTCAGCCTATACTGGAAAGACAGGTGGAACGGAACTCCGCTGCCCAACTCGGGCACAAGTCAGTATTGACTGCTCCAGTTGTGGTATTATTCGTTTCTCCGTGCATACGCATTCACCCATCATGCCATCCTGTGGTAAGAGGATTGTTGACCGATAAGAAAGTGAGGTTCGGTTGGGATAACATCCACTTCTGGACAAACGAACCTCACATGTGGAACCGCAGCCACGGTGTGGGCCAGGCTCGTCACAACTGGACCAAGTACACCACCAACACGGCACCCAAGAAGTAGGAGTAAGTGAATACTAGCCAACACTCCTTGCCTCTTGTCGCCTAGCTAACTCAATCACCCCGCTTTTGGTCTAGCGGACAGAATCCTCGACTGTTATGACTATTAACCTAGCCTGTCATGTGCAGTGTCATTCCGCATGTTGCACTGGTCAATCTTCGGGGGAACCGTCATTAGGAACCCTATACACCTTGGAACTTCAACTGCTCCCGTGTTCTGTTGTTTGACCCTCTGGGCTGTAGATAGACCAGGAGAAGTTAAGAGCAAAACTCGTTGAGTCTAGTTGGATATCAGGCAGCATACTGTTAGGAACGCTAATTATACCCGGTTTCACGGCACACACCCAGGATTGGCTTTTGGAATTTAAACTCTTTTATATTATTACTATTTCACCTAGAATTCTTACAGTAGATCTGCATCATGCCAAAGAATTACAAGACCGGTATTAGAAACGGACTCAAACGTAACTTGCGCCTCCTTGAGGAGGAAATTAATAATAGTTCATGTAATACTGAAGCTTAGAACAACCAATTGCTTTTCTCTACGCCCACAAGGCTACCAGGAAATCTGCAATTTGAATACTTAATATTGCTTCACTGTGATATGGCCATATTTGGTATTGAACCCACAGTACCGACACCTGAGTATACCACAATACTTCCACAGCTTCCGCTCCCCGCAACAAGCAGCATGAGCACCACTCCTACGCAGACAGCACCGGCCACTGTTCCTCAGCCGGCTGTCCCAGCCACACCAGCGCAACAGAGGAGAGCACCGTCACCTGTGAGACAACAGGTACCACATTGGAATGTTGTGTTGCCCAGTGTCCCTGACTTTGTACCCGCACGTAAGCCTACATGTCCCACGAAATATACAAGCATCTTGCCTAAGAGGGAGTAGCCTCTTCCGGGCATGATTTCCACGACGTTCGCATCTAGATAATTGAGGGCCACCCACTCCTCTCCTTCACGCTCAATATACGAGTGTTCCCTTAAGGTCAAACTGTTCATCGGGTTAAGATCCCCAAGTCACCAACCACTGATACGCCACAAGATACCTCATCTCATTCAATCTCAAGACAAGGTAGATAGAACCCACTCATCGCTAGCCTGGGACTTGTGTGCGATCCCCTGGTGGCTCTCTAGATGAATTAGTTGTGATCAGGGAACACCTCCCACTTGATAGT
Organism: Dryococelus australis; assembly: GCA_029891345.1. Classification (NCBI taxonomy): domain Eukaryota; kingdom Metazoa; phylum Arthropoda; class Insecta; order Phasmatodea; family Phasmatidae; genus Dryococelus; species Dryococelus australis. The sequence continues at coordinate 43,495,924 of CM056993.1, forward strand.
CACGTTTTGGCAAACAAGGTTCAAACCCTAATCTACCAACCTCATTGGTCTGGTACGTTGCCTATACTATAGGTACAGGGCAGGGCGGTCTCCCCTTGTACCGGGTGGCTTAAAAGTTCGGTTTCATCCACATCGGCATACCTCACGGTTTATGTTAAGATTATTTACATAGGAATTTCACTGGGACCACAAAAAATTTTTGGTGGATGCGGTTTATCAGTACATGCGATAACGATACACTGAGAGTCAACTGTACTATTTCACGAATAAAGCTTTAAATAATTTTTTTGCAAGTCCTGTTGTGCTCAGTATGCACAAAAAGTAATTCTTAATATAAATCTATACTTAAATCTTGTAAAAGTATAATTTGTCCTGGAGTGTGAATATATAGTAAAAATGCCCAATTGGATGGAATTTCCTGTCCTCAGTCAACTAGCGACCATGTTGGTGCACAGTGCATACTAGTGGCATTAGTGTTCTTGCAGTACAACCAAGTTTTTAACTCTGCCATTGCAATTTGTGATTTTCAGCATTTGGGTTCTACGAACTAATTTGTTAGATTTCTATGACTATTTCTTAACTACATCCAAGCTGCCCTTCAGCATAAATCAGATGCATTAACAAGCTACCTAGCATGGCTGCTCACCTGTATGTGGTATATCTTGTCGCCATAGGCAGAGATGGCGCTGGCGGTGGACTGGTGTGCGCAATCCTGGCTGACAATGATGGGGAACTGCTGTGCGGAGGGGCGGTAGCGCAGCAGCTGGTCCAGACACTTGCTGACAGTGACTCTGTTACAGGCAAACACCAGCACTGCGACCACGGGGGCTCCCCCGGCCAGCCGCTGCCTTGCCACTGCCTGCAGCTGCCTTACCTGAGCAAACCCCCACCGCCAAATCACAACAGTCACGCCACGCAGCCACCACTTACAAGCTCTCGAACACACCCCTGTAGTTTCTTCATGGTCTGCTGAACAGTTTCAGAGGTCCTGCTTAGTTTAATCCTTCTGCCTATTAATATCTTTACTTAGCCACACCGGCTTGCCTTTGACTGAATGGAGGGAAGTGAGTGGCGTGACGTTTGCAGGGCGTGCCGTCATCGGCCGGCTGGAGTTTCTGCTAAAGCTGCATGTTTCAGTGTTTATACTTGTACCATCCCCTGGCGTGCTGCAGTACTACCTCGCCTTGAAATGCTGTCTCAGTGGTTCGGCTGACAGCTCATTCATGCTTTGGGGTTATGAGCATGCAGTTTACCATAGGGGAACAGTACAATTTATCAGCATCTGTAATAGCTCTTTTAACTAGGGGTGTATCTGAGTAGGCACTCTGGTAGATTGTACTGCCCGGTGCGACAGGAAGGTTTGCACTGATGAGGCGAAGTCGTATTAGTAGGTTGAAAAAGACATCGAGCATCAATAAAATAAAAAAATACATAAACTACAAAGATATCACATGTAAAAAGTGACAAAGATAAAATACTAGCTTTCTCAGTACCACAAACAAAATCATGATACAAAGGTTAGACATAATTTAATGTATCAATTCACTGTAAGTTTATTATTATTATTATTTTTTTCACTCTCTCAACTACACTAGTCTGCTGATCTGAAAGCATCATTTTGTTAAATTTTTGAAATGTTGGATTATAAGAAAGTGGATTGCAGATATGAAGCTATAAATCACTTTGTTTACTTGTGATAAATATACGACCAAACATTTATCCACCTGATGCCAATCACACAGGATTAGTTTACACCTTATGAAGTGTGACACACTATCAAGATAAAAAATCCAGATGCTTCAAACAGTTAACAATCAACAACTTCAATGCTCTCAATTGTCATGAAAAACATTTGAGGAAATGTATTTTCATTGCCAAATCCTCAAAATATAAATTTTTTGAGGATTTCAATGGAATTACTTAAATAAAACCTACAAGTCCAATATTTTCTTTCAATGACGAAAACTTATTAAAAGTGTTAAATTATACAAATCAAATTTATTAAGTACTACTTTTTACGTTTGACTACAGTAAATGTCAAGAAACTAGCATACTAGCAGCCTGAACACAGCCAAAGGCCTTGTTTGCAAGAGCCTGGTGCCTGACTTACAAAGACAGTAAACGGCATAGTGAAGCATGTTGAGCTGTACCTTCTCCTGCTGCCACCTCTCCTCATCTGTGAGCTGGTCCTCCTCCGCTTCGACCAGGCCTCTGTTCACAGCATCTGCTGCAGCCAGTTCTGCACACACACACACACACAACACACAATCTTGGCATTTGGGGTGAGTGTTTTTTTTGGATTCATAATTCTGCTAGGCGCAAGAATTCTGTTGAGATTAATGATTCTATTAGGGGAATGAATTCAGCTGGAACAAAATTGTCAGAGTGCTGATTATGTTACCAACTTATATAGGCTGCTAATCTTCACATCCAACACTTTCAAGACCAAATTTTACATGTAACAAATATTGAAGTTTACCATTTGAAAACAGTATATAAAAATTACAGATAGTAAAAAAAATTCACATTTTATGCACTAAATACACACAAGATGTTCCCAAATATGTGAAAAATAATCGGGGCGTGGAAAGTACCCCCAAAAACCACACAAAACATCCCTATGAACATATGTCCAAGAGTCTATAGTTTCAGAGTCACAGACCTTCCAACATTGTACTACACATGTACCATATTTCCACAATTACAAGCTGCACATTTTCCCCCAAAATTTTGACTTAGAAACATGGATACGGCCTATATTGAAGGAAAATTTGTTTTCAGTGCTAACAAATGTAATAAAACAAAGTACTGTACTACGAAACTAAAAACTATACGGAACCCATTTATATATCAGACTATGAATTTCTAAATAAACTGTAATACGTATATTGATTAATGCACATATCTTAAAGGCATGATTTTGTGTTAAATCACGATAAAACGAAATAACACAAAATTCAATTTAAAAATAAAATAATATGAAATACAGACAAATGCGCAATATCTGAACTGTTCTATGTTGTCTAAACTAAATTACTTCGGCACTGTAAAAATATGTTAAGCTTTTTTTTTGCATAACAAGTTGAAAACAAAAACATTCCAAAGCTTACACAGGCAGTGAAACATTCACATTGAAGTAAGATATAGTAGTGTGACAACAAACCGCCTCCAAGTGCTATTGCGCTTGGTGTAAAGTGAACACACACAACTAGAATGTGTGCAGTAATCTATGGCCGCATAGTTGTTTATATCCTGGCCTGTTGGAGCTACGCCGACCACCAAAATAGTTAGTGACACAGCCGCTTGGAGCGCTGATATCGGGCTTGGAACGTGGATGTATGCATGCTTTAATTTAATTTGCAAATGGGTAGCTTTGTTTCTACACGTGGTAATTAAGGTTAACTTTGTTTGAATCATTTATATAGGTTTCTGAAAAGGTTGTAAAATGGTGTACAGAAGAAATGGTCAGGACCAGATTTCTGCAAGACACAGATTCCCGCTTGTGTCAGATTCAATGCCGATATGGAAACGCAATATATTGTCACCAAAGTCCGTTGTATATGAAAAATCTACTCACTGTACAAAATTTGTAAGTCATCTTGCAGATGACGTTTTAACCCTTGTACCATAAGGTTAAATACCAATTCTGGGCCAATGTTGGAATTGCCAGGTAAGAATTTTGTACGTTGATTTAAAAATGTTAGGTATGAAGTCGTAAAAGCAGGTTCTATTAGTCTGTAAATATTTCTGTAGTCTGGAGTAACACAGTGGCCCATTTTTAGGACATGCGATTCTTTTGTCTACTTATTTAATTTTACACCTACCTACATAGCCAGTATTTACTTTTTGGCAAATGGATCCATAATGTTTACATGTAGGATAGGGTTAATATGTTGTAATATCAGTTCACACTTTTACAATTGATAGAATGATTATCAATACAACATACATAATAAATTTTCCAGTGGTCAAGCAGGAAACCTAGGAACATAAGGTTGGAAAAATTCAATGTAGGCTTTAATTATGATTCCCGTATGTTGATATTGCAACAGCACAATTAGCACAATGTGGATAAAATAATTCCTTGGCCAATCAGTGTCAAAAATTCTGGGATATCAGTGAGGCAAAATTCGTGAATGCCACAAGTTTACAGAATCATTTCTAATTTAATTGTGTTGTAGGCATGATAGAGGTCACAAGAATTTTGTGCATAATTGATGGTAACAGCATTTTGTTGATAATAATTTCAACATATTTTTATTGAATCAGGTATACCTATTCAAAGTGTACACTCAATTGTTATCCTGAAGTAAAAAAAAAAAATAAAAAAAATAAAAATAAACTGTGGAACAATTTATGACCTCTTGTATACAATAAATTTACGGGCAGAATTACTTTGTGTTAGTAAACAAAGCAATACATCATTATTCCTGCAGGTAATAAAAAACTTTCAGACTGTTGTACTATTGCACCTTGCTCACTGGTCTAGTACTGCATCTTCCAGTTGCTGGAACTCTCACTGAGTGCAATCATTTTTCATCTTCCAGTTGTCAATTGCACAGAAAAAGTGTGCACACAGTGTGCACACAGTATGTATTTGTCGCTCATATTCCATTTAATCCCATGAGAGCCAAATAAGCTTGGGGATATGAAAAGTTTCAAATTATGAAAAGAAACATATGACAAATAAAATGCATATTACAAATATGACGTAATTCATACATAAAAATACATACAAGAAAAAAATTATCATCCTATTTAACAATTTAATGCACTATAGACCATCATAAAAAAACTTTCAAAATAAAGTGTACTGTGTCTAGTGTCAGTACAAATATGGCCGATAAACAAGCACTCGCTGTGGGAAGTTGCATAATTGGGCATTCAGTGCAGTCAAAACACCAATTAAATATTGCAAGTATATGATACACAAGCAGACTTTCAAAGAAACATTTAAATTTGATGACTGTGGGACAATAGGTATACATATGTTGCAGCAAGAAACAATTTACACTGACGCAGTATTCGCCCTGTGCCCCACTCAGGGGGGTGGGGGGGAGCCCGATAGTGCTCGCTGCTGCATGAACCGCAGGATGTGAATCAATGAATTAAGTGTAGCATGCCATTCGTGCATGAACAAGTTAGGGATCCATTCAGTAAATAAAAAGACCTGCTTACCAAGAGTAACCTGCGGCTAGCCTGTTCCTTTTTGTGTTTAGGTGTAACCCCCATAAAGCAGAGTCTAATGCATGCCCGAGGTTGTGTTATCTCCACCTTGCGTCCCTGCCTTAATTAGTATTTTAAAATTGAGTGTTCACCCACGTGGTATACATGTGTTCACACAGACACAATCTGAGACACACTAAATTATTTTCTTATTTTTCCAAACTGCTATATTGTATGTTATTTTGTTTCAAAATGCTGGTAATTGATATCACGTTTTAAAGAGAATAAAAATTCAAAGACACTTGCAGTTCTGCCAGCCACATTGCCAAGTTCAAAGAATAAATTTCCAAGAACTCGTATATAAATTTTTACTTTTATTATTCTCATTGTTTACAAAGGGTTTTCATATGTGATTTGTTAATTTTTATTGCAATGTATTTATGTCTTTTGCTTGCCTGTCCTGCCATTAAAACGTAATATGCTTTTACCTAAGACACTTAACAACAATCACGAGAGACTTGACAGAAGAAACTTAATGATGCTAATTTACGTAAAATAATCTGCTGATTATTTTCCTGCTCACAGTTGTCTTTTATGTGAAGTGTTTAGCATTTTGTCTTGTGTAAATATTTCCCTCAAGATGCTGGTGGGAAGGTGTCCGTTGCTAACGGTACTTACATGCCACCATCTGCTATTTGTGGTCTTCGAGGGCAGACGTACGCCGCTCCATGCTGCATGCCACGGGCGCATCATCAAGTTTGTGTTAATTATTTACGGTGTCAATAGTTTAAAGTTATTTAATGTACCAGAACCTTTTTCTTAGCTTTTGCTCTCCTGTGTGCCGACCCTCCTCTCCGCCGTCTCGCGACCCTGGAGTGTTTCATCCACGTAATTTCACCTTGGTGTAGTTAAGCCATTTTTGCAGCATAGACGCCTGGCAGACCTCGTATGCCGGGCCCGCGTCAGACACAGGGAGATTGTATGTTACCACATGTAATCTTTCTGGTAATATATTCCTTGTTTCAAACCTTGTGTCTTATTTCATGCAAAGTACTTTTCACATCGGGAACTGGCCCTATCCAGTAAGTGTAACCCTGTGGTCGCTGACCACGTGTTCAGTGTTTTAAAGTAAAGCCATGACTTTCATAATTAATTCGTAAGATGTGTGCTGCGAGGAGATACCTTCACAGGCTGTCGACCTGTAGCTAACCTAAGAAACAAGATCTCGTGCTTTTCTGAGTTTTAGAAAAGCTGGCACCCCGGGAAATCGAACATCTGTATCTGCATCCATTGACAATCTGGAGCATCATTAAGGTAATCTGGCATTGTACGCCTCTCGCAAGCACCAAGCCACGTCGCACGGCGTCGCAACTTATTGGCAAAGACATGCGTCGCGGAAAATATTGAGCACTTGGTGGGCATTTTCGTATACCAGAAGTCCGCCATTGTTCCCGGAAGCACGCAGGACAGTGAGCCGGACGCCATCTTGGGCACGTATCATATCCCCTTGTGTCTCATAGGGTGGAGATACCTGCGACCTCACCGCGTACTTGGACTTTTCTTCAAAGTCACAGCATGCCTGCAAACTGACATACATGTGTGCGTGGTATGGTTCGGTCGCATGCTGACCACCTCATCCCAACAAGTCAGGTGACACTTTTTCGAAAGTGTGCCCTTTCAGTCCTTGGATAACCAGAAAACGTGGAATAGGTAACTTAACCGTAATAGTCTGCCATTCTGAGTCAGGCCAGTTTTATTCTCCTACCTGGGAAGACGTCCCAGGCTCCCTACTATAGAGGACATCCTTGGGGGCCAAATGAGGGGAATTGTAGTTAATTACACGACCTCCTCCATACAGCGGTAACACGCCTCCCTAGCAGGTTTTGGCACATGGAGTAGTTGGCCATGACACCCCTCCTGCCAAGAAGGCACCAATTGGTGTACTACGTGGGTGTACATGTACGTGGATACGGGCTCTGCACCTAGATTTTCCTGCTGGGCCAGTGAGAAGGGTTCGCTAGACCATCACTAACAAAGGTATCACATATGGTCACACAATTTGGAGGCAGCACTCACTTGTGAAGACAGACCCTCATTAGAAAGGAGGACTGCCCTGACCTGAGAATGCTGTAGAGTAGTAAGATGAAATGGGACCTGGTGAGATGGAAAGAAAAAGGATGAAAAAAGAGAAGATGAAGAAATAAGCACGAGATGATGGTCCGAACAAATTTCAGATCCCGACCGCATCACGATTAGTAGCCCCTTACGACAATCACAAGGTGGCTGTGGTGGTATTCTAAAACCCAGCCACCACACGGAGGCACGTTCATAGAGACATTTAGTGTTGTTTTGGAGTGTAATATACACTCCACGATTACTTATCACATATTTGGAAACAGCATATGTGTGTGCGTGTGTATGAAGGGAAGGAGGAATGCATGTATAAGTTTTCTTAATTTAAATTATTTAAAAACACAACTTTAAAAAGCATAGCATTTTAGTCACATTCACAATGGTCTGCCATATTGATTAATATTCTATGTATTACAAAATGTGATTAACATGTGAAAAAAAGTAGAGAAAATAAACAAACGAAATGAAAAAAAAGAGGCAAAGAGAGATGGACACTCACGCTGCTGATGCTGGATGGTGAGTTGCAGTTCGCTGACAAGACGCTTGTTGTCGGCTGACTGTTGCTGCACTCCTAGCTCCAGCTGCCTCAACTGCTGTTGTACTATAGTCTCCTTCTGCCACACAAGCAAAAATACTAATCTCAAAAGCACTACTACATTGGTAACATTACATTGTAGTGTAATAGCTGTCTCTACATATATAAATATATATCACTATGTATAACTGTATTATTGTTACTAGAAAGGCCTACAAATGGGTGCAAACCACGTGTTTATTGACTGTAACTTACATTAAAATTACATTTAAACAACTCAAACATATAGGTTGTAACTTTACTTTTGTGTTGGTAGATTGCACAGGATGAATGGTCATTACTATTAATTAGGATACAAAGTGCAACAAATACGTGAAATATCCCTTAAAATAGATACCACAATCAGTTATCAGGATAATGAAAGTAAGACACTTAAAAAGGAAGAAAAGAAAATGATAATGATTAAAATTTAAGCAGTAAGGTACACTGGACAGGGCACATTAACCATGACAAAAAAGCAATTTATTTGTAACATTGAAAAAGTACCATGAAGAATGAAACGAGTAACACATGATGGATGAAGACTATAAACATACACTGAACACTAAACAAGAGTTATATCTCATTCATTATTCCCTTACAACATATTTTGCAACAAATTTAATGATTAAGACTCTCTCACAATACATAAGCATAAGAAAGAGCAGTTAACTATTTGATAGTATTTGTAGAAGTAGTTAAGCAAACTAGCAGTGAGAACAATATCCGTTCTGTCAGCTCAGGACCATTGGGACTTTTTACTAATCACAGAATAATTCAAAACTTTGCTTAATTATTAGAGTTCAAATAACAAAAATAAAACTTCAGAGGATTCATGGCTAGATGCAAGGAAATTCAAGCAGTTTGAAATCCTTGTAGAACTTATGAATTGACGTGTCTGTACGCATCATTACAAGCCTCAGCTTCATCTTTAAGTTCACACTCAAAAATTCTAAACTGGTGCATATGTTGGGCCTCTTTGTATCATTCCCGTGCACATTTAGCAACTTGGACTCTCTCCTCCACACCTAAACTTAGGATGGGGCTAGAATCAATAGAATTTTAAAGTATAGTTTTCAGAGACCTATAAATTTTCTTCTAGCCATGTTCAATGCTTGAAGGAGAGTGCCCCTTTGTTAGCTAAAAGCTTCTAAAGGTTTAAATTTCTCCAGAAATATTTGATAAAGCTAGTATTTTAATCAGCAACTTCAGTGAGAAATAATGCATAACAAACAGAATTCTCCCAGGCCTAACAGCATACTGTCGGTGTCAAATGTCTTGAAAGGTGGACTCCCCAATCCTAGCTTGTCTCCTCTCCTCAGGCGCGTGCCTCTTAGACCAGCCTTCAGGTTTCCCCACTCCCTCGAAATATACCTGTTCTGGAACCTACTGTCAGTTCTGCAAACATTTGAATACAATTTCGGAATTGAAAAATACTCGCACGTCACCACATTTCGACTTTTAAAATATTCTCGCGTTTTACATGGCGTGCATCCCTACGCCCTTTAAGCTCCGCAAACATCGGACTACCATGATGTATTCTGACACACACACACACACACACACATGGCATGAGATACAGACTTCAAATAAAAACACTGCTAGCCTCTTTTCCTACATAAGTTAGCCAACATTCATTAGTTGCGATAAAAATTATCACATTATTTTATTAATACTACCATTAAATTAATTTGAACAACATTCACACAGAAATTGGTAAGTTTTACAAACTAGATATGTAGGACAGACAGCATATTTTTTCACATTGGCATAGTCAATATAAGTAGAGAAAAATTTCAAACTCATAAATATATACAATTTAAATTATAAATAATATATAAACATCTCAAAATATAATTTTTGTTCAAAGTTTCTGTGGGAGTAAAAAACAGGGAATTAAGAAAAATAACACATTTTATTTTTTACCAAACGCAAGAGATAAAACTAATTACAAACACTTTTGCGATGATTGCTTTCTGCAGACACAATATTGCACAAAAGTTTATAACAAGAATCTTTGAAATGAACATAATGATACTGACATAAGCGTATTTAAAAATCCTGATTTAATGTTTATGTAAAAGCATTCAGGAAAATGAGATGAAACAAAAATTTGAAAGAACTCGTTGCGATCCCCTTACTATTGGCATTAAATGAAAATACACAGGATATATTACAAAGGTTGAGCCAAACTTGAGTCGTCACTGTATTTGTCTTGATCAGAATAGGAATTACTTGTATTTCAGTGTCACTGTCATCGCCTAATTTAATTAGGAATTCGTCAACAGCTGTCTCCATGAGGTGGTCTTTTTCCCAGTATTCACCTTCAATATACTTGACACTGATGCAAAATCCAACCCAGTCTTCCTTCGTTACATATTCTAAACCCTTCGTCATTTGGCAATACTTTCTGTATAATCCACTTCCCAAAGTTTACTGCATTCATTTGTCCATGGTAGTCACCAGTGGTGGCAGTGGCCTTATAAATTAAAAGGCCTCCAGTAAGAAAACCTTCACGGGATACTATGGAGACAACAATCAGTCTGTTCGCAGCATTTCCACTTTCTAACACACCTTCAACCTCGCCTACCTTCTGCCAGCACTTCGTAGATGTTAAGTTAGTATCTATCCACAGTTCATCTAGGTACAATATTTCACTGCCCTTTCCTCTAAGCTGTTTTAGCATTGTTAGATACTTAGAATGCCAAACTACGGCATCAGCTCATTCTAACAAAAAATTGCGTTCCTTTTGGGATCACTTTAAAAAGAAACCTGTCTTTCAGGAATCTTCGTAGTGACGATTGACTCCACTTACATCCAATCCTTTCGCCAAGAATTGGCATAAGTTTGACTACTGTCTGTACAACTTTCTTCACCAAATAGAATTTTGCTATAGCGTCTCTAATGACTCGCCGATCAAAACTATCAACATCGACTTTCTTGGTCTTTTTTGGTTTGAAATAAACACAAATTAAGACATTAATTTGTTTGCATAAATTTATAATGTTACGTATACTATGAAAACAGAGTGTCACCATCACCGAACCTCGTGCTACATCTTCGCCTATGTTCTCTATTTTAAATCAATTATATTACGAGGTTATAGTTGTTGAGGACAAGTTGCAATGAGTTAATAAAGAGTATCAGAATATTATTTACTGCTGTATTAAAACTATTATAATACATACTTGGGAAAACTATTTTCTTAGTGTGTAACATACATATTTTTTCTTCTTCCAGTAAGCTTATGGCTAACACCTTTTTTTACTATTAATTCATAATGTGACTAGTGTTGAACAAATTTATTTTAGTCAGCTTTTAGACTATATGTTCAATAGGGCATTTGGATGGTAAAAGGCTGATCGTTAATGATTGAAGCATGCTATAGTTCTTTTTCCTCCTACGGAATAATATTGTTTATTCCTCTAACAAATATTTTGGCCAAAGTTAGTAGCACTACATTGGTTATTTTGGAAAGAATTAAATTATTTACAGGTTTGAATTTTAATGGCATAGGAATTTTCAGCGCCAAGATAAATACCCAAATGCACTGACAATAATGTTGGACCAGTCAGTAACATACCTATCATAAAAGGTGATCTCAAGAAATGGTTCTTCTAAAGAAAATATAACAGTTCTCTTTTAAAACAGCGTGGAATATTTTTCTGTGAAGACTATTATAATAGCTACAACACTCGGGAGGCGAGTACTAGCGACAGATTACTACACAATTCGTTTTACCACGGCTTGTGGTTGTATGGTTATTTTGAAACTTGGTTCTAATTTTTCTGCTTAAATTTAAAGAAATCATTGTTTTCATGGTGACCCCAACATTGAAAATCTAAAATATGACTCAAAATATGTTCAAGGCTCAGAAACTCTGTCTGTCTGTCTCTCGCGCACACAGTATAAACCTACAGTGCTTCGAACCTTTGGGTAGTTTCTCTGTGTGATCATAGAAGAGAGCAATTCAGGTGAGTCATATAAGTGGCGTTAGTTACGCACGCATGTGATGCAACTCACGTGGCAACCTAATAGTTGAATTTTATATATATATATATATATAAAACACGTTATCACTGCCCTTCCAAACTTTGTTTAAGTTACAAAAAATAGTTATTTTTAAGTACCATTTACATACACACCACAGTTAAAAATTATACAATATTTGCATATGTGATGCACTAGCTGGTGTGTGTGCCAACTTTGAAAACATGTATCGTTTTTATTGATCATTATGAAACTTACTAGTAGTTATTCTCTCTTTAGATAAAAACAAAATGTCATGTATATGCACTCGTGTACTCAGATAGGAAAACAATGTCATTATTCGTTCCTTCAAAGTAAGGTCTACTTAAGGTGTCCGCCCGCCTACCTGAAGCTATTTTGGATATTTGAAGCAAAGAAGGGAGCGAGCGTTAATTGCCATGCAGGTACGTGAATCAAGTGCCCCATTGCCTCTACGCGCAAGCTACTGAATTTGAGTGCAGGTTTACAGTCGTGCTAACTATGGGACTTTAGGCAGTGACACTATCATTTTGTTGGACGCGAGTCTACAGGAAGGTTCGGTGCAGGTTTCTATGGTAGATTTGCAGACACGCATGCCGTATGTTTTAAGATACAGCAGTCTGAAAAAGCAGTTTTTGGTCATGTTCAATAGCTGTAGAATAATATTTGCAATGCGCGAGATGTATTTTAAATACCATTCCACCCTAGTATGAAAGTGCCATTTCTTTTCCTATGAAAACAGACAGCGAACACGTGGCATAACTTCTTAGTAAAACTTGTATTTGAAACTACACTCTGTTGCGACGCAGTTCGTGAGTCAGGTAGGAATATGGGAATTAATGGTTTTAGTTCTAACTGCAGGAGTTCAATAAGTGGTTTTAGATATAAGTTATAAGAATATCGTAAAGTGAGTAAACCCGTAGGTTGAGCTGTTATCTACTGCCTTTCAAACCGTTTAAGCCAACTTTTTAAGCAAGTTTCTTATACTCAAATGAGTTAAGTTATGCAAATAGAGCATCCAATATTGTTGTAACTGTAGTTAATTATCTCTAAAAAAAATTAAGAATTGATGTCTATGATTAACATTTCTATTAAAATTAAATACGAAAGCAAATCACAAAAATAATACATATTTTAAATTTTGTTCCGTAATAATAAGTAATAAAATTTGACACCGAATTAAAGCAGATAATGAATTGGAAAGAGCTTTATGAATACATTAATTAAGCATTGACAGAACTATATTACAGTTATTTTTGTCAATATGGACCGACATCATTAGGTTTCCAGCTGCGTCCCGTAGGTGGGTAATAAGATATTTGCGTAAATGCTTAATCAAAGAGTAAAAACTATCTTGTACTGGATTTCGTTTTCCTGGAGTTCTTTGCTATTCATCGGGATTTTCTCAACTTTGCCTTCGAAGTTGTTCATTAGAAGACATACCCATGCCTGTATAATTAGCTACTTTCTCTGTTGCTTGATTTAGAGGGACACGTAAGCATTTATTTTTCGCAATTTCATCGCACACACTAATAAAACTAATAATTATTATTTTTCCTTACTGAGCAAGACTATGATAAATCTTTTTGGTCTTGCGCCACACTGACGGAACGCTAACAAATATATTCTGAATGCACGTAGCGTAGGTAGAAAGAGAAGGCAGCCTTCTCTTCCGCCCCTTCCTCCCCTGGAAAGCAGCTTACCTCACCCCCGCGCTACGAAACTTCACGACTTCTGGAAGCGACAGTATATAAGCATTGATGCCGGCTAACAGCCAGCGGTGCTAGAGCACATGACGGCACTCACCACGCATGTGTCACATGTCCTTAACATGCGCAAAATGCCAATATTCTGAACTCACATAAATATTATTTTTCAGTATAAAATATGCTTTGTATTTGTAGGGTTTAATATGTCTTAAAATGTTTTGAAGTGTTTGTTGTTATTTTTAAATTGTTTAGTTATGAAATTCAAAGTGCCCACGGCATCAAAAGATTAAGAACACTAATATTCCGGAGTGAATGCAGTCATAAAGAGACAATGAAATTAAATGAAAAATTCATAAGAAAATTCTAAAATGTGAAACAGTATTTAATTTAATCTGTGCCATTTTATTTTCACTAATAAAATACTTTACTATCTGTGCATAGCACTTCCACTTATGTGAACCCCGTAGGCGGCCATGGTAGGTCCATGCGATGCTTGCCTCTGGACAGTTTGTCGAGGAGAGCTGGCGATGTAAGACACTGTCACGTACGCACATCTTTTGTTCACCGACGTAGATTTCAATAGTCAATTTTGTTTACCAGTCAACCTTGCTTGCATACCTTTTGCCAGACATTTTCCTCAGCAATATGCTTCCGTTTTACTAATTTATTTCGCCCTTGCGGCATTTTGAACTTAATTGAGGAGAAGCATGTCTCAGAGGTCACGCAACCCACAAAACTTTAATCAGGCACCATCCACCTATGTTAGTGGCGTTTCATTGTAATTTCTGAATTATTGCTACGTGCAATTTTAAGGGGTTTGTTTTTATTATGTATGTATTTGAGGGTATTTTTTATGTTTGAATATTTTACAGAAACATCACGTATAACCACGTGGCTGACTGACGCCAAGTATTTGTGTACGCCATCATTGCATTGTGTTTCGAGAGCTTATTTAAGTAATATCGTATTTGCAATATTTTATTCAGGGTTCTATGTTAAACTTTGTCAGGGTTCTGTGTAATTTACATTTAAATTGATGCTTTTTGTGGTTGACCACTTAATTTGCTGTTTTCACAAAGAAATATTGCAATTCTACCTACACCATATGATCCGCTATGGACTTCATCCAGCGGCATCCGCACCATCTAAACTTGTTTTCACGCATTTATTGTGAATACTCATGTCGTGTCCCATCTTGTTTCATGTATCTTTTGAGGGTTTATGTACTTGTGTAATTTGTGTACGCTGCAATTATTCCCGTCCTAGCCGGCTGTGTAAAGGCCATCACCACACTATCCACGTGCTAGAGGGCAAGCCCTGACGAGTTTGTGTTAGTGATGCCGAGTAATCACATGGTGTAATGTTTTCATCAAGGGTTTCATTTGTAATTCACCGTGTCCTGTCGTCAGGGAAAAACCGTCAGTCCACCCTAGCGGCTGTCGGTCCTCTTCCCTTGTGAAGGCTGTGCTTTCACGCACCTTGGCGAGATCATCCATCTAGGCATGTGCTAAGATTAATTGTGGGCTGGGGAGCACCCAAGCGGAATTGGCTAGTCATGACTGAGATAATCATAATTTCATTGGCATGTTGACGTGTACACATAGTAACAATAAAAACAAGTCTACAGAGAACTTACCTCTTTTATTCAGTAGTATTTATTTAAAAGTGATGTTTAGTAAAAGTTTAGCATTGCCTACGTGTTTGTAAGTACGCACGGGTGAGGTGGTCACACAGAACCCATAGCAGCCCTGAGAACCCTGAGTCTCAATAGTGCGGTGATTGGGATGCACCGCTGGCGCACATATTACCAGTAAGTATTTGTGTCAGTTTGTCTCGTGTCTCACCCAATGACATCAGCATAAAGAGAAATTGCAGAGACTAAAATATATGCACAAGGATGTAACTTTGCACATTTTGGGGTACCTATATTTACATTTAGTCATTATTATTATTATTTTATTATATATAATTAAAGAGTACTTACTTATGTTGTAACTTTCATTTGATATTCTTCTAAATTACGTGTCAATATACAAGTTTAATTAAAAGTATTATCTTTGGTTTATTTTGATAGTTATTTGCATAGTGAGTCATTTGTTTATAAACAGTATTAAGTATTAATGTTTGTTACTTTCATTTATTCCAAGAGGTTATAAAGTAATTAAATGTTTATTAATCATAAAACTATCCTGACTCTCTCTAGTCTCGCTATTGCTGATTGGCTGAGAAATGTGCCATGGTCAGGCGACAGCCCGCCAATCAGAAGAAATGAGACAACAAAGTAAGGCTGATGAATATTAAAACAAAATTTTTCTTTAGAATCATTTCTCACCACACCCAGGATGGATGCATGTTGTCTAAAATCAATATTTTAATGATTTAATACAATAACATTTGCTGCAAGATGTTTGTGTGATAAGAAAAGATTATAACTGAATAATAAGGAATGTTAGTTTAATTATGTTTAAGAAGAATATGTATGTAATTATTAATTTTCTTAAAGAAGAAATAATTTGTCGTAATTATTAATTTTCTTAAAGAAGAAATAATTTGTCACATATTGTTTGAAGAGATGAAAGAATAAGTACATGAATATTGTACGTATTTAAGTAAAAAACCAATTTGTCAAATGTTATTAGAGAAGAAGATAGAGTAAAATAAAATATTTGAGAAGATTGATGAATGATGTCTTTCAAAATATTAATTAACAACTACTACTCATCAGTGCAACTACATCCTGGCAGTTGTCTGCAGAGTTAAGTTACCGCCGCCTGCACGATTGTTGTATCTACTGGGCCGGGACAGACGTCCCAATAATAATATTTATTTTCGCTCGATGAACCACTGGGACCATGCAAGAGGCCCATGGTGAATACAACAGTGTGCTGCAGGATGCCGCCACAAGTAAGATGCCTAGATCCCACTGCTCTCCACTATGCCTCTCGCACCAAGGATCCAGGCGCTAAGCTTGCACCTGCTAACCCCATCTCCAGGCGTTAGGCTTGCACCTGCTAACCCCATCTCCAGGCGCCCTATGCCAGTGAAGGAAGGAATGGCTGAGGAGTATAAAAGGAGATGCGTCCCAGCCTCAGGATCGTCAGTTCTGCTTCAGTTCGCGATCTAGTATTCTGACTCCTCTCCTGAGCTCTCACTGCTCCAGCTATTGGTGCAGAGGCTCACACCTCTCCAAGACTTCACTGGTTCCCTCGTGGCGCTGAACACCCTCTCCTACACTACCGAAGGAAGAACCACCGGCATCACTAGCTTCACATTGAGACACGTTTGTATGCAACAAGCACTAGCTACTGCCTCATCCTATAGATTTGCACAGAGCGCCTTCCCCTGTTTATGCTAGGGTGTTCACCTTCCACCTAGCCCGTGTGGATTTAGGAGATAGTGCTTCCACCATCTGTGTTTATTTCCTTAAGGTCAATAAACACTGATCTTAACAGATCTCTTGACTTTCACTCAGAGTTCCTTCCTTGCGTCATTACCGGAGTTAACGGAGTCAACAGGAGACGGGTTTGCACGTACCGAACACACACGCACAACATCCCAGAACATCCTTGGAAAGCCACCCATTTTCTGCCTTGTGCAGTGAACAGTAAAGCCACGACATTAGGGTACCATCCATTGGAAGTTGACTTGCCAGCTTGAAGTCGCCCCCCGCCTCACGGCTTACTTCGTGGTGCCGAGGGGAACTTCTTTGAGTCTGAGGAGACCACTGGACACTCACCTCACCAGTATTATAAGGCCACCCGTTCCTTGCACCCACGTGGGAGGAACGGTAGAGCCACGACACTAGGCACGCTACTGGTGGGATCAGCTTGCCAGCTAGGGTGAACTACTCTCATCGCTCACTTTGAGGTGATGAGAAGGTTGCGGTCTGGTGCAGGGGAACCAACCGCATTGAGACAACACCGTGCGGTTCCTGCATACCAACGCTTTGGATCTAGAGTCTTCTCAACCCATGGCGGAGGAGTCAAGAGTGGGGTGCAGTGTTGATGGTAGCATTTGGTACCGACACGTCAAATGCCTACCTCCTGCAGCCTCAACTTTAGGATAGTGCCTAATGCTTTACACCCGTAGGGGTGGGGTTGAGACAGAGGTCAAGAAGGCAAGGGCTATCTCAAAGAATTCACAGGGGCTATGCATCCTTCCTAGCGGGTTTGGACTGCTGAGTCAGCGTAAACAGGCTGCACTGCTGAGACGACCTACCATACCTATACCTACCATAGTGTCAGTTGATCTGTTCGAGCCACCTACCAGAGTTGCGGAAGGGTATATCACCCCATAGTGCAGGATACACTGTTGGACGAAAGGTCCACCAGTACATCAGAGCCAAAACCTAACACCCCACACGTAAACTCCACTTCTCAGTCAAGTGCCACCCAGGTAGTGGGAACAGGGGTAGTACAACCACCCACCAAGCAGACACGCTGCCCCATCACCTAAACCCGCTCCATGCAGGGTGAAACCCGCTGAGCCAGACTTAATGCCAAGTCGACAACCTACCAGGCAAATGCTGTACTCCGGCCAGACATCAGTGCCCCGAGACGAGTAACTACCCTGAGATGCGACTCTCCTAACGTCGAGTTAAGTAATCCGAGACAGGGACAGTCAACCAGCTGGGACTGTCACGCGTCAAGATGAAAATTAAAACTTTATCATTTAAACAGAAATGTAACAACCACCACCCAACGTGCCAGAGGGAAGATTTGTTCATTGTACAGAAATGTAACAACTGGCGACCCAGCATGTGGCTGAAGGAAGATCTTCAAGAACTTCCAGAACGACAGAAGAAACAAACCCAAGAGAGAATACATGTAACGATTTGAGAAGAAGAAACACAGTGCCCAAATAATTCAGAAAAGTGGTGACAGAAGCTGTGTATATTTTCCTCAACGTGGGACATCAGGGGATTCAGAGAATACAATAGCAAACAAAAGGATTTTTTTTTTGTGAAGGAGAATTTTTGTAAGTACAGATTAAGGGAAAAATAGTTTAACTTTATGGTAAGGTGAGTGATGAAGAAAAGATAGAATACAGTATTTTGGCGTGTATAGGCCACACCAGAAGTTTCTGATAAAAAAAATTAGGGATAATTAATATTTCAAGTATAGGCCGCACTGAATTTTTGTATTCCTATAAATATTGTTAAGTTACAATTCTGAACAAACAAAATACATTCCAACTAAATTCCTCCCCTACAAAACATTTGTGAAAATTTGTGTTATGTTGTAATGTTTACGAATATACATTGCATGGTTACTATTCCACAGATGGTAATGTGACTTGGGAAAGCAAAACCACAGCAACGTGTTACACAAAATAGCGTCTTATTAATGTGCACTTGTAGAGCCATGAAGGGCGTGCAAACTACGTAAGAAATCTTTCTCTTGTACAGTAGATAAATTATTTTCTCATGTACAACATCAATGGGCGAGATCCAACATGTTTACATTTTACACGTGTGGGATGAAGGTTATTTTGTTCAATGCAAGTGAACAAATAATTACACAAGTTTCCCCCACTCCCTTCCTTCCTTTGAGAATTAAAACATAAAAATGTTGACAAATTTCTAAACATAATTTGGGGAAAAATATAAAAAAAAAAAATTTTTTATGCAAATATCTTGCATATAAGCTGCACCCCACTTTTTGTAGTCATTTTTTGGTAAAATTGTGCGGCCTATACACACCGAAGTATGGTATTTGGTTTTGAAGAGACAATAATTTCTGAGTTATAAGTGGAAAGCAAAACTCTTAATATGGAGAAAATGTTCGGGTAAATGTTTTAGATTTTCAAAGCCTTGCAAAATGAAATGAAAACCATTAGAGAGATGTTTAGGAAAGAAATGCAAACAAATAGAGAGATCATAAAAAAAGAAATACAAACAGTTACCGATGGCCTAGGAAAAAAATAGGAATAGGTTTCAATAATTTAGAAAAAAAATTTAAACAGGGTTTGGTTATGTAGAAAACAAATTGGAAATTACGAACAAACTCATAAGGAAAGGAGAGAAACATTAAATTACATATAAAATGAACAACAGGATGATGTTAAAATAAATTATTTAGATGGGAAAAAGAAAAGTAAAGATGATGTAATGAGCCAAAAGGATTTTGTATTATTACATCATAAGGTTATGTTGTGTACAAAGGAGAATGAGGGTTTTGAAAAGGTAGTGGGGAAAAAATTGTGTAAATAATAAGGAAATCGTACAAGACATTGTGGTGTCGCCACATTTTAAACGTTGATGGTAGTGAATAAATGTGAAATAGCAAATATATACCAAAACACTGTGGTTAGTGTGAAAAGAATGCAAATTTCTCTAGAATGTTACGCCTGCTAGTCTGACTTGAATACCAACACTTACAACTCCTTGAGATGTGTACCATGAACCTGGAACACTGCAGTCAGGATAGTACTCCTCCGGCAATCTCTCTTATTAAGTAAGACTTACCATGGGAGAGTATAGAAAATATCTGATAGTGACTAGCGAACACATCACACTTGAAATAATCGCTGAAAATAGAAAACTCTAGCTACACTACTGGCAGTAAGAATACTCTCCATGAAATATCACTAACACAATATTAATTTAAACATTGGAATATCTCTGACAACATTTCATATTATTATCGAAGACATAAAAATACTCATTGTTCAGTACACAAAAATATACGAGAAAGTTAGAAATTGAGAGTAAAAAAAAAGAACGTACATTTACGTGGCCACAACTGAGGTAGCTCAGCCCAGTGATTGACAGAAAAAAAATTACATTCCATCAAATTAATATTCTGCATTACTAATTATTCTTAGAAAGTTCACACCAATCTGGCTTGGGAGCACGAGTCACCAGATATCTACGGGGGATGTGTGGGCATAAGAAATTAGAAAAATTTGGGTAACATTCCGACATGGCGTAACTGGCTAGCTTCCTTTGCAACAAAAACTTAATCTTCGGCCATCGTGATAAATTGCTCTATCTGGTAGAAAATGTAACATTCCACCCATAGATAAAATCTAGAAGCTGCTGCGTTTTGAAGTTCTGTGATGCGTGGGGTCCCATGTTCAGTTCCGGTGTCTCCTCTAATTCAGGCTTACGAGCCTAGGTACGCATACATACAGTTCATTATTTACCATTCGGATCACTCGCGGGTGGCAAACTAAATTAATCATAAAACGCATAGGAAGCGAGAGCAGACTATGCTTCTTGTCTTCATAAAATACCAACTTCGCCACGGGGCAGTCTGTTGTCTCAAACAACAGAACTCGACCCTGGCTCCCTAGCAAATTATAAAAATCTACCAGGCTCTGTGACGCACGCAGCAGCCATCCTATCGGTAGAAAAGCAAAATGGCTTCCTTTCACTACCTGCTTAAGGTGGAGCTTGATGCACTCCAGATGGAGTTTGTCACCAACTCGAGGGGGGGAGGGATGAAGGGGGGGGGGGGGAGGTTGAGGAAGATGATGATGATGTCTCCAAGGGAGCTTGATCTTGCTCACCGTGAAGGCTGTCAAGAAACATGATGCCAGCAATCACTAATTAAGAAAATTAAAATAATATGATAATGGCGATGATAATGAGGTGGGGGAAAATTTATTATGATACTGGGTAATGACCTAGTCGACATCACGGATGCTACCAGGGTGCTTGTAAGGGGCTAGCCTGGTTGGCTTGCGTGTTGAGACAAAATCAGCTGCTGAAGTAACTACCTTGTTACGTACTGATTTATGGGGGATGACTATATTAATGATTTTCCCTGCTGTGGTGCCAATCTAGCAAGTGGTAGGTGGAGTTTTCTTAACAGGTTCCTGTTGTGGTGTCGGTTTCACTATCAGCTTGGGCACTGGGGGAGTAAATAACTAACGTGCTCCAAGTCCGGCCACAGCCAACAAATTCCTAACAGCAGATCCAAGTTAAGAGTAACAATTTTCATTGATTGGAGGGACCTCCCTAATCAGCTCGACAGGTCTCACCAGAGTTGAGGAAGAAGTAGCGTAGAATTACTGGAGGGTTCAACAGGGTTTATACTGCTTGACTGAGCTAGCTCTCGATGCAGTGCCCGTTGGGCCAGTTGTCTGATCCTGCTATTGTGTCCACCTCCTTTCTTATGCATCTGATCACCGAATGTAAATTTACTAATCCAAATTCTTTTAAAGGGCTCTTAAGCACACTGATGATTATGGTGATGTGCACATGGCCTAGACGGCGCTCAAGTCCTTCTGGGTGTGGTCTTATACAGACACTCCGAGGTAATGAGCGTGATATATGACTAGATTTGGAGCGTTTCTGAGGGCAGACTTGGGTGTACCGGACACGCCTCATGACTTCTGTCTTGTTCGACTAAAACCTTGTGCATGCTCCATGAATCCTAAGTGTTCGGCCCACTCGTGCTTGGTTCGCACAGGTCGCTAGCTTAGAAATGAACCACAAATTGCAAGTTATTAGAGCATAATTAAATTAACAAAAATACATGAGAGGGAATTAAATAACTACCTTACCAAAGGTTAAGTTCAGCACAGCATATTTATTGCTGCTATGTGAAAACAAAGGGGACATGCGGCTGTGTGTAAAAATAGCTAAAATAATTATATATATTATTTTATGGGCAGGCGAAGGCAAACTTGAGTATTCAAATTCAGACCAAGAAAAACTCCAAAATGCTAATCACAATTAAAATAACGAGGGATGGTTTTGTCCAGAAGGGACTACGTTTACAGCCTGCTACCATGGAGTGCAAGGATTGACTCGGGTAAGGGGTGCAGGGGTTAGGACGTTGTGATACCTGTAGATTTTGACCGGGGGTTTTCTCAGCGGACTGTGGGGATGACGTTGGAGCTTCCGGCTGCTGAAGTTGGAGAAGAGAGCCTTTGCAAGTTTGAAGGGCCTTCTTCAAGCTGGAGAGTCTTCTGCAGAGCAGGAGAGCCCTCCGACCTTATACAGGTTGACTTAGACTGTCGAGTCTTCGCAGGCTGGAGAGTCGTCTGCAGACTTTAGACGTGGACTCAAGAGAGCGTTTTCGTTTCTCCTTATATACCCATAATTGCAGCTTGGTGGCTGTTATAGAGGTGCAGGAATTGCTAGCCTTCCATCTCAGGGGTTGGTTATTACAGGCCTGGTTGGAGTTGAAGCTTCCAAGGTCAACCAATCATGGGCAGCTACACCAACGAGGATGACATAATTTTGTTACTATAGCAACTTTCAACAAAGGCTACTTTGATGTACGGCCATATCACAATAAAAAAATATTACATAAACTGAAACAATTACAAAGTTTGCAAAAAAAAATGTAGAAATTATAATACATGATGATGTAACTTACAAATAAATTATTCTGCTTGAAAATTAAGTGAGAATTAATATGTGTGTGTGCCACAATATTATATGTAAATTATTACAAATATCATCTGGTATGCAAAATCTGCTGGCCTCATATACAAGTGGAGGTTCAATTTTTTACTGTTAATTCTCATGATGAGTGTAGTCGGGGCTTTAATGTTTACTGTATATCCTTGAAATTATATTGTTATGGGAAATGTGCAGTATTCTTGAAATCACACGATGTTGACACATTTGTTTTACCTAGCAGGGCCATTTCCACATAACAAAACTATAAGTTTCTTCCACAGAGTACTGGATGAAATAGTTAACGTCACTAGACTCGCTGATTCAATTAAAGAAAAATTTTTTTCTCTCGCTTTTGTCATTGTTGTCCCTGCTGTAAGTTGTGTGAAATGTAGAACTGTACAACTCTGTACAGAATGTTGCAATGTATTCAACATTTATTGATGCTGTAATCAAATTGAGACCAAAATCGAGAATCAAAACAAAAATTTCGAAATCAAATCAAGAATTGGAATCGAAAAAACCCTTAAATCATCCCATTACTAATTTTTATAAAATATATTTAAAAAGAAGATGCTTATGTTGTCACTTCACTTAATATCATTCAAATTACATTTTAATATATAAGTTAACAGTATAATCTTTGGTTTATTTTGATAGGTATGTGCAGAGAGAGTAATTTGTTTATAAATAGTATTCAGTATTATTGTATGTTATTTTCATTTCCTCCTAGAGGGTATAAAGTAATTAAATATTCCAAATTATTTCTCACCACACCCAGTATGGATGTGTGTTTACTAAAATTAATATTTTAATGAGTTAATATAATAAGATTCGCTACAAGATGTGACGCTGTCGGGCGAGACACGAGACGTATGATGACACAAATACTTACTAGTAATTTGGACGCCAGCAGTACTTCCCAATCACCGCACTATTCAGACTCAGGGTACTCAGGGATGCTGTGGGTTGTGTGTGTCTATCTAACCCGCACATACTTACAAACACGTAGGCAATACTAAACTTTTACTAAACATCACTGGAAAGAAACACTTAATAAAATATATGTGGATAGGACACTTTCAGTACTGAATAAAAGAGTTAAGTTGACTGTAGAATTGTTTTTATTGTCATTATGTATACACATCAACACTCCAATGAAATTATAATTATCTCGGTCATGACTAGCCAATTCCGCTTGGGTGCTCCCCAGCCTGCAATTACTCTAGCGCACACCTAGATGGATGATCTCACTGAGGTGCGTGAAAGCACAGCCTTCACAAGGGAAGAGGACCGACAGCCGCTAGGGTGGACTGACTGTTTTTCCCTGAAGACAGAACACGGTGAATTACAAATGAAACCCTTGATGAAAACATTAACATGTGTGATTACTTGGCATCACTAACGCAAACTCGTCGGGGCTCGCCCTCCAGCACATGGGTAGTGTGGTGACGGCCTATACACAGAGCCGGCTAGGACGAGAATAATTGCACCGTACACAAATTACAAAATTACATAAACCCCCAAAAGATACATGAAACAAGATGGGAGATGAGTATTCACAATAAACACATGAATGTGTGAAAACAAGTTTAGATGGTGCAGATGCCACTGGATGAAGTTTGTAGCAGACCATGTGGTGCAGGTGAAATTGCAATATTTCTGCGTGGAAACGGCAAATTAAACTCAGAAAAAAGATTATTCTTGCTGAGAAAATTATTCTCTTTACGAGTGAAGTGGTTACAGGCATGTAACATTATCGTGACCGCGTGGTCAAGCACAAAAAGCATCAATTTACGTGCAAAATACATTGAACCCTGAATAAAATTGACATAGAACACTGAATTTAATTATTGCACATACGATGTTACATAAATAAGCTCTCCAAACGCAATGGTGGCGTATACAAAGACTTGCATCGGTTGGCCACGTGGTTATACCTGATGTTGCCGTAAAATATTCAAACACTAAAAATTACACTCAAATACATACATAAAAATAAAGCTCTTAAAATTGCATGTAGCAATAATGCAGAAGTTACAATGAAACGCCATAAACATAGGCGGATGGTGCCTGATTCAAGTTGCGTGGGTTGCGTGACCTGTCTGACATCTTTCTACTGCTCCTCGATTAAGTAAAAAATTACTCAACGGTGCAATAAATTAATAAAACGGAAGCATAATGCTGGGGAAAATGTCTGGCAAAACATACGTAAGCAAAGGTTAACCGGTAAACTAAATTGACTATGGAAACCTAAATCAGTGAACAAAAGTTGTAGTAGTGCGTACGTGACAGTGTCTTTCCTTGCCAGCTCTCCTCGACAGACTGTCGAGAGACAAGTGTCGCACGGACATACCATGGCCGCCTATGGGGTTTACATAAGCAGAAGTGCTATGCACGCCGAGTAAAATATTTTATTATTGAAAATTAAATGGCACATATTAAATTAAGTATTGTTTGACATTTCTATAATTTTCTTATAAATTTTCATAATCTTTTAGCGTCTCTTTATGATGGCGTTCATGCCGGAATATTAAGTGTTCTTAATCTCGGTGCCGCAGGCACTTTGAATTTTATAACCAAAGAATTTAAAAATAGTAACAAACACGACCACATTTTAAGACATATTAAACACTGCAAATACAATAGAACACATTTTACACTGAAAAATAACATTTATATGAAAGTTCAGGATTATTGGCATCTTTGCGCACGTGCAGGACACGTGACATGTGCGTGGTGAGCGCCGTCATGGACACTAGTGCCGCTGGCTGTCAGCCGGCGTCAGATGTTTGTGTGATATGAAGTAATTATACTTAAAGTAATTTTACTTAATTCAGTCATAAGGAATGTTAATTTGATTGTATTTGAGAAGAATATGTATTTAATTATTCAATTTTAAAGAAGGAGAAATTTGTTAAATATTATTTGAAGAGATGAAAGAATGAATGTATGAATATTTTACGTATTTAAGAAGAAAACAAATTTGTCAAATGTTATTGGAGAAGAAGATAGAGTAAAATAAAATATTTGAGATGATGCAAATTAAAACTTTATAATTTAAACTGAAATGAAACAACCGGTGCCCTACGTGTCAGAGGGAAGATTTGTTCATTGTACTGAAATGTAACAAAGAAAAACGTGAATAGCACAACATCTCTGAAATCTTTAGTAAAATTTGACGCATAACGCATTTCAAAAATGGAAATTAAAAGACTTCAGCTCATTAGCATAGCATCTGATTTCTATGAAGTTTGCATTGTTGTTGGCCACAAGATGCAATAAATTGTACTGTTGACTACGGCATGAATGGATGTTCCAGCCCACCGAAGCCTTGCACCTAAAGACAGCGAGTAGTACTAATAATGGCACCACTAGTATGTTTCGTTGTTTGTCTTTCATACTCCCAGCCGGCCGTGACGTCACACCAGAGAAGCTATGCTTTTGCCCCCCCCCCCCCCGGTTCAGCGGCAACCCCTCGTCCCAGACACGCCAACCAATGAATGCCAAGTCACAAGTCAGCTGACCAGCAGAGTATAAATATGGAGACAGAATTACACTCGGGACCATAATTCAATCTTCCATCGCATCACATTCGCTGCCAGAACTGACCAACCTTCACCTTAAGCCTTCGCTTACACTTGCTACGACTTCGCCATGCTAACCCCTGGAGTCCAGTCTAGCTCCTTGCTATACCTTCCTCTTCACCGCACTTTGAGTGCCAGAAGAGATACCTAATACTTGTTTCCTTTAACGCTTTTCTTAGTAATCCAAGCACCGTGCTGAAGTAGTCAATGCCAAGTCGTTAGCATCAACCAGCCTTTCTGCATACTCAATAGGCAGAATGGTAGAGCACACATACAGGTACACTGCTTACAGACCAGCTTGTCAGTTCGGTGCTCGCCCTCTTCCACCGCACTTTTCAGTGTTGGAAGGGGTCGTTCACTGAATTGGGAAGACTCAGCTGAAGTGTACACACACGTGTAGAGACTGCAAGGTCTGATTTTCATTGTTCATCATGTTTAAGCACCAAACACTGAAATAGGGTGACCGCTCAGTCAGCAGACACACACGTGGCTTGTAAACGTGTAACGTACAGATGTGAGTGCATGTTTTATGTACTCCAGATGCCTTATTCCCGACATAGAGGACTCAGAGAGAAAGTGAAGCAAGTGCTCATTGCCTCCGGGCGTTTGCAAGAGCTGACCCCCCCCCCCCCCCCTAGTCGCCTACATTGGACAGCTTGCACCTAAAGAACAGGCTCAGGCACTGCACCTTCCTCTCGTCCCCATTGATCAAGAGATACACAAGAATCTGTTCCACGTCCAAATATGCATGAGTCAGGAGGTACATCCGTGACTCGCCTGACCAACTGCTGACAGATCCTAGCGCATATTTCCCACCAGTTGCTCTGTCCCCACAGACACGACCAACTCATATCCAGTGTCCACAAATACCTGCAGCACCGACACATACATTTAAACTGCCAACAGCCGGTCCAAGCACAAGTAACATACGGCGCCCAGGTATACCGCCCAAAGCACCAAGCCTGAAGCGGAAAATCACATTACCAGAACCCGACTTTGTGCCCTACTGCAAAGCTACCAGGCCAATCCTTTATACTGGGTGAGCCCCAGTACCACTCAAGGACGAATTGCAACTCAAGCACACAGCCAGAATAGGGTATGCCTGGTTTGATGCCCGCCAAAAACTCCACCCACTTGACATAGTATACTTCTAGCTGTCACACGTCACGGTAGGATAGGATACTGGGCATTTTGCTGTTATAGTTTTGACTAGGCATCACGGGCAAGTCAGCCCGACCCCTGCAAGAACTGAATGGACTTTAGGGATTCTCCTAACACCCTGTGGTACCCTAATCACAACGTCGACCGCCGACCTGAGCAAGCACGAGCTCGCCGTTATTCCTGCCTCGGCTGGACAGACGAGCCCCGCTATACGGATGGCCTTGAGTTTTGATGTGAGGACTGCAGAATCAGACAGACTGCATTCTGTAACTGGGTCACACGCTCCGGGCGTGGAATACACACAGTAAGGTGCATCCTGTATGGAGAAATGTATCACCATACCTGCATCGGATAGTCTGATGAGCAGTTCAACAGACCAGGAATGGTATACCAATGTAAGGTCTACAAGCGCACCTCAGAATACAGATCATCAGACCTAGGACCGGCCTCATTCCGCGATACGCCTCACTGCTCAGGGAAGCCACAACTGCTGGAATTCACGGGTAAGCCGCATGAGGACCCGCTCGTATTTACGTTGTAATGAAAGCGTGAGCTCCGAATGCACAAAGTACCAGCAAAATAATGGGTTACCAGGGCCCAAACCAGACTGAAGGGCAAAGCCCTCGAATGGTGGAACAAATACAATGAATTTGTGACCTAATGGAAATGGCTCAGTAGCCGTACAATACTTCACGGCATGCCTCACGACCAAATTCTACAGCCATACACAAACACTAGGAGAGGAGGTCGAAACCTTTGCCCGGAGAAAGGCGAAAATGTACCGAAGGATTTTCCCCATGGAGACAAGGAAAGCTGTGTGCGGCAAATAACACGCCTGCTACTGCCAAGCATACGAAATATCCTACTCTTCCCCAAGTCACTTACAGTAGAGGAACTTACAGAACAAGTACAGGATGCCAAGCGAAACTTCCAAGCGCAGGCTCTCCTCAATCAGCCAAAGTCCAAGAAGCCAGTGGAACAGATAAATGGTCTGAACCTCGCCGTAAGCCACTGCCGCCCGCACCTCCACACCTGTCCAAGTATTGGTACTGTCCCGGCGTACCACTACAACAAAAATTGCCCACAGCAGCTAGCACCATGGGTGAACAGCAGAAGAGGGCACAAACAGTGCGCCACGACCCACCCCAGTTGAGTCAAATCCGAAGAGCACACCACCGCAGGGAAACACCACAGCTGGCGGGTCAACAGGGGTGACCCCGTCGGTCAAGAAGAACAAACCGTCAAACTCCTACACTAGGAAAAGAGATACAGGAAGCCCCTCAAATTGAAGTTCAAGTTAACGGAAGGCATGTGATAGTGCTGCTTGATTCAACTGCATCTGGTAATTTCATTCGACAAGGCATTCTCAGCGCTGACCAGAGGGCTAACCTGCGCCAGCAGACCAAAACAGTGAGAATGGTGAATCCGGAATGCACCCCCACAGTCGGATGACCGTTATCACACTCACCACTGAACGTCAACTGAAGACGCAAGCGGAGTTTGTAGTCACACCCGATATTCAGGATATCTGATACTAGGCCACCCTTGGCTTCAGCAGCAACAATGTATAATGGACCATGGGCAAAGGAAAGTATACCTGGGCGACAAAAGACGCATAACTGTGCACTGGGATCACTGATCTGACCAACAAAAGTCACCAGCTATCTGCGAAGGGGAGATTCACAACGAGCTCACGGACACGCAATTCCAACAATTGAAAGAAGTTCTTGATGAACATGCCAGAACTTTTGGGTATGGGGGAACATTGTATCAGACCTACACCATTCAACATGAAATACTGTTGAACACCACGGCACCCATATACAACTAACCATACACTGTCTCCGCTAGACGCCACCGCCTAATTATGAAACAGCTGGAGAAAATGATACATCATGGAATCATTAAGCCATCCAACTCTCCCTAGAACTTAATCGTCATACTTGTACCCAAGAATGGACGGTTGAGGTTTTGTGTCAACTACAAAGCTTTAAACGACGCAATGCTACCGATTCCATTACCTGTCCTCGACCTAGCGCACACACTACATGACATAGAGGAGACAAAAATCTTCAGCACCTTGGATATGCAGTCTGGTTTTGCCAATGCAAATACCCGTCCAACCAGACAGCCACAAATTCACTGCATTCACATCACCAGAAGGAGACACACTCCAATTCAGGGTCATGCCTTTTAGACTTAAGAATATGTGCCAGCCACTTTTCAACGACTCAAAACTGCCGAAGTTTTAACTGGCTACATCGGACAGTTCTGCTTCGCCTAATTGGATGACATAATCATATACTCCAAGTCAATGGGAAAAACGTTTGACACACTTGCAATGAGTGTTAGAGCAACGAACTTTACGGACTCATTATCAAGCTCTCAAAGAGCCACTACGGGAACTTCTATTGAGTACCTGGGCCATGTCATATTCCCCGAAGGTAACTTCCCACAAGACAGATACATCAGGGCTATACACAAGGCAGAGACACAGCACACAAAGAAAAAGCTTAGACACTTTCTAGGAATGTGCAACTGACTCTGAGACTTTGTGCCCAATATTGTCGACCTGATGGCACAGCTCCACCCATTGTTGGAAAAAGCACAATGGCGGTGGACACTGGAACACCATGCTGCATTCGAGGCCCTCAAAACCAGCTGCTAACATAATCACCATCTGCATCGACCACAAAGAGAGGGACCCCTTAATCTGCAGACAGAAGCAAGCCAAAATGGCCTAGGCGCCATGCTATATCAGGAGGACCTGGACGGCAAGCCTATGCCAGCACCAGGCTGAACGCCACTGAGCAAAAATACCCTTTAATGAGCAGGTATGTCTTGCAGTGATTTGGGCAATCTGGAAATTTTGCTACTACCTAGAAGGAACACGTTTCTTCCTAAGGACTGACAGCAAAGCACTCAAATGGTTGAGGGATTCACGCAACAATAAAGCCAAACTTAGAAGATGAGACCACCTCCTCAGAGTTCGACCTTGAAGTTCAACACTCCCCTGACAAAGACGACGATTTCCCTGACGTACTGTCCCGACAACCGAACCTATACAAAGAGGCAAAGCCAGATGAGGACATGGACTGCATCGTACCATCTGAACCGTCTGAATACAGTTCCGAAGAATAGTTCCGACTCCTGCAGCTCCAAATCAGCCAAAACCAGATTGAGCACTACCAGCAACAAGTCCCTGAAAGGAAGGAGCTTCTGCAAAAATACCCACAACGGTTTGAACTACGCGACATTGTTTGATCTCAACACGAGCCGGAAGCCAAGTGGAAGATCTGGATACTGAAGGAACTGCGTGATAGCATGTGCCAGCACTTCCCCGACCATCTCGATGCAGGACATTCTGAAACCAGGGAGACTCACACCGACATCAGCAGTAGATACATCTGGGACAGCATGAGCTAAGACATCTGCAGATAAGTCAGTGAATGTCCTACGTGCTGTCAGCATAAAGACTATCCCGCCAAGCGACCTATAGCCAAGCCAGGATACAAATACCGTCAGACTTGGGGCCCTATCCCCACAGCACCAAGAGGAATAGGTACTTGGTCATAACAGACCTGTTTTAGTGGTGGAAAGAAGCCCTCTTGCAACACATAACCAGAAAATTAATTCACAAGATTTTCCCATGCTGGAGATACCCACAAAGCAATTTATCAGACAATGGGACCCAGTTTGCTAGCAAAAAGTGGCTCCTAGCCTGTCAAGAATGGGGAGCGGAAACATGGACAATTACGCCATACCACCCCCAAGCCAACCCTATGCCTCAGTATTGGAGAAGATCAAAGACACTGGGACCGCCACATCCCAAAAATCCTCTTCCCTCTGGGGGTGCTGCACGAACAAAGCCCTCAACGCAAGTCCCAGTCAACTCTGGGCCAGACACGACGATGTCCTGGAAACTGGCAGTGGGAGCATGAGCCCACAGAAACACCTCAGCTTGAAACCATACATTTACACGCTCTCCAATGAATAGACAAGGCCAGGGAAATTCATGAGTCAATGCATTTTCTATAAAGAGGTTTTTTTAAAGTTAACTTTATAATAAAACAAAAAATGTTGCGAGAAGAAAGTATTGTTGTGTCTTGTTCTCTCTCTCATCTTTATCTGTAGTGGTGAAGGCACGACAATGTGGATAGTTAACATCTCTGCCACTACACTCGTTTGCCAACTCTTAGCAGTGAGTTGAGTCTGGGAAGCACTCAGTTTACTAATCCCTTTAGCTTTTTTTTAAATACACAAGTGAGAGCCTGCTGTGAGACACACAGTAGGCTAGGGTAGAGCCAAGCTTACATTTCCACACAGGCGGCTACAGGAGTGAAGGTTAATTGCATATACGTGATCTCTTCGCTGGAATGTGAATGGTATTGCATTGGATTTAAGCCTAAGAGAACTATCCTTGGTCTAGACATCTCTGATGATATCAGGACGGAAATGATGTCACATTGTCATACAATTACTGTAATTTGATTGACCGTATAATTTTGGAGAAGGATTTTCCTAGCAACTATGGCGTTGACCTGACCGTTTTCAGTTGAGGTCTCGAGTTCAACTAAATTATGAAGGTCCGCCATCCTGAAGTAGCTTAATTTTAGTCATGGGATAGTTAGTTTGAGTGCAGGACGATGAGAGCTAGTATAGAAGAGGCCCAACGTCGATCAGACTAGATTTTATAGTGCATCACTTAAGGAGTCTGCCTGTCCACAGCAAAATGGTGAGACAGACGCCATCTCATGAATTTTCGATATTGAGTGTGAACATGTATTGAATCTGATAGTACAGACTTCTAAATTGAGTATCTCGTTAACTTAAAAATTGTGGAAATGTTCTGAAGAAATTTTAAAACATTTTCCACAGATATTTGGTAAAGAAAATTATCGATTTTACCAAACACGATGGTTACCAATTTTGATGGAACGTTCATTGGCAATGCTCAGAGGCTAATTAAGAAGTGAATGTTTTACTGCTGAACTAGATAGCTTGACTTTAATCTGGAAGAGTAATCCTTGTGAAATTAAATGCATGAACTGTGTATTTGCTAAACAGACAGTTGGTCACATATTCTGCATGTTAATGGTGAGGTAATGAGAGTTGACTAAAATATATTCCTGTTGCCAATACTTAATAAGGAATTTGAATTATATCTCTGGTTAGTAGGGGCCAGTGTCAATTCACTAGATTTAATTATTTTTCTCAAAAACCCATATTAATTTACAGAATCATTTCTGAAACTTGTTGCAATGCTAATCGCTATATTAATTAATTATGTAGTATTGTGTTGATCTACTATGTCAATTGCTATCTTGTGTGTATTTTTGCAGTATCCTTGTTTCCTGCAGCATTTATTCTAAGGTTGTTACCATAATATGTTATGGTTAATAGCGTTTTCTTGTGTATTGCATGCTACTACCTTGGTAAGCAGAAGGTAAAACGACAATTCTCTATCATTAAACTAAGTCACATGCCAACTCAAATGATCCAGTTTGATATACACTGTCACATTATCATCACTAACAAACCAGATTTATATTAGTGTCACAGTTGGGGCTATTTAAATACTATTATTTTGATGTTTTCTATTTACTCTTCAAATAGAAAAGTCTGGCGCTCAACTGCTATTTAAAACTTGTTTATTTTAACGTGTCGTATATGAGGGTGGTTTGTACAAATTTATTCCAGCCTGTGTTCTATAGCCTATGCAGAGATAATCAAATCTACCTTCACAGATATTCTGGCATCAAAATATGGTATTTACAAAAACAGGATTACGATTAGACACGTCACCACATTCAGTAGTATATATCGCCACAGACCCTGGCACTGTAACAAGGGTCCTGAAAGTGTTGACTGCATTTTACCATGGTCTAGTCGGTCTATAGCCACCGGTCTGATGCCAACTGCCAGGGCCAGTAAGTACACAGAACTGGCTACCATACGAAGGATATCCGACAGCCATACGTGGGGTCTGTAGATCCTTCACAATGGAATATCTTAATTTAAAGAAGTTACGAGGCAGATGGTCTGTGTCAGATTGACATTCTACATCCAGTGATCCACAGCAAAGGAAAGTTTGAGGACCAGTGCCTTTGGGTGAGGGTTATTGTTAGTATTTTCCTTTCTGGTACAGTAGGCACTCAATTTCTCTAGGCCAAAGAGAGATATCAGTGGTGGCGGCAGCATCACGAGTTTTAGCTCCTTTGGTGGAGACATCTAAATCAGACAGTGATGATGTCACCTTTAGCTGGCCCTGCCTACTCTCTATCCATCCATAGCAACAAACAAGCATCCATTAATAACCCCATTACGCTAATTTTATATATTTGGTGCATCTGCAAAAAATGTCTGGGCTGGGCTAATGAAGTGCAGAGCGCAAACCCGGCTCTCTGCCAATCCCTTTTTTACCTAGACAAGTAAATAAAAAGGGACACACACAAACCGAGATGGTACAAAACACTGTAAGACTACAGTGAAACCTTGTTAAGAAGTTCCCACTTAAGAAGTTTTCCTGCTTA
Organism: Dryococelus australis; assembly: GCA_029891345.1. Taxonomy (NCBI): domain Eukaryota; kingdom Metazoa; phylum Arthropoda; class Insecta; order Phasmatodea; family Phasmatidae; genus Dryococelus; species Dryococelus australis. The sequence continues at coordinate 43,530,150 of CM056993.1, forward strand.
AAAAGTTTAATCATTTTGCATGTTGTCTATACCCACATATGTAATTTGAACCTTTTAAGAAGTTTTCCTGCTTAATAAGCATTATTTTTTTCAGTCCCTTCAGAAACGTCTTAACAGAGTTTTACTGTAAATCTTTCTCTGGTTGGAGTGGAGTGCACGTTAAACATGGCAGCAAAGCAGATCATATCAAAACATATTTTTAATATATACCAAGCTTGAAGAGACACCATGGCACCAGTACCACAACATCCCTGACTTGATCAACTATCTTTAATTTCAACAAGTAAGCCAATTACTTCGTCCTGCACATGTATGCAATGACTACTGAATCATAGTGCTTAGCTCCTCTAAATACCAAATAATTATCAAAAGGGGGCTCTGCTTGCTAACATACTGAAATGCACATAGGTACAATTACATAGGAGAAATAATGCTGAGGTTATAGGCTGTTCATGGTAAGGTGAGCACTTTTTAACATCCTCCTAAATTTTTCCTTTCATCCAATTTCTATCTTCCTGCTGCTTTTTAATATAAACATTGCAATGTGACCAATAAACACAGTGTATATATTTCACCACCCTCAAAACGTAATGCCTGAGGCTGCAATAAGATATATTTATTAGTGGTTAATGCTTGTTAGGAGGGCCTTAAAAAATGTTACATTAGCTTTCCGTGTGTTTTTTTGTTTTGATGCAGTTTCATTACTAATAAAGTCATTGAAAAAAACTTCCTGCATATAATCACTACAAAGAGACGACCATATCAGTTAAACATCACATGAAGCCCTTATCTACAGCTGCAATACCACAAAACATCATATTTCCACCAGCATAAAAATTATGAGGAAACACCATTTAAGCATACGGATGCAAGACTGTCATGAGCCTCATTCCTAAATCATGAGAGCTGGCAGGTATGAACTACCCAATAAAACACTTGGAGAAAGAACCAGAATTTTTCGTAATAATAATTTTCTTATTACACACAACTGAAACACCTGGTCTGAAATGATGTCTAACCAGTTAAAAAAAATACACACCGAAGATAATAAACAGGATATTCATTTCTGGAAAATGGCCCTGAAAGGACAGCCCTTTACCACACAACACCTTTACAATTTAACACTTTGCATCCCAGATGTACACCTTGTGCAGCAGGCCCCGCCTGCTTAGTGGTGAGTTAACCTGTCTGTTATTAAGCTATCTAAGTTTGATTACTTGTAGACATTGCCACCCGCTTAGGCCTATTGTTTTCCTCAGGGAACTCCAGTTTTTCCAGACCTTGCATTCTGCTGTTGCACCCGGATCCTATCTCGACAGCTTATCACACGGTGGATGTTATTCCTGCCCTGGGGTGTACACCACCACACTTATAATTTACCTCATCTATGAGCCATTAACTTGCAACACAAAGGGTGAAAGGTTACGTACCTCAGAGAACTTCGACCCCAACGGGCGCTGGAGGAACAGGAAGTATGTGACGACGCTCCACACGGTCAGAGACAGAAAAATGAAGCCAATGCAGTGATTCCTACGCATGGCAAGCCTTCCAAAGCATCATCTGCAAACATACCGGCATATCCCACTCTCAAGACCCTGCTGCCTCCAAACACAATCACATTTCGAACAAACCTAAATGCAGGCCACTAAAGAAATATTAATCACACATTTAGTGTTGCTATATTGTTAGTAAGTAATGCATTTAAGGCCTCCACATTACGAACACACTGCAACAATTCTAACTTCCGAGATACTTTCCATATTGCAAGATACTAAGGAGTCAATTTATACTATACACGAGACACATCAGTTTTTATTTTGTCAGGCTACCTGTGAAAAAAAAAAAAAAGGATAAGACAAAGTGGCGGAAGATACCGTAGCTAACAGCATTAAGTATTTGAGAAACTGTCTATATAAATTTTCAGGTAGGCCTATGAACCAATAAGTATATAAAAAAAACAATTAAGAAACCTACAAATGTATGCCATGTGAAGCTGCAGAGATTCAAATTTGCAGCATATTCTGAAAGAAGTCATACACGAAACAAAACCGTAGAAGATAAAGTATTGAAGAAATACGGCTTAATTTGGAATCAACATCTACAAAGAATGAATAACAAAATACTTCTCACGAAAAGATAGAACTAAGATGTACCGGCTTTTCAAGCAGGAGAAAAAGGATTAATGAATGCGGATGGGGACTGCAAAAGGCCACAGCATACAATAACTGACGACACCCACATTAGAGACTAATGCTGGAGTCACAAAAATATGACGAGCATGATGCAACAAAAAAATTCAAAAACACTACAAAAACATTTTCATCAGGACAACTTGAATTTTATAGCACAGCAGTTTAAATGAAGGTTAGGGTTTTTAAACACCATTAGAGAAATTGACTAGCATAAAAGGTGGTGGATAGGACAATTTAGAACATATGCTACTGACAGAACACACATACTACGCTAAAGCACTACAAACTACTCTGCAAGTTTAACATGGGAATTTGCAAATAATTTTTCCTAGTAAAATGCAAATTTTTCACATTAAGGAAAGTTAGTCAGTTTCATTTTATAATTATGTACGCCCTGTTTGAAGTACTAATACACTACACGACACAAATAAAATTGTTTCGACACCAAAACTGTTGGTCATAAAAATGATTTTGTTGTGCTGATGATATAAGTGTCTTGTAGTTGATTGGCTGTTCTGTTTTAATTCTTGTGTCTCCCATGCTTGTCAGAGCTCTGCGATTCCGTCACAACAGTGTACAACGTCTGAGAAACAGCAATGATTATTGACAACCAACAAGGGTTTAAAGAAGCAACAGTAAATACAAGGCGCAACACGAAAATTATCAGTTGCACGTACATTTCCAAATTTACTGAAACAACAAATTCCTTCTAAAGTTACAGTAGCTTGAATAAAAAGGAAGACATCAAAGAAAATAAATTATTTCCGTACAAATTATAAATATAATTACACCTGCTGAATATGAAAAAAATAATACTGAACTAAATTTCTGTGAGACAGCAAATACACAACTTACAGCGGCGTTGGGGGGCGGCGTTGTATGTGCAATCTGCAAGAATGAACAATTTCATGTACGTACAATCAATGTCAAAATTCCAGCATGCCATGTTTACTATATAAGATGCCTGGCTCAAACTTAATTACAATGAGGAGTAAATTAATAAATTATTATCCACTACTGCAAATTACAAACAATACCTTGAGTAACACATCAGATCTCACACTTCTACTAAAAGAACGATCTGCACTAGGGCGTAGAACATGTTTTCCATCTCCTTCGCCAAAGTTATGAAGTTGCGCTGCCTTCGTATCCAATAATTCCACGTGTTACAACTTTGATCTCTCCACAACATTCATAAACAATTTAATAAACGTGATAAGCAACTGCAAACGTTGATTTTATTTTACTTATATGACTAACATTTTGTTGAATTTGTTTGAATCTGAGACCTAGTTTTATTTAAAATGACTGTGACAATTCCACGAAACTTCAATATTTTCTTCAACCCTTCGTTTATCACAACTGATAACAGCGGCACAATAGTCTACCAACGTAGAGCCACACGTCAAACGCGCTTTCCTTAAAACTCACTGTTGGCATTTTGTCGCTAAGCCATGTTCGTGAACAAAATAATTACATTTTTTTATAACAAGCATATCAGAATCTTTCCCGACTAATAATCCACTTTTAGCTACTCTGTTCGAGATACCTATTGAGATTACCCATTCTCTCAACGAGACTGAAATCCTATTTTGCACCATACGTTGCCAATGTTGAAATCGAGCAAGCGCTCGTGTGTGGGTTCATGCGCTTCATGTGCTCACGCTCACACAACCATGCATCCGTGTGCAATACCCGTTGTGACCAGTGTGTGAAACGGGAAGACCGGTAGAAAGTGAATCAAACCGGAAATTTCCGCAAACATACACAATTTCACCAGGGGCGGATTAAATACACTTTTTCGATGGGATAAACGAAAAATTTGCACTAGCGATGCCTAAAATGGAATTAAATATTTACAAACGGAAATGCAAGCAGTTGCGTGACCGACTCAAAATGCAGAGAAATATGCGTCCAAACCTCGAAGTCCTCTCTCTGCGCATGCGCATTCGACACATGTTACCAACGAGAAACATGGCTGACATATTTTATTTGTGAAGAAATATGTTTGGGATAATTGCTGTCGATGGCGAATTGTGTAAATTACCAAATAAGAGTGATTTATACAACAAATCTAGGCAGTGTCTCAACCCGAATGTGTGGTCACTCTCACTCCTAGTTTTTATAAATGACCTTCCATGTGCCTTAACCCCAGAAATTACTCCAATTTTATTTGCAGATGATACTAGCATCTTAGTCTCTGGAGACTCAGTAAATGATCTTTCACAAAAAAAGGATACAACATTTACAGAGCTAAATGCGTAATTTAATGCAAACAAATTAAATCTCAACCTAGTAACACATGTCTTATGAATTTCCTCACAAAGGACAGAAAACAAAAATATTAATTCATATGTTAACAGTAACAGATACAAAATTAATGAAACTGCAGTGATTAAGTTCCTTGGCTTAAAAGTTGACAATACTTAACTGGAAATCTCACATTGCATATATTTTACCTAAACAGAAAAATAAGTCATTTCATAAGCATTACACTAGAATAAAAAAACACTTACACATGGCTCCAGTTAACTTAAAACTTGTCCAGAAAGGGCCATCCTACCTTGGTAGTCAACTTTTCAATAAGTTACCACAAAACCTTCAACAAATTTTCTTCTGTAACCAAAAAACCTTTAAAAAACAGCTGAAATAATTTTTTTCTAAACTAATATTTTATAGTGTCAGTCATTCATCTGGAACAGTAATCAATGAGGCTGAGGACACCAACATAATGGGTGGGGAGATTGGGTCTGGGTGGATGGCCCACAACCCCTATGTTACGAGAGCCAATAACCACATCGATGTCGCCTTGAAGGCGTCTGGCGCTGACCAGGTAAAATCATATCCTAGACCTCACCTTTACCGCCCCCGAAAACCATTCCTACCCCTTTTCAAGCATCCCAAAGGCATCAAATTGGCACCTCTCCGTGTGTCCAAATCTCCTGGCAAAATTTTTCCTGCCAAAACTTTTCCCGCAAAATTTTTTTTCCCAAAAAATTCCGAAATTTCCCACAAGTTTTCCTGTACATTGAATTTTTCCTCTCTTTTCCTGCCAACAACAGCGAGAGGATGACAGGATGGCACCGGCAGTGGCAATGGCAGCATCGGGACGCACTTGGGATATTGTGCAGATGATTCGGAAGCATGTCAACAATCAAAGAGTGACACCATGCCATAAACCATGCCACGGCACTTGGAGGGAGGAGCAGAGAGAAGCAGTGAGAAGGAGAAGTAACAGGAGGAGGCTACCCCTCCCCCATCTACCTGCACTTTATGCCACCGACAGCCAGTTGACCCCTCATGCATGCCGCGTGTCATCTGAGCATCGGGTCGATAACCCCTTCACTGCACGAGCAGGTCAACCATGCCGTGAGAGGGGAGCACGATCCCTCTTCCCCAACCCCATGCGACTGCATCGGTACGCGCTCATCTCCCGTTCACGTGGCTTTGTTTTCAAAGCATGGCTGGCAGGATGACTGACAGCATGCTGGCACAGTGGTGTCTGGACTGTTTGCACCCTATGGTAACCAGTGACGAATCAGTAGATGAAAACAGTGCATATTACCAATGCCGTCGCAAGACCAGCCTTGTGAACAACAGCGCCGGTGACATCCATGGGGCAGTAAAAGATAGTAGCAGTGAAATAATGCAGAACAATCAAAAATTTTCTATACAAGTGAAATCGAGACTGACTAAGTACTGTGATAACTTGTTATGTAATGGCCAGGGTGCCACTGTACTCCAGTGAGTGCAGTATGGCACAAGGTATCACCAGGAATGCCTCTGTGATATGGAACAAAAATCAACCATGGGACTTACATTTAATTGGCTATTGTGGCATACACCATTAACACAATTACGGCAGGTCTTAAACCGAACGTAAAACACAACTGCAGACACCCCATGTGACCAGGTGATAGACTTGTTAGGACAGTGATTTAATTATGTGGCAGTAAATGTAAACAATAATATTTCACAAGTGATAGTGACATGGGATGGTAAAAATGTGATAGGTGGAGCAGCACAGAGCAAGGAGGGGAGTGGCAGCAGAGTAGGGTAGGAGAGCAGCACGGAGCAGGGATGTTGTGTACTCCCGTCACACGTGGCTGATGTGAACGAACCCCCGCCACCAGAACCTACCTCAACAACACATCGCACACATTCCAACCATCCTCACCATATTTCCAGACACTACTGCACATGTTTTCCATGCCCGTTTTCCCATCAGTCATGCCAGTCTACCGGCAACATTTTCCAAATTTCCCACTCAATGCATGCATATGTGACAAAATGCACAGAAACAATAATACAGCAAACAATAGGAATGGAAAATGCAACACAGAGCAGAACTGTGGAGTCCAACCTACCTTAATATCAACCAGGACCGACCACTGCAAAAACACCATCAAAAATTCAGACTTTGCCCACGTTCGCCAGGACACTGGCGGAAGATATGGCAGAATCTTTGGAGGATTGCGTATCCCGCCTCACCAGGTATGGGGTAAGCAAAGATGAATAGGCCAGCTGAGTCGGAGCGCAACTCCACAGAGACGCGTGCTCTTGGTGTACATCTTTAAGTCATTGCAGACTTCAGTGGGAGGAGTTTTGGCGCTCATTCCAGTGCAGAGTTATATGGATTTTCACCTCTGTACAGGAACAGAGCAACTGACTCTGGAGGGTCAACAATCGGGTAAGTCACTAACAGCTTTTATCACACGTAAGAATCATCTTATTAAATGGTTTCATCCACATCTGCTCGAGAGAGAAGTGCACCAAGTAATAGCAGAGACATCTCGACCTCAGTTCAGAGCAGCCTTAATACGTTTGCTTAATGGCATGTTAGAGGATTTAATGTGTGCTGCAGTCTTTTGGAAAGAATGAATGAATCACCATGCCATGGCAAAAACACAGTAAAATGGCTGCACGAGTTAAGGGAAGATAATGTAAACAAATATCTTTCTGGAAAGTCACAAAATATTCCACAGCAGTCCTGTAGTTATAGTGGCCATGTGACCTCATGGCTCGCTGCTGTCACCCAAGATGCGGGAGAGGTGGTCCTGCTGGCATGGCATGGCATGGCACATATGGAGGGGTGGTGACAGGTGGCATACATGCCTCAGCGATGAACTTTCCCAAGATGGCGGTTAGCAATGATGTCACGGGCGGTGTGCGTCGATGAAGCTGTGCAGGTCCAAGATGGCACACTTCGTTGAATTTCCTGAGACAATGGCTGTTTCTGCATCCAATTTCTCGACATGCTGGCCCAGAATGACGAGGAAAAATTGTGGAAACTCGCCGGAAGTGAACATGAGGAGGCAGAGGCTCAAAGGAACTTACACATATGGGCACATGTGGTCACACATGACACACAAGACATGGTGCGAAAATTTAACCAGATCACTTGGTAATAAATGGATGTTGGTTGCTGGTAGGAAAATGATGGGAATTTTTGCTGGAAAAATTCAGTTCAGTTTGGCGTATGTGAAAACTACACTGAGGCATTATTTGATGACTATCAAATTGGTGTCCTGGAGAACATTTTCAGGCAAGAGTAGGTTATGAGGCATGATAAAAATGATGATTGGTTTGAGTTAAGACAACAATGAAAAAGTCAATTATGATAACTCTAATAATTATGTAATGCTTTGATAAAACATAAGAGGTTTGTTGTTGAAAAGAAAAACTGAAAGAGTAAATGGCTTACTCTTAAAAAATAGTATATTTAAATGAAAGTCTTTAAGCTTTTGTTATTTCCATTGCCCTAATTTTATCTGATTATGGGCCCAGTGATGTTTGGTTTTTGAGGAAAGTGATTTTTATGTAAAATACGTGTTTTTAATTTTTGACAGAAGGATGCCCAGTCGAAATTGTAAAAACTAAATGGAAATACGCAAAAAGTGTGAGCACAATGGAAGTTCAGGCAACAAAGCTGAAGTAAGAAGTCATTTGGAACATCTGGAAATTTCAAATTTTGGTAGCAGCAGAAGCAAAAGACATTTTATATGTCATGATAGGTGTGGTTATAATGGCTAATGAAGAACATAAGTCAAAATATATTTGGAAGGGAAAGGATTCCAAAGCCAAGGAACGAATTGTCTTTAGAATGGAGGAGAAAACTAACTATTGTTCATATTTTCAATTGCAAGACTTCTGCTGAGATGTGGAATAGACTCTTGTCCATATACGAACAAAGGTCTGAATCATAAATTCATTTCCTTGATGAAAAATTCTCTAGTTTTCAATATGAAGTAAAAGTGGTAGCTGCTCACATATCTTATGCTATGGATATTGTGACAAAACTAAAAACCTTTGGGGAAGAAATCTCAGACTGACAAGTTATTACGAAAATACTAATGTCCCTTCCCAGAGAATTCAGGTATTTTGTGTCCTCATGGGAATATGTTGATCCTGTCAGACAAATGCTAAATGAGTTGACTTCACGACTTATTATAGAGGAAAGTAGGCTGAAAGATACATCTTGTTCATGAAATCAGGCTTTTGTAGCTTTTCAAAGGCATTGCACTATTTGTAATAAAAGGAACCAGACAACTGAAAAATGTTTTAAAAATAAAACTAATGCAGTAAATAGTAAAAAGATTATGACTTGTCACTTTTGTAATAAACCTGGTCACTTTAAAGGATTGTCGTTTTTATTTGAACAAGACTACGGCTAGTGCAGTGATCTCAAGAAAGTCTGGAAGTATGAATACAAAGGGTGGCAAGGTTTTAAAAAATGCTTTTCTTAGCATGGCCAGTGTTACTAATCAAGTAGATCTGATCAAAAATTATAAGTTTTACTTCGACAGTGGAGCCAGTGAGCATATTTCTCCTTACAAAGATCATTTTATAAATTTTAGAGATTGCTCAAAAGAAATTAAAATATGAGATTGAAGGTTACTGCAGGCATTGGGTGTTGGTGATAAAAACGTTGTGGGCCATGTAGCTGATAAAGAAATTCAGAATATGCTGAAAAATGTTCTTTTTGTACTGGATTTGTGATTGAACCCTTTCTCAGTATCTGAAGCTTTGGCTAAAAGACATACATTAATAGCAGAGTGAAATGAGTGTAGGTTAATTAAAAATAATGAAGTAATGGCAGCAACAAACTTGGAAGAAAAGATCTTTGTTGTAAATTTGGATGTTCAGAAAATCGAGATAGCAGCAGCCAGTGTAACTAACTTAAAATCTCTTGAGTTATGGCACAGGAAACTTGCTCATCAAAATATCAAGCAAGTAAGATATATTTTGTCTAAACTAAACATTGAAAGCTCTGTTAAGGACATACCATTCTCATGTGATTCTTGTATCCAAGGGAAACAGCATCGTTCATAATTTTGAAACCACAAGCTTTGGTGGATCGAAATATTTCCTTTCAGTGAAGGATGATTACTCTAATTGTAGATTTTGTTTTTATTTTCTGTTAAATTCAAGTCTGAAATTCCTGATTTAATTTTAAAGATGCATCCAAATGGCAGAAAGGGACACCGAAAAAAGAGTTAAGGCCGTGAGATCAGATAATGGGACAGAAATTCCAAATAAAGAAAAGGAAGATTACTTTTCGTATGCGGGAATTAGGCAACAACTTTCGGTTCCATATTGCCCAGAGCAGAATTGTCGAGCAGAAAGGGAAATAAGGACCTTAGTGGAAGCAGCAAGAACTATGTTAATCGAATCAGGACTGGACAAGTGTTTCTGGGCTGAGGCAGTGCATATGGCTGTTTACATAATTAACTTAACAAGTACAAGTTCTGTCAAAGGGAAAATCTCCTATGAATTGTGGTTTAAGGAGACCATAAAATTAGATCATCTCAAAATTTTCGGATCAAGGGTTTTTGTACATATTTCTGACCAGAATAGAAAAAAGTTAGATCCTAAAGGAAAAGAAGGAAGATTGGTAGGTTATGAGATAGATTCCAAACCCTACAGTGTTTGTTTTCCTGACGAGAATAAAGTAATAACAGTGCGAAATGTAGTTTTTACTTCAGAAAAACCTAAAAACAACTGTAAAGTAAGAGGAGGGCTTACTGCAGAAGAGAAAACATTAGGGATAGAGCAAGAGGAGTTTGAGGACAGTTCTGATAGAGGAAGTGAGGAGATTGTGGCTGAAGAATCTGGGATGGATACAAAAATATTTGAAGGAACAGCAAATGCAGAAAGAAGACAGGATCAAAGTGGGAATTATTTACCAGGAAACATTCTGGAGAGTTCAGAAAAATTTAGTAACCTCAGTGATTCATCAGATGACTACTATGATTTCCATCCAGAAGAAATCTCGTCACAGTATTATGAAAATGAAAATATCCAACATCGTCTAAATACAATGACTCTTGGAAGATTCTGTCAAGATGTAGGACTGAATGTAGGATTGATATAAAAACATTCTGTTTCTCTATTTCTGGAACTGATATTTTTTCATTGATGGAGGGCGTTAAGATAACAATGAAAAATGTCAGATATGTCAGCTTTAATAATTATGTAATGCTTTGATAAAACAAAAGTAGTTTGTTGATGAAAAGAAAAAACTTCAAATAGTAAATGGCTTACTCTTAAAATATTTTATATTTGAATGAAATTCTCCAAGCATTTGTTAATTCTATTGCCCTAATTTTATCAGTTTTGTGGATATGTGAAGCTAGACGGAGGGGTGCCATTTGACGGCATCTTAGGCTGGACCATCAGGGACAAAGGTTATGTGGACTGGAATAAAAATGAAGTAGGTTTTCCAGGTGGACGCCAGTACTCAGTCGAGCATGAGAATGATGACGCTAGCACTCAGTCGAGCACTAGAATGATGTGGGCCATGTGGCCATCAGCTCTGAAGTGGCCTTTCTGATGCTCTGCGTCTCTGGATGCTTTTTTAGATTATGCTGGTTCCACTATATTCCAATTGCCTAGGCTAGCAGAGGATATTAAAACTTCCCCTGAATGCTTACTCACTCCCGGCGAGGACTGTTAAGGGCCATTCTCACTCCCAATGCTTACGTAAGTTAATGATGCAGGTTAGGCGATCTAGACACGATCGTGGTAAATAAAAAATGTGGGTCAAGGCGATCATTTTCATTTATGCTCTCGCTCGTATGAGGCACTGAAAATACAATACTCTACTGTAGCACGGAGTGCTCTAATGCTGTGAATTGGTGCGAAGCCTACATAGTTGTTATGGTGAAATGCTAAGTCCCGTTCATGAAAAATATGACCTCAGTACAGAGTGACTCACTCCCCGGACTAAAAGAGACACACAAGGTTCCAGAAATTAATAAACTGATTATCGGTACACTACATGATTGATTCTAAACTGTGAAGGTCCAGGGAGGACACACATGCAAATCCACTCTGCGAGATGACAATGACGCTACTGACTGGGGGTTAGTGCAGAGTCTTCTCACTGGCTGTGCCTTCCGCATCATGATGAAAAAACACATATATTACACTTGGTGATTGAGATAAATGAGTTGGTTGATGGCCCTTGCAGTGGTGATCAGGATAAACAACACAAAAACTCTTTATTTATTAAATAAAAATATGATATAAGAACATTAAAAAATATAAAATGTACAAGCCTTACCGAGGCTGATGTGACTTTCGCCTTATGCTTAACGTGAAAAATACATCGTTTGACATCACTGATCGTGTCATTGCTCATGTGTCCCCTTTGATGCTTATTATGCCTGTAGGCCACAATTTACTGTTATGTTATTCTGCACATCTTAAAACTATCAAAAATTATCTATTAAATGAGTTACTTAAAAAAAGTGGTGCTATACTGCCACATGGTTGCTTCTTACGGACTGTGGCTTACTGCATAAGGACTACATAACCTCAACTCTCATGGCACACTACTGGCCATGGTACTAGACAATACTATATACTACTGGATTATTATGTGAAAAGCTGAACATGATTAGAAATACAAAACATGCAAGCACTATGACACTCTTAAAAACTAAAACAAATAATATGCCACTCTACGCAGCTATTTTCTGTGGTGCGTAATGTGATTCACGTAATTTGCCTATGATGTACATGGCATGTCAAACACTGCATTATACACAAAAAGACAAAAGCACTCTTAAAAATTTAAGTTAACACACAAACCCTTCACGATTAGACTTAGTGCATGAATCCACACTACAATTAAAATGACACACATTATGTAAATAAACCTGGTGTAGCACACAGCGTGGCTGGTAAATAATACACACGGAACTTAACACCAATTTAAATTACACTACATGTAATTTAAAATACATTAATATTAAAAAGGTCATCAGAAAAAATATACAATGCACTGCACGGTTGCACACACAATCGCATGTGGAACACTGTGTGACTGCTGCTCTCATGTGACGGTTTGGTGAGTGGGTTGTGCTGCAGAAAGGCATGGTAAACGGGCTGACAGTGGGCGCAGTACATATCATGCTTTCATAATTTTTCAAATTTAATTTCAGCGTTAATGATAGAAAATAACTCAATTAAAAATTCTGGTTGGCTATCGGCAAACAGCTAGAATAAAAACAGACCTAATAATGCTGTAAGCCTTCATGCCTAGCCACTATGTGTCCCTTTAAAATACTAAGGGGGAAGCTTGCCAATTCTTAAGGAAAAGTACTTCCAGGAATATTTACTGTTTAAGAAGAATTATGTTGATTGTGCATAACAAAAATCGTTTTACTCAGGGAGAACTCAACACTCACACTTGGTTCTTCATGGTTAAAATTAGGCTGGCAATAGTATATCCTAGATATTATATATGGCCTTGCTGGCCTAGCTTCCATAACAAATGGAAGCCATTTTTTTGTATCCTTATGTACAAAAATAGATTGTAGCTTATCTGTTGATGACTGTAACTCTCGCAGAAACAATCTGCCTTATTCTCCACAGTAGGACGTATAGCAAGATGTTCCTGCAGCAGGAACCAGGGTAGGGCAAGGTGCTTTATTACATGGAAGTCTCCTTTTCTACATGTAACCGTCGTTGCGTAACTCTACCTCCTGTATGTTAAACCATGCGAAGGGGGTTATTCAAGCACTCGCCTTAATCGCTGGAAACAACTATTAAATGAAACGACTTACAAGGGAGGTATCGGACACCCTAACACATTAATTAAACCCCTGTGCTTAACTCACTGTGGGCTAGCATCCTACACTATGTCTATAAGGTTGAAGAGCTGATGGAGGAGAGAGCGATATAGCTCAACTGCTGGCACTTACTAAGAGGGCCACTGCACCAACCAATCACATGGCAGTATTCGAACCTGCCGACCAGTAAAAAAAATATGTTCAAGCCTCTTTAACGAGCCACTTCCAACGGCCTAACCATAATAAAACATAGAATACGCGGTCTCGAAATGGAGATATACAAATAACCAATATTTGAAACAGTAACAAAATGCGAGACCTTAATTAACAATTAAAATTAATTACACTTTAAATATACAAAAATTAAAGCTCTCTAACCTAAGTCATTTAAACATGTATTATTACCAGAACAACATCTAAGTCAAAAATCCTATTCGTGAAAATATATAAAAATAAATCAAATTATGAACCCACAGATATTATTTACGTACTCATGCACATGAAATATTACATGAAAGCACAGTTTGAAAAATCATATATTAAGTTAGCGTAAAGCGATGTATCATTTACAGGCAATACACTAAATATTCGTGTGAACAAACTTTCGTGTGTAATTTATAAGCAATTCTCACTGCATTTCAAGGCATGGGCCCTCAAAATACCTGCTACCATCACTACGTGATTTAAGTGTCTTGTATTCTTTGACGTGAACCAGTCAGCACCAACCTGTTCATTCCACCGACAGCACAACTGCTAAGACATCGCACAACACGTGAAATACCAGTGCACCAGCCTTCATCCCATTGCACCTGTTTGAAGTGCCTCAGTGCAGTGGAGTATAATATGTGTAGTGTAATATTATTGTGTTATTTTTAAATTGCCTTTTTAAATTTAATATTTTCAGTGTGTAACAGTGCGTCTGTCATATGTGCGCCATAGCACCCTTGTGACCACATGTGTTGGTTATTGTTTTCATAGTGCAGCGTTCTATGTAATGTTTGTACTGTAATGTTGTGTTATTAAAGAGCAAAATGTTATATGCAAGGTAAGTGACGTGTACAAAAATCGTGTACACAAGATTTATATATATATATATATATATATATATATATATATATATATATATATATATATATATATATATATATATAATATATATATATATATATATATACACACACACATAACTGTCATTACAACACAACAAATCACACATATATAAGAGGGTAATATAATATTTGTTTTGCGTCTTAATGACAGAGTTACGTGTTTGTAAACAAACATTTATTTCCGTGCACTAACATGCATCATACTACACTAGAGTACAATTTTATATTCCCGCACGGGGATTAATTCAGAAGGGTTTTGGGCATATTTATTTTGTATCTGTTTGTTTATTTTTAAGAGTGCTATCACATGTCAACATAACCTAACAGCTGGCTAACAGAGTAAAGTGGCAGAGGTTACGACCCAATAAAACTTACACAGCCTTTGTCCGTAACCTTAAGCAAAGTGTGCCAAACAATACTTATTTCTTTTTAGAGTGTTTTTATACAATGTAATATTGATTACCATAGAGAATAAAATATATGATAATCACACAAATTAATGTGGGAAGAAATCTGCAGTATAAGACATACCCACACTGGGTGAATTACGTGTATTTATAGGTAACGGGCGAGTAGAAGGCCAAGTCACATGTCAATAAAACAGTGTAATATTTTTATTTCTCTCTGAATATTTTTGTAGTATTATTTCTAGTGTTTTGCGTGACGTCTGACGGGAGGTTTGCACCAAGGCGGCTGGCTCCCGCTCTAACGTTAAGCAGTAGCGTCATTGTATTCAGTGTGGTAGATTGTGCGCAAGTGCTCACTCTGGCGACTTCAACTTTTCTCGCTTCAATCATGCAACTGCCATATTAACATAATCATTCTGGAACCTCTTTAGCCCTTATTCAGCCCGGAGCGTGCGCCATCCCACAGTCCGGTCCATTTTGTATATGGCCGATCCTTAAATTTTCAATTGAGTATAATGTAGGCTTTGCACCAATTTTACATGTGTAAGAGCTTTCTGAGCTATAGTGGAGAATCACACGTAACTGCTTCAAACAAGGGTTTACAAATATGTTGTTATGTTAAATGAGTGTGGTATATGAGTTTATTAATTGCTTGGTCTGACCACTTAACCTCTACAAATAATTTTTCTATTAAAAATGTATGATGAATATACTACGGCATATTTAATGGTGTTTTAAGGGAGGCCTACAGCCCCTACTAGACTAGGCATAGGGATTATAGCTCATCAGAACTTCATCTCAGTGAAGCAGGAATGGTGCTGCAGGAATTTGACATCGGGACACCAGGGAGGCCTTTAGGGCCATCGGCCTTCACGACCCCATTACTCTTGTGCTATGCACTGGTACCCAAAACTGGTAATAATTAACCTAACCTCTCATACATGTAACCTAACCTCCCAGCCCCTTGTGTTCCGAAAACTCCACCATGTCATCTTGTTTATTGAAATTACATTGTGTGTGTTCAAAATTAATTTTGCAAATATCAGGGTGTGTGACCAGTCCCAATAGTCACCAGTTCACAAACAAACCAGTGCCTTCGACCATTGTTTATTAATTTCGTTATCAAGGCGTGGGACCAGCCAGAATAGGTCCCCATTTACCAAACAATCTTGGTATCCATGGAAACTTGCTTTAATAATTAGGGGCAATGAGAGAAAATTATCTCTGGGTGAAACAGACCACAACCCAGGGATCAGCAGAGTCGGCTCTACCAGAACTTCACAGCATTGCAGTGATGATGTCTGTGCCTATCAGGTTAAATATTCCAACATATCTAACCTCACCCAACTTCGCCCCTGAAAATCACCTCCCACCAACCATGGCCAGACTACATGGCATATATATATATATATATATATATATATATATATATATATATATATATATATATATATATATATATATGTATGTATGTATGTGTGTGTGTGTGTGTGTGTGTGTGTGAGGGCTGATTTCCAAAACTATTCTCATCCATGTAAAGTGATTTTCAGTAAAATGTAAAAAAACTGATTGTGACTCCAACTTGATGTTAATAAGTACGACTGTTGTGTAAATATGG
This sequence comes from Dryococelus australis, assembly GCA_029891345.1. NCBI lineage: Eukaryota > Metazoa > Arthropoda > Insecta > Phasmatodea > Phasmatidae > Dryococelus > Dryococelus australis. The sequence continues at coordinate 43,546,554 of CM056993.1, forward strand.
AGGGATTACTGTCAGTATTGCAAATCTACAATTAAAAATGTATTGACCCATTGGTATTAGAGATATGTAATAAAATGGATTGGATTCAAAGATTTTTGCTATAAAACAATGGAAAAGATCAGTTTGGAAACAAACATAGAGAATATAGCATAACATAACACATACTTTCTGTTTTAGAAAATAAAATAATGTTACTGTAGTACATCATGTTTTTCAAATTGTCACTCAATTACACCAGGTTAAATAATGTAAGATATTTTAAATTCTAAACTCATCCTCATCTTCAGGATGTAGTGGTATTTCTGCTTCATCAATATCATTCACATCACATTCTGAAAAAAGAACCTGCCTGTAGTAGTCCATGTCTTATCATTGATCCCATCCTTTTCCAAAATGTTCGTGTAACAATTTTTTTGACATCTTCAGTATTTGCTGCTTTCACTGGCACTTGGAATGGTAGCTGCTCGGGACTGATTGAAGTTATCCTTTTACCTTTCTTCACAAATTGTTTGAAAGTTCCTATATCCACTCTGTAGTTAACTTCACCTTTTATGACAATAGTGCTGTTCTTGGTTTTCGTCAGCACCACTCTCTTTGATGGAGTAAACTAAACTGGAAGTGTAACTGACCAGGGGCTTTGATGACACCAGATACAGAAGATTTCCAGTCATGAACAGGCACATCTGTTCCCACATTTTTTACTGTTCCATATTAAGAGAAAAAATCTTTATATTCTTGTGGCTGGATTATGGTATCTTTCTTCCTTAATTCTTTTTCAATGCGGCCGAAGATAACAGTCAGAAGGAAGGTAGGAATGACCAACAACCGGGAATATCACGTGAACAAACTTTCCATTAGAAGTAGAATCAAGAAACCATTTGGCGAGTGTGCGTATCATGATTTTTTTTTTGATCGGGGCAGCCATCTGCAAACATCTGTATTTCCTAAATATCAGTGAGATTGGCGTTGCAAAGGTAATAATACACAACATATGCTATCTCATTTGATCCTTTCAAGCACTGCCCTGCAGAGAAAGTAAAAATATTCACATTGCCCATACTTTGCTTAATCTTTGAGTGCCCTTCACAAATCATCATGTTGTATTGATAGAGTTGCCTGGAATAGTAGGCCGCTTGGTCAGGAACTTTCGGCAACAGTAAATTCTTCTGACAGTCGAAAGAGAATTTGAATGCCTGTGGTTTTCAACATCTCATGAAATGATTTCGCTTTTAATTTATGCACTGTATATTTGGTCACTGATTCAGCTTTATCCCGATCGGTTGTGGCACTAATTGCCGATTTAAACCTATTGCACACGGAACATGCATCCGTTGCTGGAGACCTGAAACTGTTATTGAAATCGTTCATAAAAATATCCAAAAAAAAAGTGATACTTGACCTGGTTCTGCCCATCTACTCCATTGTTGTAGGCTTTCCACAAGTTATGGGCACTACCATCACTAGGAAGTTATTGTCTAACACTCTGTTCACGAGTGTAGTGCGACTTAACACATTTAATACTTTTTATGTACTTCGTCTTTTTCCAAGGTATTTTTGGGAACTCGTGTCCCCACCACGCTTTTCAGAAAGAGATCTCCCTGTCTTTAAATGTTGTTTACAGATGTTTTGCACCCTGAATTTAGAAACCCCAAGTATTGACAGGAAAGATTTACCACATACTTGCATAAGGCCACGTTTTTAAGCCTTGTATAATATGAGATTGTTACTCCTTTTTTTGGACCTTGTTTTCCACATGGACGTTTATGTTTGGGACTATGCTGAGCTGTGTACTTCAAAATAAAACTGTCCTGTAACACTTTATCTTTGTGCGAGTAAAATGTTTCATGAAAACGGCGGATGTCTTGCATTGACAGGTCACCATACAGAAAGGTCTTCTCACGATGTATGCAGTTAGGTTTAACAGGCAGTGATTTTGGTTTACATCTGAAACACATTCATAAAAATATGAGTAAAAAAAATGCAGGACAAGCACACAGTGAATATTAGCAAGTCAATGTAAACACGACACTTGTTTACCTTTCTTTTTTCAGCATCTCTTTATGCCACCAACTTGTGCCACATTTCTTCCTTCTTCCTCTTCCTTCAGCTATGATAATGGCATTGTCACCCTCCATTGCTCATAACTTCTGTTGCAAAATATCTTTTGTAGCCAGGTGCAAATTACAGACAAACTACGGACAACACAAATACCAGCTGATATATTTTTTTCATTAATTGTAATATTCGTCTTTTTCCCATGTAGCAATGTTGCCAACACTTAAAAATAATATTTTCCACAGACTTAGGTATTTTTCGTTTGGTTTCTGCTACTTAAAGAAAACATATTTGTGGGATAAAGCCAGTTTTGGAAATAATTGAAATCCAACATGCTTGTAAAGTATGGGACGAGGGTAGTTCAGGAAATAAAAATGGTAACTGTTACTGAGGAAAAGGCGAGTTTTGCTGCTAAAGTGTATGTGGATAAGGCCAGTTCTGGAAACAACACCGGTTTTCAACATGCTGCAATGAATGGATACATCGACTTTTAGAGCTAAAAACCATTTGAATGGTAGCTGCTCGGGACTGATTGAAGTTATCCTTTTACCTTTCTTCACAAATTGTTTGTACCACCAAGACAACACAAGACAGGTGATAACTCATTTTTTTTCAATTTATGAATAAGGCGAGTTATGGAACTCAGCCCCTCATATATTTGTAGCAGGCAGGAATCAACTCACTTTTAAAATATAATGAAATAAAATTGTATTCCACATTTGCGTATAAATACTAAAATAGTTGGTTTTAAAAATCTATGCTGGAGATTTGCTCTTAATATTACCAAATATGATCCTTCTATCATATTTGATATTACCAAAAATTTCTAAAGCTCTCATTAAATATTTCTATATATGTTTTGGACTCATTTCTTTCGCAGACTCCCGAAATAATGATACGGTATTTCTTTTACTGTCCATTAAAATACTGTCATGATTTTCATTGCATTATCACTTAAACGTGTCACAGTCACAAATTATTTTCTGAAATTAATCTACATTATTTTCAATCAACTGAATTATAATTTCTCACTTAGCAATAGATAGGAAACTGATTTTTTTAAATGTTACAATGAAATATAGTTTCATACTATTCAGTTATCAATGATTTTATCCTCTAAATACTTTCGTCACTGTAGAAGTCAACTCAAATTGTAGATTATTTGCTTATGTTCGTTTATCTAGCCTGAATATTACAACTTTAGTAAAATTAGTTACAGTTATTTGTTAATTAATAGTTAAAACGATAATTAAAATAGCTATTATATTGCATTTAACCACTCAAAATGCTGCAACTATAAAACCCAGTGGCAGATCTAAAAAGCACTTTGTGTTACAGTCAAACCACATGCTTACCAGTAAATATTAATTTTTTATGTTAAATATAAAATTCAATACTTAATTCGCGGATAGTACGTTTAAATACTTTTAAAATTAGGGTTGGCAGATATGTGGTACTCATAAAGAGGACACGTTCAAGAAACACGTATTTAAAAAAAGAGGACACTTGCAACAATATGAAACAAAGAAACAGGAGTCATATAATTTTACAGTGGAAATATTAAATTTTAGTGCAGGTCAGTTAAAAATATATTAAATTCAAAATTGTATCCAAAAATTTGTTTCCATGTAGCTGTTGCTAAATAATACAACATAGTTTTTTTTTGTAACCAAAGAAAGTTATAACCATATCCATTCTGTACATGAAAGTTAATTCCATTTATATTGCATGCACCAAATAGAATTTTGAAAGCAAATGATTGAGAAGTATTCACCCAAATCAGAGTTGTACATAAATACTGGACAAAATTTTCTTAACTGGTAGTTAATTTCACTCGCACTGCTCAGGTTCATATACATCTTGATCGTATTTCTTTAAAGGGTTTTATCCATTATATCTATAGTCCATTCCTGATTGGAAGCGACTTATAAAAATCAACCTTTGAAAAAACACTCTAAGCTAATATGTCAACTTGTTTTTTCAATAACCTGTATTTCACAAATATATATAACACTGTGGTTAACTTTAGAGTACTGTATTATTGAATAAATGAAACTTTACCTTAATATCTTCAATAACTTGTAATATTTATTTATTTTTAAATATGAATTAACAACAGCGAGAGCAGCGACGTGTTGGCAACGACCGGTGAGAAATAGTTCACAGTAAAAATATTATTTTAACCAAGTTTTTAAGAATACTATTTGTAAATTATCCGGTAACTATTGAAATATTTAAATATTTAGGAGCCCCGATGGCAACATATATCATTTTTACAGTTTAAAATAATAGCGGAAAATATCGTGAGTAGGCCGTAATGGTACGGTGATGTTTTATCGAGCGAGAAAGCATATGAAAAACTGTCTGCTGGGCGAGGCTTGTCGCTCTCTCTCTCTCTCTCTTCGTCTCTTTCAAACTCGGGAAATTTCACTTATTTCATACTTATTACAGCAAAATAATGATTTTTGAATTTGTAATTTACAACTGAAAAGAGATTTTAATATTTGAATACTTATTTAAATATATTTATATATGATGGTAGGACTGTTGCCACATGAAGTTGGCAGACGTGGTGAGCCATGACATGGCGTGTTGCTTTTTTGCCAAACGATAACGAAGCATAAATTATACTTACTCAAAAAATACTTCAAATTACCACATCACGTTTGTAGACGTTGTGTTTTTTAAACCTACATAGGCAAGTTACGATGTTGTGATAAATCTGTTTTTCCACGGCAGTAATAAATATACTATGACGTGACGTGTGTTTCGTTAATTATTGCATCAGTGAAATGGCGTGCCTTTATGCATCGTGGTCGATACGCTGGCCGTGTGTGTGCGTGATTTCAAGTATTTGATTAGCACTATTTATACGTTTTAACTGTGAACTGTTTTTATGACGGAAGTTAATTATTTTCATCCACGTCTGTTTATTTATCACAACGTTGTACCTTTGCCCTAAGGGGTTTGAAACACAGTCGTGTAACGTAATTTTCCACAATCCCAGAAGAATAATACTAAGCCCAGCCCGATAAATGTCAATAAACCTAATAAACAGTAAGTAGCGGAATAAAAGTTATCGTAGGCTTATTTGTGTGCATGTTCACCACTATCTTTTAGAATTTGTATGACTAAAATGAGCAACACTAGTTGCGTACTGGAATTTAATGTGCCCTTTTCACTGGTTGTTCCTTCGTTTTAATATTAATTCCAACTGATGTCCTTTTTAGAGAAATGACCCAACACATATCAATAACAAAAGGATAATTACAATTAGTATATCCCTTTGCCTACAAGTTGTAACAGTGTTAAACACAGTCGCGGTAAAATTCTAACGTGCATTACACGTATGTGGAAAGAAAATATGCTAATGTAAAATAACCGTGAGAACTGTCTTCAATTCAGGCATTTTTAAAACGTCATAAAACTGACCTAAATAATGTTAGAGGCCTAAACTGTATATATTCATACGGAATGGTTTTTGGAATATGACAGAATTCTTTGAAAAGGTGTAAACAGTAAACAACACATTTGACAGGTATAAAAGTAGAAGTCACATTTCAATGTTTATTTTTAGGTGTAGCGAAAGTATACGAACATATGTACACACACAACGGAATGTAAACATTGATTTTGACAGATGCTACATGGCAGTCACATGGCAATGTTTGTTTACAATTAGCGGAAGGATACGAAACGGGCCTGCAAGTAGATATTTAGTAGGGCTACGAGAAAGTAGCTTCCAAAGGGGAATGGACTATAGTTTCTATTTGTTAGTAAATAATCACGGAATTTTGAATAGATTAGGCACTTCTCACTTTACACATGTCAAATAAAACAGCCAGGGAAAAATATACTAGTGTTAATAGTTGATTATGATAGAAGAATCACATAAGTAATATTCTCCAAAAAATTTGTACTTTTGCAGGAATATTGTTGGCACCGTTACAAAATGTTTAACGACATACAAAACCACTAAAATAGTATAATTTCGCTGTATCTCCACTTTATTGGGAAAGAGGACATTTCTATTTTTTTTTTTTTGTAAAACCAGGCCGGGCAGATTATTGTTATTGCAGGTCATAAGAGGTGGAAAAGAGGACATGTCTTAGTAAAAGACGCCTGGTAAACCTATTTAAAATGAAGTTACTATACTAAGTACATGTGTTAATACTGCACTGCTAACAATATATTTTTTCTTAAAGTGTAACGTTTAATCACGTGCAAAACAAACCTCCAAGGAAGAGGCTCAAGCACCCCACCCCCATGGGTCCGCCACTGAATATTTACAAATTTATGTTACACTTGGGGCCGGTTTCACCAATAAGGAATAAACTAGGTTCCAGCAAAGCGATGCTTAAGCTTAAGTGGCGCTTAAGGATGTCGGAGTGTTTCACCATTATAAAACTCATTTTTATATGCGCGTCTTAGCTGGGATTTGCTTAAAGAAACACGTTGCAAATATTCTCATGTTGGTAGTTGCGCATTGTGGTCATGTGACTAAACGAACCAATGAGAATTATTTCAACGAAAGGGGGAAAAAAAAAACTTTTTTCCCCCCTGAAATATTATGTTTTTTTTTTTGTAATGAGCATTACGAATCCTAACCAAATATTTGTTTTATAATAAACGATTAAAGCATTGTCATTTGCCTGACGAATAATAAGAATCAATTAAAACAAATGTCACTGCTTATACGAAAAATATATGTGTACTCGATTTGTTCAACTACGCGTACCGAAATTTATTTATGTTAAAGTTACGTTCGTGAATAGATAAGTTTTTGATTTTTCGAGGCTGATTTATTATCGTGGAAGTGTTGCCACAGCCAGGTGTAATCACTGCCGAAGCTCAGAGCGGGGATAGCCCGGGCCATTGTGATGACCCTTTACAACCCAGACGGTTCTCATGTGCAATGCAGGAGAAAGGAGAAGCTAACCCCTCCCCCTCCCACACCCATCAAAATATTTTAGGCGAAGGCTATTTTTCTGTAAGGGAAGCCGAGTACTCCCAGCAAACCCTGGTTCCTCGTGGACGTGTTGTGTTGCAATCCTATTATGTTTTGTTTTACTATCGTTTTTATTAATTATCAGTGCCATGAAGTGTGATCTTTCGCAGTAAAAGTTACAACGATCTATTATTATTATTATTATTATTATACGTATATTACTAGGCCTGGGCTGTTTTTTTTTTTTACTAGTGAGAATGTTAATTGTTTTATATTTTAGCCACTCGGGTAATGTTTTAGACTCGTTGCATATATTTAGGTAGCTTTCTTCAAGCATTTATATATTAAATGCCTAATTAAAATAATACGTTAGGTTAATGATTAATTTTTAAAATGAAACTGTTGTTTTGTTTAGGCAGTGATTAAATATTCCCTAAACGTAATGTATATTCCGTGTAAAAATCGCATTTCCCTCAAAAACAACACGACCTACATTTACTACACTCTACAAGGTCATTCCGAATTTTTCTACTTTAATAGAACTGTTTTATGTTTTACGTACGATATTACTACTATGTTTTAAAGATTCGGTTTGGCTTTCATCTCTAACCAGAATTCAACTTTCTGAAATTGTGATAGTTTGTTGATATTAACATTGACGATATCCATGTGCAATTTAGAAACGCCCAGAGCCCGAATTTGAATAAATATGATTATCACGTCACACCTGTATAACATCTTTAATTGGGCCCTCGTTAACTTTTCTAATACAAAACAAAGTCGAATGTGTGCAAAACTTGTCCTGCAAATGTGTCATGTGTAGTGAAACGTAGCTGTAAATGCATTATATTATGTCCAGTCTAAAATTCTATCAAAGTAATCATATATTTCAAGGCATACATATCGTACATACATGCAGTGTAGTGAAGGCAAACATTTTTCCATTTATTTCAAATAGTTACTTCCGTAGCTTAAGCGTACTCAATAAATTCAGATTTTATCAATCAGTTACCTGCCTCTACACTCAATTTCCTATGTATATATTGGGTTTGATTCTTGAAAATACGTGCAAAATGTAAATAAACAAATATAAGCCTGCCACGAGCTTTTTTTCCGACCATTGTCATAGGTTATTTAAGCAAATAAAGACTTTCACCCAGACTCAATAACTTTGATACACAATAACTTCTTATTTTTATTTATAGAAATTTAATTTATAAAACTAGATACTTTTTAGCACATCTGGGGTTTCCTCACACAGAACATTTTCAGTAGCAGCCATTTTCCTTTTAATTTGTTTACAATGATTTAATCAGAGCTTAGAGAGGCATCCGATTTCGGCTGCCTAAACTAAGAGCTGCTTAAAACATATTAAGAAGAGCTTAAAGTTGGCGAAACGGTACAAGGCGCTAGGCAAAGCTTATTCAGTGTTTAAGTAGTGCTTAAATTTTAAGATGTGTTGGCGAAATCGGCCCTTGGCCTGCTACTACAAGTTCAGTCCAGCCAGTCGTTGAGCGATTTTTAAAAGTCATGTTCCTGCAGAGAATCGTACCCACGCCAAATGATTGCTCGAGAATTATATCCTTTCGCATAAAAACGTGTTGAAAATATACTCTTTTATTAATTTTGATGTACTTTTTAAACCGATGCCGGATGATTCCCTTTGAGCATGAAATCCTCTAAAACGATCAGCCCATTATGTAAAAACAACAATGTGGCAACTTTTGTGTAACATTACTTTCTTTTCTTTGCATTTTATACTCTTTCACTCCCATCCATCTCTTCAAACAAAAACTTTTAAGCCTGTTACTTTTAATGCAGCAACTTGTCCAGAATTTTGCGCAAAGTTCAGGCCGCCCCTAGCTTCAGTCAGTACTACATGCAGCTCAGTAGCAGGGCCTCGGCAGACGTAACGTCCTTGGGAGAGACACGACTGGCATTAAGTGGGTTCATCGCCGAACACAAGCCATTGGTCGTTGGACGAAACAGTAGGGAGAGATCGCCGATGCCACAAGGCGGCAACCCGCTGACCTTGGGCTAGGAAACTCGGAACGATGCAGATGACTGTCTGCAAAGAAGAATTACAGGGCACTAATGTCCGATCGAGTCATTCCGATCGTCGAAGTACTTGTTCGTCGTCACCAATGTAAAATTTTGAAAATTCTAATTTTAATTTTCCGCAGTTTAAAGGTTTGATTAAATGTCAAAATAAGACAAAATCCAATATGGCGACCATCCAGGTGGAATGACGGAATGCAGGTACTGTAATTTCTTGCTGGCCGTCACCTACATCATTATTTTTTAAATTGCAATGTGACCAATAAACGCAGTGTATACATTTCACCATCCTCACAATCTAATGCCTGAGGCTGCAATAAGATATATTTATTAGTGGTTAATGCTTGTTGGGAGGGCCTTAAAAAGTGCTCACCTTACCGTGAACAGCCTATAGTAATAAAACAGTAACATAAGAATTATGTAATCAATTAGCACTTAGAAGCACACATGGGGTCGTTTTCATGTAAAAGATAAATACTTCGGCAATGTAGGACTTTACAAATATCGAGAACTATAAAAGTGACTACAAATAACGTTAGAAAGTGAATATGGATAATAATTAAAATATATAACCATGTAGAATTGCAACTTGAAATAATAAACGGTACAAATAGGAGTTAAGGTTATGTTCATCTTTTAATGTACCAGATTGAGGGGTAATTAATAAACGAAAGTGCAAGAACGTGTTTATAATAAGTTATTAGGAAGAGAAAATTCAATAATTTTCACAAGATGTCATAATATTAAACCAATTTTAAATACAACAAGCTGTATGGGTAAATTCTATACCTGGTGGCTCGATAGAGCAAATGTTTTATAACAGATGTAACAACATCAATTAACGCCATGACCGCCCAGAGCTTAATATTAATTAAAGTTAACAAATTCAATAATTAAAGGAAGTTCGTTTAGAATTTATCATTAAGAAGATATAATAATAATAATAACAATAATAGAATTATTGAATATAACAATATTGTAAAATAAAAAAAAAGTAATAATCGGAGGTCAGGAATCATTCAAGTTTAGGCAGAAACGTGTGAGCCAAAAAGGTGCGCAGGCACGTGTAAAAGTCGCGGCCGGCGGTACGACCTAATTCCATGTTGACAAAACACATTCTTCACGCCGTCACCAACACTCCGTCCTCCCTTACCACTTCGCAAGACAGCATTCTGCAAGACGCGCGGACACCCGACGGCGCACCGCATCCCCGAGGATTGGTGTCATCACATCGTGTGTTCGAATCACGTTGTTTTAAGAACACATGCATGGGTGTGCGATTACTAAGCACACAATGCTGTTATCATATTAAGTGGGAATCTCAAGTATCAATGAAAAAAAACCCATGCGTCATAACTCAGAATCAATCCCATTAGAATAAGATCCACTACAGAAAATCAATTAGTAGTTTATAATTAAGTGTAATAATTATGTGAAATTTTATATTAATTATGAGAAAAAAAAGATACAAGCAATATGTCACCACAGGATCTTTGCATTAGATTATTAAAAAACTGTGAGTTGTTTTATTTAATTTTGCTTACGTGTATATTGAATACTTACATAAGTAAGATCTAGCTTACATTTTACATGACTAATAAAATTGTGGATAGCTTTAACAGAAAGAACTTAGTTATACAAGGACACTAATGAAAGAATCCATTTTATATTATTTGCGTATAAATTAAATGCCATTTTAATTAAGAACCACTTGTAATAAAAAGTAACCAAGCCACCACAAGATTAATTCCAGAAGTTATTATAATATATAATAAAATTATTATTATAGTAACTAAAGGTCTACACGTAAAACAAAATCGTGTTATTAGTTGCTAAGACATAATGAAATTGTTGTAGGAGAATTGCATGACACCTAAGTTGGCAAAACGAGATCGCACCCCATCCGGGGGTGTTAACACCGCTACAGCAGTACGACACCGTCATTCATCACCTGCCTGGGCTGCGGCGAGGGAGCGAGCAGCCACCTTCACGGGCAAGGTTACACGGGCGCACGGGTGAGAGGGAATCTCTTTGGTATGGCAGCGCAGCGATTGTAAAATTTTGAAAAACGGTAATGCTGCCCCCCCTTCTCCCTCTCTCTCCCTCTCTCCCTCTCCACTTCACGAAACTACCACACACACAGTCCGACCGGGCCATACACGAACACGACATACACGAATACACAATAACACAATGACACTATTACTGTGACTTGTGCCATGTGTCCCAGCCCTAGATCGCTCACCAAGTCTGGATGAGCGACCCGCCAAGCCAGCTGACCACCACAGTCCACACTATGTACAGCCAGTATTACGCCTGCGCGGTTCAGTTTGATTAAATAGGCGTGCTGTACAAAGTGTATATGTAGTTCGTTTACATCTGTTTCCATGGCCCTATAGTGTTTGTTTTTAATTTGTTATATTTTATCTCAGTGTTAATAAGTCTTAAATATGTTAACGTAATTTCCAGGCCAATTTTCAGAGTTAATATTATTTGTTTTCACGTGACCACGTGGTCCGAATCATGCCGCACTGTGTGCATTAGTGTGACGTCTGCACGACCACGTGTTCCCTATTTGTGCATTGTGTATGTCGCCCCTGCGATAAAGTGCTTATGTATTATTATTTAACTAAAAGGGTTTTGTAGTGTTTTAATTGTGCTGTGTGATTTTACTGAATGAGGCATATCGATGTGCGCAACGCACGTAAACATACACAACCATGCAGTCACGTTGTAAGACTCCATGCACGTACATCGGCTGCAAGCCATTGGACCCAATACCGTAACGTAGCACACACGAGCGAAAATGCGGCCAAAAATATTGTGTTCTTTTTAATTTGTTTTCCATTTCAAGTGCTGTGTCATTATGTTGTGTACATTAAGTTAATAAAGTGAAAATGAATGCAGAGGAATCCCGGCATGTGCAGGGCCATGCACTGGGAAAACATAAGGCACCAAGTTGAGGTTAGGGTGCCTTACGCATTATGGCTAAGTAAATGTTTTTATATATGTTTATTCCTCCTTATTATTCAAGTGTGATATGTCATGTAACGCTTTAAGTGTTTCATATTCATTTAGGGCCACGTTCATCCACTCAATTTTATTTTGTATGCATTTTTCATGTAATTTATAATCATGCGATATGGTGTGGGTGTTTGTGCCGGGAAGTCGGAAGCCCACCGTCATGTTTCAGTACTCGCCTCTTGGTTACCGCCTGGGACAGCCGTGCTGCATGCCCTCCCCGGGCACTTCATCATCTCGGCACTAATCATGTAGCTTACAATAGTTTTAACTTAATTAGTTGGAACCTCTTGTTTATTTCTAGCCCGGGAAGTGCACCATTCCACAACCCGGTCCATTTGTACATGGCCGGGACGTGATTACCACTTAATTTTCACGTAGGCATTTTGCCCCGCATTTACGCATCAGTGTGTACCCCACTTTAGCAGGGCAAGTTCTGTAGTGCTTCTACTGAAGGTATAAAGAAATAAATATTCATGTCGTGAATTGTCAGACTATGTTTATTTTATTTTTTTGGTCACCGCTTGACCATGTAACTCGTTTGAAAATTATTTTTCACAAGACCTAAGGTGGCCTATAACAGGCCGGGAGTGAGCATGGGAGTATGGGAATAGCCCTAATAATTCCCACTAGGCGAGGCATTGGATATGGATATTGTGATGACTGTTACAACATCTGCAACTATAAGATTGAGACGTCGGACATCAAGGAGAACCCCATTGAGGCCGTCGACCACACGCTCGAACTGAACTCGCGCTCTCTACCGAGATGCTGGTGCCCACCAGACAACATGGTGGTAATTTTTGCATCCTTCCGACATTACCTATTTTCCTCCTTGATGGTCCAACCTAAGATACAGAGACACGTCAAGTGGCATTTCTAAATGACGCCAATTTCTCCGCGACGTCAACTGATATGATTACAGACACACACAGGGCACTTTGACACATTTACATGTTTGCCTTCTGTTCGAGCAGCCTATTAAATTATATTCGCATTTGCCCTACATAATTAAGTAAATTTATGCATTGCATATTTTACTCCGATGCACATTATTATTCATTTTGCAATTGCGAAGGTTTTATTAAACAAAACAAAATTTTGATCAATTCTTTTATGTCAGTACAGGTGAAAATTATGGTTATACTACGAAATAATTTAAGTTTGCGATTTTATTCTATTGTAGAGCTTCTAATGGCATGGCCAAAAACAAAACAAATTGCCATTATATTTCCTGAATTTTCAGCAATAATGAGCGTTATCTCCAATTTTTGTATTTAGTAGGCATTAACTTGTTAAATATTGTTCTTGACTTACATATTTTCATTTTGGAGTTCACTATACTAGATTATGTGTTGGTCAAGCCAGTATATTATACATATTTTTCTAGCTGTTTGCATAAGTTACGTATAAGTAGGGTACATGGTCCTGTGCACCGATCCTCAGTAATGAAACGTAGCGAGGTTTTAAGTTGAATTTTGCATAAGTATTTTTATATAATTAACTTTTATTTTAGATAATACTACATTTAATTACTTCACTCCTCCCCATACATTCAAAATATATATATATATATATATATATATATATATATATATATATATACGTATAGGTAGATAAACGAGTGAGTGTATCACAATGAGCATATATATATATATATATATATATATATAGTATGTGTGTGTGTGTGTGTGTTTATATAAAAGTGTATGTTATGTTTAACTATTATTCTTTTCAGATGATATTATCACATAATAACTAACTAGCATTTTCTCACTACCTTAAATGTGACATGTTTTATAATAATACCCAATTTAACGTGAGAATTTTATTTATTTTTTTTAAATTTTCAAACTACTAAAGTTTAACAACTTTAAATGAATTTTTTTTTAAATTCCTTAATCACCGTTACTAATATGTTTATAAAATTTTAACGCATTTACTCGTAATGCCACGTAAGTAGGTAGGCGTCAATTGGGCTGCACGCGTTCGGGACAGTATTTCCTTTGCGTTGCCGCGTTTACCTCGAGGAAGGTTGCACAGCCGTCACGCTATTAGCCAAGTTCACGGCCATGGCCACGGCCGAGCAACTTCATGAAAGCGCAGGCTGCCATCGTACACACAACCGGGAGGCCTCACACACAATCTCTAATACTTTTTCGCGCAAGAATGAAGGCAAGGCAGCTCCCAACCCCTACTCCCTTGCTTCGTCACCTCTTCGTTCATTCCCTTCCTGACTTTATCGAAGAGGGCTTCAACCCCGCCATTTTCCCGCTGTTGGGAAACAGACGACCACCTTCACGTCACAGACTACTGTATCATCACCGAGAATCCGTTCCAGAGCTGGGGACCAACTCTTCTTGAAGCAAGGCAGTAATGTAGCGGGCTGAACCCGTCCTTAAGCTAATGCCCGTGCGTGAACCCTGCATTACAAATAGCGGGAAAGCAGGACACGAGGGATTGCGTCAAGCGATGATCATAAACATTTGGTGAGACCTTTAACGAAGATAATATAGAGCATCGCGAGGCTCGTTGCGGAGCCGGACGTCTGCTAGAAGCGCGAGGGCGCTGTCTAGACGTCAGCCAGTGGCCGACCTCATGAATGGCACCGAGAGGGGTGTGCCAAACCACGCTGTTGCGATACGTCGAGGGACGCAGCCTTCTGAACCTTAAAAGTTAAAACGGTTCCAGTGATACGTCACATGTACAATAATTAGTCAATTCACAGAGTGGCTTTCATGACAGTTATTATTAATATAAAGTTATTGCCCTCCCATTAAAAAAATAATTATTATATTCTAAAGTGTTGTTCCCTAAGGGGATCCCCGCCTTTGTATTCTACTACCACCTAGTCCACTTAAAGGCTTTTATAGCCAGGCGGAGTCGCCTGTAGTACTTTAGTATAATATCTATATTGGCTGATTTCTAAGTCGGATACTCTAAGCCTTATAAAGGAAAATTTCGCTCTTCTTGTATTACTTTTCTACATTTCGCCTGACAAACGTATGATTAAAAATAATATTTGAGAAGTATAAAGCGTATTGGGCAAGATCATAACTTACTGATATATTATATTTATGAGAAAATTTTTTTAAATGAACATTTAAAGAACTATGATAAATTTAGTGCATGTTATTAACAAATTACTTCCCTAACTTTCAGGACTGTTTTTGGCCATTATTCTTAACTTACGAAACTTAGAAAAAATTCTGGACTTAAAATTTTTATTCTCGCACAATACAGTATATATGTTCAAAATAACAATGTTTTTTATACAGATATATTACGTACAGAAAAATGCACCTTGTATATGTTTTCTTCTAAATCTGAGTTCTGGAATACGCTGTTGTAGTTCTTCCATGTAGCGAGAGAAAATAGCTCATAATACTAGTTTTCCTTATAGGAACAGGATACCCGTCATTTTAAAATACATGTAGATCTATATGTACCTATATACACTTTACTTAAAAAATATAAAATATACATTACTATAGATAATATTGGCACATTATATCACAATATCGTTATAAAGAAATATAAAAATAATATCCACATTAAAATGCTGTAAAGCATCCTGTGGAATAATTAAACTCATTTGGTTACAAGTCTTTTCATAATTATCTTTGACAACACATAATTTTGGAAGTATATAATACATTTTTTTATTTAATATCAAGTTATTAACACCACACCAAGGAACGGCTTACAAGTGTTTTATTACATAGTATATAATCCCCACGGTCGAGATTGGATTCAAATCGGCCATCACTGAGACTATAACAACTTCACGTTGCAAAAAAACAGAGATCATGTAACATCAGAAAACTGCAGACATGTTTCCTTGCAGTTGCAATTGTTGCGAGGGCAGAATACTTATGCATTGTTTTTCACAATTTGAGAAGGTAAGCAGAACCCAAAATCAGCACAACGACTCTGATATGATACAGAAAATGGTACGCAAGTGAACAGACTAATCAGCGATCATGCACGCCAAGGGACAGACCGGTGATGTTTTACGCCCAACCTCCTTCATGTTTCAGTCGACGACAACATTGATCGGCATCCCCGAGTAGTTATGAGCACACTAAAATCTCGAAGGTCATATTGTCCACAGTCTTGCGGTTCGTAACCAAACTGTCAGCTGTTACTGGTGTTGGGCAGTATCCTTGAGGGGAGAGTAATCTGAGGGCATGGGAAGGTTGGAGCATGCAAACTCTTGCGGCCTCCAGCCGACAAGAGAGCAGTCGGGGAAGCTCAGCGCAGGCGCCGTGGGGCTGGCGGGAGTATTCACACACGTCCGCCAACCTCTGATTCCTTTCACAGCTTCCCCGCAAGTCGTCGCCGACTGACGAGCATGGCCTCGGAAAAACTTTGGATGGACCCAGCGGAGCCAAAGATCTGGCGACACCTCGTCTATCGACGTCCTTCACCCGTGCCCATCTTCTCCGCCGACACGTGACGGGTCCTTCTTCTTCGCCCGTAGACGAGAGGACGGACGACCTGTGGCGTCTCGGGGAGCCTTTCCTCGGGGCACGTTAGCTGTACATGCACCGACAACGAACCTGATGCAGTTTCGCTAACTCCGCGTGGTGCTCCACGCGTTGCTAGCTGTTTGTATGAACGCGAATCAATTGTAAACCAACCTGTAGCTGAATTTGACCATGAATAAATTTATAAATGAAGAGACAAAATTATAAAAGTAATTTCCGCACAAATCCCCCACTCAAGTTGTGAAAACCAGTGTAGAACATGCGCACTTAAAAAAATTAGTGCCGTGCATTTGAACGTTAGACACAATACAGCTATGTACTGTGACTTAAGGTATCGTCTGACTGAATTCATTAACATTTCTTGAAGATATTTCTAAAACGACCAACTTAACCCAATATATTATTTTTTAAATCTTGAATATGTCACAGCGATTTTGCAAAAAATTACGAAACTACAAAATTTTTACCAACTTGCTGTTATAATTTCTGCAACTTATGCATCACGTTATACAATATTGTGAGTGTAACTTAAAGAAAGTTTTAGCTGAACACTGCAATACGAAAACATTTAACTTAATGACTTCCTAGAAAGTACAAATTTTCATGTTACATTTTATTTTCATCATGCACATTCAAGTACCTGCGAAATCTGTATGAAGTTTTGTTTGAGCAGTTTACAAATATTTTAAAATCATCGGTACTATGACTTATTCGGTAAATATTTCTAGGCGTTAATTTTATTTTTTCAGTTATCTTTTGCATCTTTTGGAATATTTTACTAAAGTTTACATTTGTGTCAATTTTTTTTAATATAAACAATTTAATTTTATACTATTCTAAGTACTGTTTATTAACTAATTAATTGTTCTCCCTTGCCCTGAATTCGTTGCAATATGCTTCTTCATATAAATATTCTTTAGAGCACAAAATTCGAACCACGTATGATCTTAGTTTTGAAATGATACGTTATTTTATATCCAGAGAAAGAGACAGCATGCCAAATTATTTCGGGCCTTGGTGAGCACATGAGATTGAACCAAAAGTTGATAATCGAGAAGACATAGGTACAGTCAAATTTAAATTCGTAATTGGTAAAAATCGACTCAATTAGTCGGTCTAAGCAAGGGATAGAAAAATCCAACGTTGTTTTAGCACTTAATAAACGCATACTATACAAGTTGAATTTCTCTATATTTTGCGAAGTGATGGTTTTGTCTTTCCATTGCATGCTTTCTGGATTACGTTCATTTTTCTCAGTACCGATAGGAAGCTCATATCAGTGCAGAGACTAGAGATATTATCCATTCACGGTAACTTCGCACTTTTCTGAATCCCTGCTTAAGTTCTACTTCCAGGTTATTCCTTCGTCTCGTGTAAACTAAGCTTAAGTATGTCTTGAAAATTACACCAAAGGATAACGCACCGAATTCGTACGCACTCAGTTGTAATAATATTTTGCATGATGACTACTTATTACTAGGTGCTACCTATATATATATCTTCAATATTTTTATTCATATTTATTATAAATGAAATATTATAATTTGTAAATAGTTATACGTGAAACTTCGAAAAAAAAAAAAAAAAAAAAAAAAGATACTTTTTTTAAAAGAGGTATAAAACGCTTGTGATACAGGGCGTATTTACGAAATAACACAACACGTCATCCATTGGGTGATTTTTCAAAGGTTTGATTCAAAAAGTGTGGAGAAACTGCGAATAGACTATACTTATACATTACAAAATACCAATCATCAAAAATATTTCACAGATCGTATCAACGCGAGTATAGGTTGTAAAATAACTGCATTGTAGCCTATGCCTGAACTTTATCACAATCCAAAAAAAAAAAACAAGACGAATGTATCAGTCGATATCAAGGATGGGTTATTACATTAACGTTTGGGTCAATATTCGTCACTTATTTGGTATATTCATTACTTATCACTAATTTTGCAATAAGAGTTTATGATATATGAACAATAGGCTCTTAACACGTTAATTGAATTACGCTGCATTTGTAACACTAGTACGTAAAATCATAGAGGGGGGCGAACCCACAGAACACGTGTAGAGTTTTTCATTTAATAATTCTATAAATTAATTAAATGTGAAGAACAACAATGCATTTATTTTTGAGGACGTATGTATGATTTGGTGAAGTGGGAGAGAATATTCATTCGATAGGACTTTTTGATGAATGATTACAACATATATGGCATCTCCTCTTAATACATTCTGGATTTTCATTTAACACAAAACCAAACCATAAACAATTACACCCATAAACTACAATTAAATTAACAACTGTGTATTGATCTGTTTATAACAAGTACACTAGAACAAATATACACATGTACAATATATATAGTGGAATGAATGAGAAAGATATAAAATAAATACATAAATGAAGAAAAGATTTCCAGGCTGTTACGGTAAAGTGAGCACTTTTTAAGGCCCTTCCAAAAGGTATTAACCCCTTATAAATATACTTTATTGCAGTCTCAGACGTTAACATTTCAGAGTGAAGAAATGTATAGACTGTGTTTATTAGTCACAGTACAATGTTTACATCAGAAAGTGGCAGAAAGGTAGAAATTAATTGAAATGAGAAATTTAGCAGGGCCTTAAAAAGTGCTCACTTTACCGTGAACGACCTATAACAGAATTGTGCCTCCTTAACGAGTTTTCGAAATATAATGCCAGGAATGATTTTCAATTATTAAAACTTAACATATGATACACATATGTGAAAATATGAATTGTTAATATTTATATATTACATCTCTTCTTCGAAGTGTAGCAACCATTTATGCACCTTTTCGTCCACTAAACGTAAATTGTATGGTTGTGACAATATTTCACTGTCTAGTAATAGATATTTACCACTTTTTGACACAAGTATTGCGAAAACTCGATTTGTGAGTTGCGATTGCTTTGCATTCATGGGGCGATAATATGTACATCCTTGTATATTTAATTTGGTGGAAGCTTTTTATTTCCAGGTGAATAAGAGCTGACTGAAAGTAAAGGCCGGGCTACAATTGATTTATCACAGAACATAGCACAGACTCAGAAAGTAAAATACATGTTTTAGAGCTACACTTACTACAATTACGCACGCGCGCGCGCGCGCACACACACACATACACACACGCCCACGCGCGCACTAACGCACACACACAGAAAAATTGCATTCAAAGTTTGGCTATATCCTATATAATTCCTGTGTGTGTGTGTGTGGGTGTGTGTTGTTGTGTGCGCGCGCGTGCGCCGTGCGTGTCAAATCAGAACGTCGATACCATCGAGTTCATGTGAGTATTCCTCTAATATGACAATTTCCAATAACGGTCCTGTTCCTTCCTGGCCTTTGCTATGGAATTACAATATGTTTTACCGCTGCAAAACAGCGCGAAGGCCGTTTAAAAGCAGGTTTAAAATTCTTTCCATTTCAAAGAAACCTTCGATCACAAACGTTAAATAAAATTCATTTAATTCTAAGAGGAACGCTTGGTTTCAGAAGGCTCAAATTTCTACAGAAAATTTTCGTGGTCAACAGCAACATCCACACCAAAATTCATACAGCCACAATAAGAAACACCTACTCTCCATATATATTTCCCGCTGTTTCCCGAAAATCAGTGGACACGGACAAGGAACGTTCTGGAAATGGACTATTCACGTGCAGAGCAGATCAGAATGGTCGAAAAAGTAATGAATACGACTAGTGTTCGGTAAAATTGGCGACGTGTGTACATTCGGTCAGAGGTCGGAGCAAACCATAGATCAGGGTGGCTAAGCAGCAGGGCGTGGCGAGGTGTGGCGTGGTTCTTCAGTTCACGGTA
The DNA here is from genome assembly GCA_029891345.1 of Dryococelus australis. Classification (NCBI taxonomy): domain Eukaryota; kingdom Metazoa; phylum Arthropoda; class Insecta; order Phasmatodea; family Phasmatidae; genus Dryococelus; species Dryococelus australis. Next base: position 43,566,971 of record CM056993.1, read on the forward strand.
AGTCCCTGCTGGCTCGGGCGTGTCGCCTCTGGCGGCGACGGTGGCGCCACCTTGCGACGCAAGCAGCGACCACTGCAGCAACCGCGAGCGCGGTCGCCAGCGCGATCACCACGCTCAGCACTATGGACGGCGTGTCGGGCGGCAGGACGTCGCAATTCAGCGCTACCGGACACACAAAACACACCATACGTCTCGCTACGGTCACCCGCACCACCAAATAATATCAAGTCAACTACAGAAGGATGGAGAGTTGAGTTGAGAGATTTTGGCAGCTGCAATCAACGAGGTCTTGAGAGCCCACGAGGGTGAAATGAGGTGAAAATGGAGCAGCCCCAAAATTCAAGGGCGGAGGGGACGGGAGATCCCCGAGAAAACTCGCCGACTAGCGGCATCGTCCGGTACGATTTCCATGTGCAAAAATCCGGGAGCGATCCCGCTGGGAATCGAACCCGGTTCGCTTGGTGGCGCTCTCGCCACCACACAACCACAGCCCGCTCTAAAGAAGGGAATGGTGCCAATATAATATAGCTCCGCATTTTTGGAGCTAGTTTCCTGTCTGGTTTTTCCTCCAACAGCATTATAATAGAAGTGAAAAGGAATTGAGGATAGGATAATGTTAATGTACGCAAGTGCTTTAAAATGTTTGTACGGATGTAATTTGGTAAAAACAATTTGGAAAACAGTTATATGCATTTATTCAGTATTATTCTGCCAACTTACCCATTACAATTTTACTTTTCCTTACATCGTGTTTAACATCACAGGCCTGATTTTCATGAAGTTCAAATATAAATTAACATATTATATTTTAATCATAAGCTTCAGTTCGTAGCGACAACTTGGTATGGAGAATATTGCAAGTGATAATACGACATTTATAGGCAATGCGCAACTTATGCAACATTTGAATTTTTCGAAAGGCTAAAAGTGAAATGTAGAAGAAGAATCTAGTTTGTGTGTCCCCTTCTCCTCTCCCACAATACCGACCTCCAGAGAACCAGGAATAATATGTTGTTAATTTTTTTTCTTCTTGCACTTTTTCGATGGAGCGGCTCAAGCAGTGTGTCAAGGACAGAGCAGTAACCCGAGTGCAGTAGTGAACGGAGATTTACAAAGGAATACAGCTACCGCGATAAGTCTATCGGGACTCGTGCCACTGTCTGTCGTCGAAAGATTATATATCTGGAGTTATCGTTGCAAGAATGGCCTAGTCAACGCCCCTGCATCTCTTAGCGTGACTTGACGTGCTAGGAACCTTCTGGGCGGGGCCAGCGAGATTACTTTAGCCACGGCGGGCCTCCGAGCTGACAGTGTAGAGTTTGGAGGATTGCACTACCGTAAGAGCCAGGCGAGCGAAAACAATGAAGAAACGAGCCAGCAGAGCAACGAATGGCGGTAAGCGGGAGTGAAGTCTGCGACTGCGAGCATCGGCACAGCGAGGAGTGCGACTGACGGACGGGACTACTGGACTCAATGTGTGAGTGACAGACACTTGTAATGATGGCAATAGACAGATTGAATATGTGTAGATAATGAGTGTAAATTAAGTGATTGTGAACAATATAGAGACATCGATAAGGACTTTAATTATAATTTAAACATACATTAAATGATACGCTCACTAATGACAGGAGTGACTGTAGGGATAGCTAGTATAGCCGTGTGCATATTTATAGCATTACTAATAATTTAAGTAATTAAATTTAGTTATTTTAATTTTATTAAGACCTTCATCACTCACGAACTCTGATACGCTCCTGGTTTCTGGTAACAATATTTATATTTTAACGGCTGCAGCACGCGAAAAAAAAAAGTTAATGCTGAGAAAGCACGCGCCTCTGAATCATTATGAAATAAATACTTTGTCCAAAGTGTGCGGCAGTTTTCTAAGTCATCTGCAGATATATTACCTAGCGTATAATATCAGGAACACTTGCCTGAAGAGCTACGTGATTTAGTAGTATGTGCTTCAGGTGTAGTACCACTGGCGTCAGCTAAAACATGCTTGAAGCATACAGCGCTCCTATGGAGTACGCACAAAATGCACTATACTTAAGCTGTACTATGCGTTCTCGAAAACCAGGAATATGTCGTTTTGCTCGAGAACTTTTTTTTAAATATTAGAACGATACTATTCACTTCGTTGTGATATTGTTAGTACGTCCTTACGTAACTAAAATGGCCAAACCTGATCTAACTTACCCTGACATAACCTAACAAAACCTAACCTAGCCTAACCTAACCTGTAGCCTATTGGCAATTTCTCTAGGTGTGATCCCTTTATTTCAAGGAAAATATGCCCTGGAGAAATACAATGTATAACATTAATGGTCGGAACAGAAGACCTACATGGTGGTTTCCAAAACAATGAAGAAAATACCTGCAAATTGTATGTCAGGGGCACGAAAAAAAGGAATACACGCCTCAAGCCCATAACGGCCTTAAGGCTAAGGCCACACCTGCGCATTTTCACGCTGCGAGGATCTGTGACAATGTGCGCTTTGTAGTGTGTCCTGGCAACATCGTCGATGTGCGGCTCGTTAATTATAAACAGAACATCATTAAAAATGCATTTGCTGTATTATGCGCAGCGTTTGTTATTCATAGGCGGCGTCGTCGTCAACACCAGAGAAAATTCTGGGTCCATCCCATATTAAGTGAAAGGTCAGCAAATGAGAACTATGTGCTCCTAGATACAAAACTGAAAGAAAATCCAGAGAAGTTTTTCGAATAGTACAGAATGTCCATCAGCTCATTTTAAATGCTATTTTTTTTACTGTGAAGGACGCGATATAACAAAACAACACAGTAATGAGAGAATGTGTTAGTGCAGAAAAAAAATTCCGCAGTAACATTAAGGTATGATTTATTGTGCCAAGTGTTAATTAACATTGCCTATATGCACCGACATCAAACAAAACAGTCATGAAAGTACAATAAAAACATACGATAAAGAAACCTCCAAAGTAAACAATGAAATGAAAGAGTCGTCGTTGGATCCCCTGTTACTTTCAATGGGAGATGATTCCATGATTTAATGGGTAGCATGTGAAGGTAGGTTTCTCTGACGAAGGATCAAGATTGCTGATAGAAGTAAAGAGCTAGGCGAAGGAGGTGTTTTTGTTGTAGATGGTGAATATGAATTCATAATATGCCTTATTTACGAATAAATGCTACATTATTAAAGCGTGTACTACTAGTACTTAACCACATATTGATTTGTTTCCTGCGTCCAACTCGGTCCACATTTATACAAAATGGTGGATAAAAATTACTGTCGGCAAAAGTGAAGCTATTGTCTTTACTCGCAGACAGTTACCCCAAATGAATAATCGCCCCGAATTAACTCTGTTTGACGAACGAATTCCCCATAAAGATGCTGTGAAATACTTAGGCATCCATATGAACCAAAAGCTCATTTGTAAGGCGCATATAGATGCAAAATGTGCCAGGCCCAAGCCCGGCTATCCACACTCTATCCTATATTAAACCCACGAAGCGCCCTTACCCGAAACACGGCTGTATTACTGTATACGATGCTAATACGCCCAATTATAACTTATTCTGCACCCACCTGGGCAAATGCAGCTAAAATGCACACAAGGTGCCTCCAAATAATTCAAAATAAATGTCTGCGAATAGCAGCAGATACTCCCCGATACTGCCCTATTGCAGATCTGCATCGCAAATTAAAATTTGAAAAACTGGATAAGCACTTCGTGAGATTAGCACAAAAATTTTACACTGATTGTGCAAACAGCGCAAATGCGAAAATATTCAGCCTCGGGGATTATGACCCCGAGGAAACTCAAAAAATATAAGCGGCCGAAAAGCATTTTGGCTCACAGGCCGCCATAAGTTCCCTTAATTACCCCAGTAAGTCGCGTGATAATTCCCACAAACACATACAATGATGCAAAGCAACATGTGAACACAGAACAAGGCAAAGCATGCTCTGTACAGTTTCTGATTCGGAGATGGCCCTGTGCTTTACATTGCAAATATGTTTTCTATGCTACACTACGTGCTCATCCGAGTGTTAGCATCGCGGAATCCAACCTGAAGTCTCGGTCTGGTGTAGGCCTGTGCGTTGGCCCTATACAACTACCTGATACCCAATATGGCGTCCTCCAGGCTGGCGATTATTTTATTTATACCCTTCATTACTAATTACCTAATTCTTTGACACTACACTGGTCACGCACAACTCTGCCAACACTACACACACCACCACACTAGCTGCAAGCGAATTATCACTGTCGGTAAGGCCATTTCATTACATCGCACTACCACCCCCTTCCCCTTCCTAATTACTCCTATTTTTATGCCTGGAAACTAACACTGTTTTCTGCTTCCAGAGAGATGACTGGCATCTGCGGGCGGGTGGCGCAGTTTTATCCCCCGCCTCCAGGCCCGTGCTACTGCGGTAAGACCCTGGATACATTTCAGCAGCGGATCGACACATTTCATATCACCCTCATTAACCAGACAAAGTCTCTGATTTATCAGGGTACTCACAATTTATATAAATAAGGCACAAATTATTTTAATTATTTCTATGCCCCTTACTAGACCCTTCTTCTTTCGGGGTGTGTCCATGGCTACAATTGCAGCCATGGCACCAGACAAACCTGCTCAGCCGCGATGCACGCACCCATTTTGTTAATTAAACCCGACCTAAGGCGTAAAGGGCTTGCCCTGAGACGCATGCCATTCTCTAACCGTCTTAGCTACTAACATGCATGCCGGAGGGCACACAGAACCGTGAAGGTGCTCACGATGGAGTAGCGGGATTTGGGAGCTCGCCAGAAATTTAAAAAAGAAAGAAATAAATTTCAGCCGTTAATATATCGGCTTTACCAGTAATTTACCGGTGAGTTGGGGTGGTCAGTCAGCTATTTGCATTTGGGGGGTATAGCGGAAATGCTAGTTTTGCAAAAACGTGAATGCCTTTGGGAGAGAAGTTGATTGTGGTCAAGTAGCCTTCAGATTTTCAGTGGGATTTCAGCGTGCGTTTGTAGTATGCAAATAAACGAGGTAGTATATTGCGGCCTGTTCCCTGTTTGACTGCCTCGACTCGTTGACCGAATCTGGCCAGTGTTTGTCATCATGGTTATTTATAGTTTTCAGTTTAACATTTAATATTATTTGTTATTTTAAATATCGGCCCCAATGAGTTTGATGAAATTGGCCGGGGAAACTCCATTCCGGAAAATGGTGACTTTGATAGACCAACGATTTTTTGTCGTCCACTGTTTTCTGGTGTGGAATTTTGGCTCGTACTCCCTTGTTTGATCGGGCTAGTATGGGGAGTGCCGGAAAATTTAATGTTGAGTTATGTTCGAACATATTTGGAATTTGTGCATAATTTAGCCGCATTGCTGTGGAAATATTACAAGTGGAGAGTTCTGAAAGTAAGAAATTGAATGGAAATGTTTTATTGGAAATCCATGTGGTATTGTGGATTTGTATCTAGTCGACTGTGACTGCATTAAACGTGAAACATTGGATTGCTTCACTATCAATTTATAAAACAAATATTGTTTTGGGAAATATTTATTTTTTATTTATGTATCTATTCAGGTAATAGATAACAGTCTGTGATTCAGAATTCTTTGCCTCATATACAGAATATTTGTGAATCACGATAGTATAACGTTGATGCATTTGTGCATATGATGTTTAAAAGTGCTGAAATAATTAAAATAATTTGTTCCTTATTTATATAAATTGTGTGTATCTGATAAATCAGAGGCTTGAATATTTATAATTATATTTAAAGAAATAAATATTCCGCTTGTTTTATGATCTTCATTCTTACTCATGGTGTACCAGTATGTGAATAAGGAACCAAGTGCAATAATAAAAATGTATTATGACTTTTATTCCTGAGATTGTTATGTATTTACTACCCTGCGCCTGTTGTTACGGCACAATGTGGAGGCACCTTTCTAGACTGCCTGCAGTTCGTGGTTTTCTTCGGATACGACTGCACGAGTTAGAAATACACCCCTCCCGATAGTATGTAATAACATTCCTGTGAATTATAATATATTATGATATACTTAGCAGTTTACATTACATCGTATAAAAATTAGTGTATTTTTTATTTCTAAGATATTTGTATTTTTTTCTTATTGGAATTAACTAAATGTAAGGTTGTTCAAGCCTAATGGATCACTTTTGAAATCCCTGCTTATGTCCTCATGTTTTTCTCATTTTGTTTCGGGGGCCTCGGTGGTGTAGTGCTTAGACTACTCGTCTCCAACCTAGGCTAACAGGGGTAGCTTCCCGGTGGAGTCGCCCCCGGATTTTCACGTGTGGGAATCGTGCCGGACGATGCCTCTGGTCGGCGGGTTTTCTCGCGGATCTTCCGTTTTCTCCGCCCTTGCATTCCGGCGCTGATCCACACTCGCCTCGCCTCACCTCGATCGCATTCACTCACTAACTTCAGTGGCCATAAATTTAAATATGACACTCGCAACACGACGTTAAATGTTAAAAGCAATTTTTATTGATTCGCTGACAACTTAACTAAAGCCATGTCTCAATTTAAAGAATATTATTTCGAGAGAGCACTCTTTTGCACAACCTGGCAAGGCCACTGCTTCGTGCTCTGAGAAGTTGAGTCAACCACTTTCTCGTTTCTCTCCGACGTAATGCAGACAGCTGATGCAGAATAGGCGCGATATCACGTTAAGGTGAAATCTCGGTCATTGCCATATTCAACTACGAGAATAAATGTTAGTGGATAAAATAATATCATTTTTCTTTTATATATCACCGGCATATTACAACAAAGTGACAAAAAATGCGAGGCTTTATCAGAAATCCTAATTTTTTTTTAAGTTGTGATGGTCCGTCACGGGTAAAATACTGTGTAGTGTCTTTTGCAGTTGTGGAAGCCTGTTTGTGCGTCTGCCTGCCATGCGGGAGTGTGAAACGGGTTGCAGTCTCGGAGAAATTAGAGGTTATGTAACTGGTCTTCTGTGATTGGCTACTTTTTCGCGTCACTGCAAATGCATTATGTATGTATGTATGTATATATATATATATATATATATATATATATATATATATATATATATATATATATATATATATATATATAGAGAGAGAGAGAGAGAGAGAGAGAGAGAGAGAGAGAGAGAGAGAGAGAGAGAGAGCACGACGATCGTATAGATTGCGCTGGAGGAATGGTCTCGGGGAAGAGGTATATCGAGTGGAAGAGATTTGGGCAGTATAAATATGGGTGCTGGGGTGCTACTCGAGGAGATGACCAGCACTCTCTCCCATAATTAAGGCAAAGAGGAAAATAAAGAACCCATCCATCTCTATTAGTTTTTCATCTCTACTAACAAGAGCATGTTTCCGACACACTGTCTCCTGTAGCATTTTTGTTTAATGCATGAATAATTTTGAATTCTTTCCTGTCGACCGGGTTATCGCGGTTCCTATGCCGGTTTTTCCCAGTCTCTTCTAGTTATAGTTTTAGCTATAAGTACACTCAGGGAGGTAGTCATGGCCCCAATTGCTTGCCATGGCTGCCCAATCCCTCTTTGCCGCGATGCATGTCTCCTTACATAATTTACTTTCCTTGTAGGAGTAAGGGGTTTTCCCTGAGACACAATGAGACCCCGCCCTACCCACCGGGCTTTCACTTAACACTTAATAATACAGTAGAAGAAAAATGCTCGGGGGGACGTCACCAGCCAGCGAGCAGGTTACACTCGAGGGTAAGAGGTGCCGCCCGAGAAAGAGAGGTTGAGAGGTTGTGGAGATTCGGAGACTGCTGCTTCGAGAATGAAGATAAGTACACATTCCACGAGTCCTCTGTGCTAGTTAGGACTTAGAAAGAATTCAAGCAGTTATCAGTGTTAGGAATGTAATTAGAAACAATTCTTCGAGGAGTGCGGACTTAGCCAGAAAACACTACCCGAGAGGGATTTAGTCAATTTTCTGCTAAGGGAATAGTGGGACTCTGTTTATTTTTTCCCAGCGCTAGGAGTAGAAAAAGGAATTAGAATAATTTTCTATGTTTTCGTCGGGGAGTGCGAACTTAGTCCGAAAACGCTACGCGAGTGGGAATTAACCGATCTTCTGCCAAGGAAACAGTAGGACTCTGTTTTTTTTTTTTTTTTTGTGATAGAATCTGTGAAAGACAGAATCATTTTCAATCACGAGTATTGGGGAACTCGGTTTTTTATTCAGATCTGATTGGGACTTAGAAGAACTGAGTTAAGAGAAGCTGTGGGACTTAGTTTTAATTGTCGCCCATGCCCTGTAAAAGTGAGGACTTGTGTCGTGTAAGTGAAGGACACCAACAACACTGCGGGGATCCTCATGATTGACCTGAGTGGGCTTACTGTTGGGGACTTGGAAGTGGAGAGGAAATACAAAGGGACGGTATGGCATGGTATGTGGTGTGTGTTGATGAATGTGTGATAATGGGGTGACCGGGTGAAGGAGAGGAATACCGCCAATCATGTAGTGGAAATAGGTGGGGGCAATAACACGGGCCTTCTCCTTCACTATGTGTTTTGACTGTTGCTGAATGATGTTGAGGGTGCACTGCCGGCATATTGTGTTCAGGCGTGGAGCATATACCTGGTTACCCTCGGCTGTTTGGTATGCGCGTTTGGTGGTCCAAAGCAATACCGCCGCTCCTGGAATGGCGGTACGTGGGAAGAATATCCTCATGCTTTTGGATCTGGCTAATGGTATGTTGATTGATGTTTTGGAAGATTGAGTGTGAGAGAAAGAAAAGGGTTTTTTTTCCTTGGGAGTTGATCGGAAAAAAAGTTTTTGTAAAATATAGCTCTCTGGAGACCATTCTTTCGGTTGGGCGTCTTGAGTGTTTTAGTAAGTTTGAAGTGCCTGGAAATATTGGTTTTACTAATAACATGGAATGCTTTGTAGTAAATTGGATTATACTGTGCCAAAATTGTGAAGTACGTTTTAAAAAGGTGTTTTGAAGGTAATTGGCAAGCTCTCCGCGGGTTACGATGTTTGTGCTGGAATCAGTGGGGCTTAAAAAGGTTTCTTGTTTTTAAAACATTTTAAAAATATTATTTTTAATGACACTGAAGAGCTGAAAATTCTCAGATGTTAATCGTATTGTGATATTTTTTTTTTAGGAGAGTCAAGCTCAGTTTACCAGTATTTTTACCGCCGGTTGTCCAGGTGGTTGAGTTTGTGGGAAAAGGTTCCTGGTAAGGAAAGCCTAGAAAGACGAAAAGAGTAGAAATACTGAGCGCGAAATATTGTAAATTTCCTTTTGGTGTATGTGTAGAGGTCATCGAATGAAATCTTATAAGCTTGCTGAGTGTTTTAAAATTGCGTGGAGCGGTATTTAATGGGAGACATATCATAGCCCCGAGGTGGATATTAATGACCAGAATAGTATGTGATTTAAAATTATGTTATGTAAATGATATTATAAAAGAAATATTATAATCCTAAGGTGGATTTTGGGTGTCTGTAATACTATAAAGTTTGCTGTGTTTTTTTCGTTTGTTTATTTTTGGTCTATTGAATTGCGGGGTGTATATCTTGTAAAGCGGTTTTTTAAAATGTATTTTTAAAACTGTTTAAAATTGTTAATTTTAAAAGCAGTATTATAAGTTTGAGGTGGGTGTGTTACTGTAAGTGCATTATAATGCTGTTGGAGCATTTTAAGGTGTGTTTAAAAGAGGATATTTATTGTAGTGAACCAGAACCTGTGTTGAGAGTATTCGTATGAAGTAAAATTATCAATTTAGTGGTTGTGATTATAATTTTGTGTCTTCAGAGGAGCTCAAACGTGTTATTATTAAAAGAAGAAAAGTGTGTTAAGGTTATGCTGTAATTTTGAACATGTGCAAATACATGAATATCTTAAGAATTGAGTGAAGATATATAAACTGATGAATGGGTGTTCTGGCATTGGTAGATGGCGTGAGCCTTTTTCCCAATTATTGGACAGAGTTCGATGTCATACAAAAAAAAACATACTTTCTTGCTATTTTATGTGAGGTGTGTTTGGTATGATCTCATCCTTTTCCTGATATTTTTTTAAGTATGTTCGAGGGAGGGTTGGGTTGAGATTGCGCTGCGGTGTGAAGGCATAAGGGGCGCAATGTGTGTTATGTAAGTTATTCTGTTGATTAAAACAGTTGAATTTAATCACTTGCAGTTAAAATGCGACATGGTTTTGGCCCAGAAAGTTACTTTACCCTTATTATAACACTAAAACAATGTAAAAAAAATATGGTGCGTGGTCAGAGAGTACGAGAGAAGGCCAACGATTATACAACTTCGTGCTCTCTCTGTGCTCTCGCTCTTTCGCGCTCTCTCCGACGAATTGAGACTTCTAAAGTGTGTTCTCTCTGAAGCCATTATGCCTTGGTTGCGAGAGCGAAAGCACGAGAGAGCACTCTCTGGGCCTGCATACCAGTGTGTACTGTAGCATGCAAGGACCCGACGCAATTGCCATAAGCGCATCACCAACACAACACAGTATCATACATAAGAGTTAAACTACGTGTTATCCAAAATGAGAAAGCACAATCACGCACAGCGATAAGTACATACCTAAGCACAGTATTAGTAACAAGAATAGTTCAACTGTTTAAATTTTCTTATTACTATTGTTGTGCGTCGTTGTTTAGCCAGTCAGAAGCCTCGAATGCTGCAATACGTTTTCAAGTGGAAAACTGGTTTGTGAAATATGAAAGAGCGTGCGGGAATCCGGTTACGACCTCGCCGGGGAATCGAACCCGGTTCGCCTTGGCGAAAGGTGAGCGCTTTAGCTGCTGCCCCACCACGCCCCCGATAAATGTAGAGCAAACTTACTCGTGCGAAAATGTAAGTTATTTCTGTTTCACAGTTTTGCTTGACCGACGCATACAAAAGACCAGTCTTCGGGCAGGCGGCAGTGTTAACTATTCGGCTTCCATTCCCGACACCGACCCTGAAGTTTTTGCATTGGCTGTTTGGGCCTTACACCACCTGAATATTGCGGAATGCAATCGTAAACTACGACGTGTGTTACTGTGATGCTGCCTGGGTTTGATTCCAGCATAAATTGCCTGAAAAAAAATAAGCTGAGCTTTCAGAAGTGTTCAACCAACTATTTATTTATTTTAAACGTTTACCTTGTATTAATATCACGTATCATTACGCTGTTTTATAAAGCGTCCCAAAGTCGCCCATATGGAACATATGTCGGTAAGATTTATGTCCCTCATAACAAGCCAGCATAAACTGCAGTTAGCTAGCAACTATCTGATTTACATAAAGTAAGAATCATTGCCTTCGAGCTTGAAATATTTTTTTTTGCGCAGTATTACAGTGTCATGTCAACATTATTAACCTGCTACGAATGTATCTTATCACTGTCGAGGCTATAAAGTAAGAAGGGAACTATTTTGATTAGATATATGCACCTGATAGTGGTATTGGAGTGATTTATTACGACTGTCTAGCCCTCCTTATCATTGTGCAATTACTGAGTCAATTCATTGTTACCGCTCAACTGAGTCTTTGCCACGCGACTTTGGTAACATTTTCAGGTTAATATAAAATGGAACGTTTCAGGTCTCTAGCTTATATTGTCTGTCTCACGAGGGAGTGCTCCTTTTAGACAGTTCTGAAGACAGTCCTGTTTACACCTCTTTCTATACACCGGTGCTTCTCCCTCCCCCCCCCCCCCAAACCCGCACACATATTATAGTGACATAAACACACTCAGCTGACTGCCAACGTGGCCAGTAAAGTACTCTCGCTCAAGAAACTTCAAAACAACACAGACAAATTGCGGCAGGTTATTCCTGACGAAAATATAAGCCGAACATCTATGTACCACTATTCCCTAAAGTGATTATTAAATAAGCTATTCGCCCCCCACCCCCTCAAAATAGAGTTTTGGCATGATTTTCGTAACAAATATCAGGGACTGCTTGCGATTAAGTAATAACTAGGTGAATAGTGTTTTTTTTAGGAACGGGAAAAAAATGAGGTTGGTAATGTCATCCCCCTTCATCTGTAAAATGGAGGTACTGATTCGGAAATAAACACGAGGGGATGATATTACCAACCGAATTTTCACAGGTAAGATCTCCGTTCTGTAAAACACCCTTCACCGATTGGTTGCTTAATAGCAAATAGTTCCTAATATTTGTAACGTAAACAATGCCGAAGCTAGATTTTTGGGGACGTGCAACTCTATTAACCTCTTAACATACTGTTCCGAGTACACTCGTGCACGTCTGATGTGTTGCAAAACATGATCGGTCTTACGCAAGGTGAGCAGCTAAGGCCCCGTTCACAATCAACTTCACTTAAATAACATTACTTACAAAGCATAACAAGCGAAACCGTCTGTCTACAATCGGCGTTAACGTGGAAGAAAAAAAATCCTTCTCTAACCAATTAGAAAGAGTAAGCGAATATGAAATAATTTTTTTCCCCGCGTAAGAATTTTTGTATGAATAAGTTGGCTACAGCAGTTCTTATGATGTTTCAGAGTCTCATTCGCCGGCGTTAAAAACTTGGCGTAAGATACTCGGAGATGACTATCGTAAAGCCAAGTCACGCTAATAACGCCAAGTAAGTTACGCCAAATACTAGTTGTGGACGTTACCATCTCAAATGCAGATTTTTACTTCTTTGTGCTATGCATGTTACGTGCGCCATGTTGATTGTGGACGGGGCCAGCGCCTTTCTCTAGATATTGCTATAGGTTGCTGCTGACACACAAACTATTTTATGATTGGTCGCGTGTTGCGCCGTGGATCTATCGATACCCTTTCCATAGGTTTAAGTTGTTATAGTCCATTCACGGTTTCTTCGGCCTTTTTGAATGAAACCTCTGAAAAATCTCCCCATGTATGACGTGTTTAGTTATTTATCTAAATGCACCCTGTATCACACACGTCTTATACTTGTGTTCATAAAAGTTATTTTTTTTCTTTTAAATTGAAATGCTATTCATATTTTATCTATAAATTATAATGCTTTATTTATAAATAATCTGAATAAAAATCAGGGAGCAAATAGGTATGTTGGTAGCGCCTAGTGAGAAATAGTCCTTATTCAAAATACTGCTACAACTGAGTGCGCACGAATGTGGTACGTTGTCCCTCTGGTGTAATTCTCCAGGCTTAGTTAAGATTAGTTTGCACGAGGCGGAGGAATATCCTGGACGTATAACTTTAGCAGGGCTTCAGAAAAGGCTGAAGTAAATGTGAATGGACTATATAAGAAATTCGTAAGTACTTTCCACTCCAAACATTTTCTCTTTTGCAACACCAGAAACGAGAAAAATGTGTTCCTTAAGGGGTTAACAATCACTTTAGAGCAAAGCCAAACTTGTTCGTCTTATAAACTGTCGTCAGGAATAAGTTGCCGGAGTTTGTCGGCATTGTTTGGAAACACGCTGTACAAGCGGGCTGCGTGGAACTCACTGCCGATGGTGGCGAGCTGTCCCGGGCTGAAGACCGTGAGGTCGGCGTCGGAGATTACGAATCGTCCGTTGAGGGCGGACAGCGTCTTCTCGCTGCCACACACAGTCCTGTACCCTGCCGCCGCCTCGAACAGGGTGGTGCGTCCCGTACTCACCCGCACACGCCGCTCTGCAACAAGTTCACATGGCATAAACACAACACAGCAATATACACACGTAAGAGATAACAATAAATAACTCAACGCACACTTGTATATGGGACCAGCTACAACAAACGGCGTAATATGGCGGCCGGCCAGCGGTAGCGGCGTAATGAGTATTGAATATTTTCAAATTCTCTTACGTCGAGAGACAACATTTCCAACCACGAGAGTCAGTGCAGTGCAAGCTAGTAACAAGAACATAGTTATTAAATTGTCAACACAATTATTAACATGTAGGCTATACTACATTTTAAATGTCCCGGAACACGATTTCTGTGAAAGTTTTTTCACCCCAAGTAGATAAACAAAATAAAATATCAGGTTAGCCAACACACTGACTGTAAATATCCGCGATACATGTACAGCTTGTCTTTTTTTTTTTGCTCGTTTATCATTAGCCGCGTAACAGTTTTCTTACTGCGATTGTAGCCAGTACATTTTCATACTTCCACGGTAACGCCACCGTTATTTTGCTACGGGAACGCTACGGTGATTGTAGCATAGGCTTTAAACACTTAGTAAATTAATACTAGTTACAGTCGCGCATGGCGATGAGCATTTCCTTAAACATGATATTTGTGTAGATTGGCAATTCTTTAACTTTGGCCCTCGGATCTATGGAGGTCTTTAAGCGTATAGTCAGTGAAACTAAAATTTATTTATTTTTATTCATTATGGCGAGTGGAGATATTTTGGCGGCTCTTAACATCGGAGTCGTGAGAGCCGATGAGGGTGAAGCGAGGTGAGTATGGAGCGGTGCCAGAATGAAAGAACGGGGGTTATTGGATATTTACGAGAAAACCCGTCGAGCAGCTGCATCGCCCAATACGATTCCCACGTACGAAAACCCGGGGAGCGACCCCACATGAGGATCGAACCCGGTTTGCCTTGGTAGAAGGTGAGTAGTCTGGCCACTAAACCACAGCAGCCCCCTTTTTTCACAATGAAAAACGTAAGCAAAATGCAGTAATAATGCTATAACCGTGTAACTCTTTTGTTATTAATAAAGTTGGTTTTTGCAACTTTTGTTTGACTACACTCGAGAATGTAACAATTTGCATTAACTAACGAGCCTACTTTCCTCTACGTGGATTTAAATAGGTTGAATTAAGTTCTTAAAAGCGTAGATTGTAGGTAGACCCTACCATCTTGTTGACAGAGGTATCATTAGAGGAACCAGAAACTTGCAAATACTAGCGACACAATTGCATATACACACATACCTTGCCGAGACTCGACTCCAGAACACCTCGTGCTGTAAGGAAGCATATAACCAACTGTATTACGGGAGTATGATTAGGGTTAGGAGCACCACACTTCGGTTGTAATCAGTCTAATATTTTGGTAGACAGGGTTTACAAACCTGAAATATTTAAGGGTCAATAATATTAAAAATCAAGAATGTGAGTCATTTAAATAATTAAGTTTACATGACCCTCTGGAGCACTACTTGTGTGAAAAATTTGGTGGGAGTCAGTTGATTGGTCACCGAGATATGGCATAAAAGTCCCATTTTCTCATGTGGTGCTATTTTCATATATGGTGGACAAATAATGTCATTGTTTGTAATAGATACTGCAAGCACATAATGGTATGTCTAGTAAGAATAATAGACGGTTCCAAGGTTACGACAACTTTATTCTCTGTTACTTGCTTGTACACACGACCTGGTGCCTTTAGCAGGCGCCATCTTTTTACACCAGCCAGTCTGCAGGGCTGCTAACTTATGGCATCAATATCTAACATCTCCCTAAATTTAATAACAGACAAAACAGGGTAGCATTATTACAATACACAGACTAAATTTAATAACAGAAAAAACAGGCAGGGCCGGATTAAGCAAGTGCGGGGCCCCTAGTATATTGCGAAGATGACAGATTATGTAACTTTAAAAACACTCTTAAAATTTTAAAACATGTATTAGCTTGAATGAAACATGAATTCAATTGTTTTCGTTTGCCTTATGTATAAAATACTGTTTATTTATTCACAAGGTTAAGCATTTTAGTAGTAGCATTTTTATTTTTACACAGTTGTCAGCTTCAAATTTCAACATTAAAAAAATGTTGTGATTTAAAATATACCTCTTTGAGCTTTGGCATGAGAACATTTGTTTATGATGCCTGAAACGTTTATCTGATGCAAAAGTCCATGTTCAATACTTATTAGAGTGAGATTGATGAGTCTGTTTTGATTCATGGTGGTTCTGAGTTCATTTTTAATCCGTTTTAGTTTCGAAAATGAGTGTTCTCCTGTGCAGTTAGTCACCATGAGTGACAAATAGATGCGCAAGGCCGTTTATACATTCTGAAAACAACACCCCAAAGAATTTTCCGTTATCAAACTATACAACTGCACTTCTACTAATTCTTGTTTGGATTTGAAATAATTAGAAATGAGAAGCTCAGTTTTTAATAGTTCAATAAAATGCAGCAGTTCTTCACCAAGACTCTCTTCCAGATCGGCCGGATAAGATTTGACAAGATTGGATGATTTCCTCGAAACCTCTTCCGGCGTTAACGACTGTAACCGATGAAGGAAACCAAATAAACCATTCATCTTCTGGTAAGCTTTATGACATTTTGACAGGGCAGAAAGTACGTTAGCAATATTGACAAAAATTGCTGAGTTTTAAATTGTTGAGAGGGAGTTTGGGATTCAACAATTGGATCAATACAACTGGAACCACTGAAATTATCATATGCTCGGTTTAGTTTATGTTCTCTTCGAATTTGAAATTTATATTCTTCACTTCCAGTTAGAGTTTTGCCCTTTTTTCGATGTCTGAGAACGTAGAACGCAGAGCTTGAATATATCCTTGCAATTATTCATAGAGTGCACAAACTGTGTTCAAATCTGGCCAGGAAGATTGCAGAGAAGCACTTGTCATCTGAAAACGCTGTAATATTTGATCTCATAGTGTGATCATTATTCCTGTTTCGAGCTTCATCATTGTTGAAAGTAGTCCGAAAGCCTACTGTCGACATTCTGCCTTCTGATCATTGTTATGTGAAATGTCGTCCAAAACTTGTTTTAGCATACGAAAGTTTGCAAAAGAACTTTTGTTGCATCTGCACGAGCTGACCACCTAGTGTCAGACAATCGTTTCACGGTGGGAAAGTGAGCACCACCATCAGATAATACAGAATAAAGTAAACTCCAGCGATAAGAAGAGGCAGAAAAAAATGTGTACAGGCTTTCTACAAAGTCAAAGAAAATGACCGCTTCTTGGCAACATTCAGTGACACATTTCCCAATAAAAATTACTGAATGTGCAAAACATGGAGTGTATTCTGCAAACTCGTTCAGCTCTTTTATTCGCGCTTGTAATCCACTATACTTCCCACTCATGCTGCTGTCATTATCATAACTTTGACCACAACAGTCTTCAATGGTGATGTTGTTTTCCCTTAAAAAGTCCATTAAAGTTTTGATGAGCTGTTCAGCACTATGACCCTCCATATCCAAAAACTTCACAAATCTTTCAACTGGTCCAGATGGCAAAACATAGCGTATGGTTAATGTCAGGTGATCTACATGGTCTATATCTGGAGTAGAGTCCAGAGAAATGGAATAATACTTGTGTGTTTTCACTTCATTTACTATATAATCCAATATGCTGGATCCAATCCAACTAATAAATTCCTCGCATGTTTTTTAAAGGTATGAACTATGCCCCCTTCCTTTGTTTGCATGAGAATTTATATACTCTGCAAGAAAAGGGTCAAACTTGGCCAGTAGTTCTAATAATCATAAGTAATTTCCATTATGGGGAGAACAAATGGTTTCATCACTACTTCAAAATGAAAGGCCTCTTTCTGCTAAAAACATTATAACTTCAATTATTCGCTCCAGAAGTGTGCGCCAGTACTTTTGTTCCGTGTCAATTTGTTTCATAAGTTGGGAATCAACATTTTCACCTTTGTTTCTGCTCACTGACATCAAAACTACAGATTGCCTATGCGAGGAACTTTCTTCATGCCGTCGTAAAAGATTGCTCGCATTTTTCCAATCATTAAGCTCTTCTTCTGTAAATTTTGTTGGACATCCTGAATTCATAAGTTTACTTGGGAAACAAAAAAGGCTTCCGTTGTTTTCTGAATAACATAGCCAATTTCTTGCATATTGTTGATTCGTAGGTTTACGAAGCAATGTAAAATAAGATTTATGACAATGGCGGGGTTTCTTTTCATTGTCGTACAATTCCGTTGAGGCATAAAAGTCACTATTAGCATGTTGGCAGTCGTCACTGCCTTTGTTCAGCCAGTAATCCTGATCACGATCATTTAGATTGTTTGGCCATGTACTGAGGTCATTAGAGTACTTGTTCATTTCAGTTGATATTTTGTCTTTTGCCTCACTGGTCGTTATTTCACATTCACTCAATTCCTGTTGCTGTATCTTGCTTTCTGCAATACTGGTTCTGGCTTCACATTCACTGAATTCCGATTGCTGTCTCTTGCCTTTATCGACACTGACCGTAATTTCACATCCATTAAATGCTGGTTGTCGTATCTTCCCTTTTGCCACACTAGTCGTAGGGGTCGTAGTAGATGTTTAAATATTTTCTTCAATTCCTATCATTCCTATTGTATAACTAGTCGTAAATGTTTCAACATTTTCAGCTTCAGTCTTTTTAGCATCGTAATTGTCCCCCGGAACATTAAAATATTCAGTCATTTTACGAGTCTTTTACATCACAATTTGATCTCTTCTGCCTTTTTCTTCCTTCGCTTTCCTTTTTCCACTTCTAGAAGTATAATGACGTCCAGTGTATCTGCTTCTTTGACTCGTTGCTGTCGCCTGTCCTCCCTACAGTGGGTAACATTTATTTGTAACGTGCTCGTGACAACAAGAAACTATGAAACTACACAAAAAACTTCAGGGGAAAATGTTTGAGGGAGAAAGAAAAATTCAAAATTACATCAATATTTTAAATAAATAACTCTAACAACTGGTTCAACAGAGACGAGCACTGAGACATAACCATGATAGAGTTACGAGTACGACACGGGAAATAAGCATTTATTAATATGCCAAATTTTAATTCTAGTTTCTAGAACACTACATACAATTGATTTGCATATTTTAATTAATACAACATATTCTCAAGAAAAAAAAAACCTTCAAATCGTAAAAACATTAGTACCATTTCATGATTGTAAAGTAAAATGACAAGCCACGTTTTATGGTCTTACATGATAAGTGCATAGCTTAACACATTTTTAAAAATTCTATATTGTTGGTCTGCTGCTGATATAACCATCTCTGTAATCGTTCGCGTGTAGGAATTAGTCATTTTCTCCAATGATTACTAATATGAAAATAGTGCATGTAGCAAAGCTGTACCATTGCACGATGATTTAAGAAGTTATTATTTATGGTTTGTCATGTTTTGGCAGGAAATAGAGAGTTTCAAGATCGCAAGGATCAGCCCCTCTTAACAACACAAGCTGTTACATTTACTACGTTGGTTTACATAGCTATTTCAAATAATTTTATGGTTTCCAGCAATGCAATAAATAAACACTTACAGACTGTCTGTTTACGTTACATTTGTCTTTCCCTAACAATTTCGATTAAAACTGAAACATCTTCTGTCAAACATTTATCATCTATAATGCAAACATTCGACAGTTTAACACAAACATGAACACATGTTAACGGAAAGCCTGTAGTTGGTTTCTCCAGAATTTAACTGGAGATTGTAAGCATTCATTTTCTAAACGTAAAGCAGTATTCACAATACAGAGACGCGGCGCCAGTGTTTTAAAACGGCTATTTACAATTACAATCGAGCGACACAGTGTCAGTCGCCAGTATAGACTGTGCTGCTGTCTGGTGTAACGGCAAAGGAAAGAACTCATTTTTATCGTATACGAAAGACGCACGAAAAGCACACGTCTATTTATTTGTTTAAAATAGTTCATTTTATTTTGATTAAATCAGCAAAAGCTAATGCCCATGTACAATTGGGAGTCTTCAATAATTAAATACTTAGCAAAATTTGCAATTTTTGCGATACAATTCATTGATTACAATCGTTCGCTCAACTTACCATACTTGGCTAAATTAAAATATAGCGACAACGCTCTGATTGTTCAAGCTCGACGCGCCACGTCGCGCCGCTGTATTGTGAATACTGCTTTAAATGTTTTCAAACCGATTTTACATCGCCATGTAAACGTAGTAATTATTAAACGGGCTATATTTTAATGTTAAAGTACTTGCACTTCCACTCAATCACAGCCACAGTTAAGCACTGACGCACACGCACGACAAATACAAGCGCAATTAAAAAACACCTGGTGGGGCTCGCTCAGGGCATGGAACTTGGAATAAAAAAAACAAGCGCTAAGAACGTAATAGCATAGAGGAAGTTAGCAGAGTCAGACTGAGGTAATTAAATTCCTGCTCATCTTTCTAACATTCAAAACTGTAGTACAGTAAACGCACAATATTACATCCTATGATGATAAGACAATTTAAACTATATCTATAGGCCTGGGATGTCATACATCACACCACAATTTCACTTGACAATATTCAGCCTGACGAAAATCCAGCTAACTAATTACTCAGCAATTTTTCCCCCCCATAAAGTGCTGGGCCAGGGGCCCTCTAAAGCGTGGGGCCCCTAGAAAATGCTACTTTTGCTACTGTATTAATCCGGATATGAAAACAGGGTAGCATTATTACAATACACAGACTATTAAAAATTACACTAACAGGGTAACATAATATTTGAGATGACTCACACTTGTGGTAGGCTATCCCACCATAACCCTTCCAACATTGAGTCTATACAATGTAAACTACAACTATCAATCCCACCATAACCCTCCAACATTGAGTCTATACAACATAAACTACAACTATCAATTGTACTTAAGACAGGTTGTATTATCCTTTTCGCTGAAATAATCTTGCAGATATTGAGGCCTTTTGATAACCCTACTTGGCCTCACCGTGGTTACCAAACCGACTCATACTTCGTCACCAACATTACCAACCGGAGCCAGACCCGAATTATTTCCATGCTATTCCTGATCAAAAACCTTTCACTGCCTGTTTGTGAGATTGATTCACTGCCTGAAGAGCAATTATTGACAAAACTAGTAGACGAAGCCCTCACTTGCTTCCTGTTGCGCCTATACACTGTACCATCCAGTGTTTCAAGCGAATAGGAACGAGGTGTATCAAATCTACTGAGAACCGTTCCTGGGGCCCACTTATTTCCTTTCTGAATTCTGACTGATTGGCCTGGGCAGAGGTCAAGAAGAGACTTTGAACTTCTGTCGAAGTAGTACTTTTGGCTGTCCTGACGAGCTTGCAACCTTGCAGGAACGTCTGTATGAATGTGAGGTTTTAACAGATCAGAGTGGGTGGGAATCTTGGACTTTAAGCGACAATGCAACAGCATTTTGGATGGAGACGGCCCAATTCCCGCAGTAGGAGTATTTCTGTACTCTAGAAGTGCCAATGATAAGGGAATTTGACACTCAGTCACTTTGTGTAGTATGCGCTTAACAATGCTCACAGCCTTTTCAGCAAGCCCGTTAGCCTGTGGAAAGTGTGGACTAGTGGTTTGCACTTCAAAATTTCAGCACTCACTGAACTGCTGCCTGAATTCGTAACTGTTGAAGGGCACATTGTTTGATATCATCAAGTCTGGACTGCCAAACGTAGTAACTACTTCCTCAAACTTCTTAATTACTTCACCTGCCGATTTTAACCCCAACAATTTTACCTCCACCCACTTAGAATAGTAGTCTACAATGACTAAAAAAAACTTTTCCCTGCAAATTCCAGTATGTCCGTCCCCAACTTTTCACAGGGCCGATCAGGGATCGGATTCGACAGCAACGGCTCCTTGGTGTTAGCTTTTTGATAGACCTGACATACCTCACAACGACCAACTGCCCTTTCTGTCCTCGTTTATCTCGGGCCAATAAAGGGCTTCTCTAGCTCTGGCTTTGCACTTACCAATCCCCAAATGTGTTTCATGGATTAGCAGAAGCATAGCTGGTTTTAATGCCAGCCGAACAAAAATTCTCTGTCCAACAAACACCACTTCATCTGCCACAACCAACGAGTTCATAAGCGACCAGAACTACTTACAATCGTCAGGTAACAAGGATTTGTCATTCGGCCAAACTACGCGCAACACTTTTACAAGAGCAGAGAGTTGGGGGTTCCTGGCTGTGGCTTCCTTAAACTCCGCTTTTTTCTCAGACATGGGTAAGTTGGTTACAAGAGAGCGCACAGCAAACTGTAAGTCATCTGAAATTTCCATATTCTCTAAGGATGCTCGTGACACAGAGTATCTGCAATGTACATGTTATGCCCCGGCCTGTGAACTAAGGTCACAGCATACCGCAGTAACTCTAAACGAATATTCTGAAGACAAGGTGAGAGAGAATTCAGATCCTTTTTAATGATGCCAACCAATGGCTTATTGTCACTGTGAACCATAACTGGCCTCCCATAATCTTTCACATGCCCACTTGACAGCTAAAAACTCTTGTTCATCAGGTGCCCACTTTTGTTCAGTACTCGTTAAGCTTCTAGAGGCAAATGCAATCGGCCTACCATTTTGTAATGCACAACACCCGAGTCCGAGAGATGATGCATCGGTTTGGATGACAAGTTCAAGGTTAGGGCCATAGGCACCTAGAACAGGAGCACTAGATATAATACTCTTTAAAGTTGCAACTGCTGATTCTTGTTCGTGTAACCACTGCCACGGCTCATTGTTGTGTGTGAAGATCTTCAGGGGAGCAGATACCTTAGCCAGATTAGGAATGAACTGGCCTACATATTTTAATAACCCCAGAAACCATAATAACACTGCCTTATTTGTGGGCATTGGCATTCGCAAAATAGCTTCAACAGGCTTCCTGTCTGGTTCAATACCTTGTGCAGTAGTTACATTACCCATGTAGCTAACACGAGAAAGCTGGTATTGAAATTTTGCTTTATTTAATTTCACATTACACTCCCTTGCTCTACATAACACCTTACGGACCTCAGTCTCCATCCCTGACTGAGAATTTGCTCTCATTATGATGTCATCAAATAAGATTTCTACCCTTTCAATATTACCAAAAATTACAGTTGTCTTCCTCTGAAAAATTTCAGGGGCGCAGCTGAGACCAAATGGCAGACGATTGAATTTGTACCTACCAAATGGAGAAACAAAACAACAAAGCTCAGAGCTGGCTTCATCAAGAGGAACCTGTAAAAAGCCATTAGACTGGTCACATGTAGCATAGTATTTGTACCCTCCTAGCCTAGAGGCGCGATCCTCTGGTGAAGGAATCGGGTGCATTTTATGCTGTATGGCCTTGTTAAGATTATTCGGATCTAAACACAATCTTAAGCCACCACTTGGTTCTCTACAACAATCAGATTACTGACCCAGGGAGTAGGTTTGGTTACTTTTAAAATTACCCTTGACCTTTCTAATGCTATTAAAGCTGATATCAGTCTCGTAAACAGACTGTGAGGAACCCTGCGACAAAAGTTGGCTACAGGGTTCACCACAGGGTCAACGTGAATAGAAAGTGGCACACCAGGAAATTTTCCTAAACCTGAAAACACATCTTGAAACTCTCGCACTAACTCCTCCCTACTGTATACTGCCTAGTGATCCAGGGCGCTGACACACTGCACCAATTGCAGGTCCCTGCATGCTTCAGAACCCAGGAGCGGCACAGCTTGGGGGACATCTACAATCTCAAACTGTAGCTGATGTTCAGTGTTGCGGATCATGCAGGGCAATGACACATACCCAACATGCAGTATCGCGAACTCTCCGTAAGCTCGCAGGCCCTTCTTCTGAATGTTGGTGGTGCTGTTCATGGAGCAATGAAACGGCATAGTATTCACTTGCGCAGCTGTGCCAAGCTTAAAATGAACGACCTTGGAAGAAAACGTGATGGGTTCCTACCACGACCGTTTGTCCAGTGAGGTAGGGCTACCAACTTCTACTACATACAGATAATCACTAGGCTCCGAGACTGCGTAAACCTGCTGCAAGTGTGACTGTTCGTTAGACGACACTGCGTGAGCTTGGTGTGATCCCGACTGTTCGTTTTGTTTATTACTACTCACTGACGTATTGACTTTTTTCAAATTTATTTAATAAACCCTACTTAGCAGTACAGCCATCAGGGTGTTCAATTCTATAATGACTACTACAATTTAACAAACAGTATATAAATTATATAAATTCACAATTATTATTTTTTGTGGGAGGCCGGCTGTTCGTCTGGGCGCCCGTAATTTAAGCTACAAATTCTATTTTTATTCAGAAGCACCATTCACACTTCCTAGGAAGGTTGTGAGCTATTCTGCCCCGACCGAGACAGCTCCCCGACGGGTATCCTTTCGGCCGCCCCCCGTTTCGCCGCCCCCGCCGGAACAGACCAGAGACCGGGATTCCCACAAATCCGCCCGCGCGACCAGGCGCCGTCGGGGCCGCACGCAGCTAACTAGCCTTTCGGCCGGTCTGCCATGGCACCCAACGGTCAAATGGCCCCGCCCACGCGAACACGAAGGCCCCCAGCCCCCTCCCTATCTGTACTATTCTATTTTGTTCTTTTAATTTTTCCCCTCGCCCGCCGTTCTGCTCCAACCTAAGCATTGTCCAGGACATCGAAGTACCCCTTCTGGACACCCACGCCTTCGTTTCCCGGTGGACGAGGGAATGAAGCTGCGCTCCTACGGGCGCCCCCCTTTTTTTTTACACAAACACATACACAGACATCAACAAACATATTATCACAAATCACGTTTCCCTCATTTAGATTTTCTTCTCCACAGTTCCTTCCCTTCTTCTTTAATCCGTTTCAGATCTTGTCTTTCTTCTTCTCTTTATTGCTACTTCTCCTCTTTTTCTCTCTTCTGTCATTCTTATTCTTTCCTTCTCTGTTCTCCTACCCATTTTCTTTCCTCTTATTCTTTCTCTTCTTTTTCTTCTCTTCCTCCTTCTTGTTCTTTTATTTTTCTCCATATTTCCTTCGATTCTCCTTGCATTCATTTCGGATCTTGTGTTCTTCTTTATAACTTTTTCGTGTTTGGAGCTTTTCAATTTTTAATATCTACTGAAAATTCTGTTTCTTATCTAAAAGAGAGAGTAATTTATAAATTTAATTTAATTTAAAAGATGAAACACAAGATAAACACAAACACTCGCTCAATAATTCTCTTAGTTCTAGCACACACTCATCCACTCCTTAAACTACTCAGTTAAACCACCATTCATAGTTTTACCAAATTATATATTTTACTAATACTTTCATTTATTATTTCTACAATTTCCTTGTCATACATTTTATGTTTTTGTAATGGCCATTTGTTATTAAAAGATTTTAATTTCTGTTCTAATTCTTCCCTTTCTTCTTTAAACATGTCACACAAGTACAGAATATGGTATACCGTCTGAGCTCCCTTTTCATATTGGCAACTGTCGTCTTCTATTTTATTTATTTTAGCTAAATATTCTTTAATTTGACAGTGTCCCGTTATTACTTCCAACACACTATTATTTATATTGCTTTTACTTTCGTACCATTATTGTATATTTTAAATACAATTTTAAGTATTCAGGCCGGTATTTCATCGTACTCTGTTTACCAATTTATAACACTTAGTTTATAGATTTCTTTCTTTAATTATTTTCAACTAATAGGTTGATTATTTCAATTTTTGTTCAATCCAAATATTATTGTGCTCTACTATTTTATTATATGTATTTCCCTTGTATTCTATTTCGTCTATTTCATTTTTGATTTGATATTTCACATTTCTACCTTTTATACTATAGTCTATTGGGATTTCTTTACTAACAGTTATTGCGGATACATAAGATGTTGGTGTCAAATTCATCATCTTTATCAATACATATCGTTGTGAAGTTCTTAGTATTCTTTTAATGTGTGCATTGACGTATTGACTGGTGAACTCTTACACACTGCTGCGAAATGATTCTTACGACGACATCTAACACACGTTTTGTTTAATGCTGGACATGTTTTATCTCGCAAATGATCGTAACCACAAAAGCCACACTTACGCTTGAGGTCTTCAGGTCTTCTAAAACGGTTTCTGACAACATGTTGGTTCACTCGAACCGCGTGCACGCCTGTTGACTTGCTTGCGTCTACACTGGCCGACACACTTTGCATAGCCTTCAGCTGAATACGGCTGGCTTCAATTGACCGACACATTTCGATTGCCTTTTCGAGTGTTAACCCGCCTGAAGGAGTGTTGCCTGCATGACCGTATCACTGATGCCCGCAAGTAATATGTCCCGCCACAAAAAAAAAAAACTTTCCTGGGCACCAAATTCACAAAGTCGCGACAGATTCTTGAGGTCTGTTACAAACTGCTCAACAGGCATCCTCTCCGGCCGTCTTAACGTAAGAAACTGGAACCTATGCCAGAGAAGATTTTTCCGTGGCGAACAATACTGATCAAATCTTGAGACCACATTTGCGAAGTTCTGCGAGTCCGTCTCGGAGAAGTTAAAGGAGTTGTATATGTCTAGCCCTTTATAACCAATAGCGTTACGTAGCAACGCGACTCGAATGATTTCTGTATCATCCTTTATTTTCAAGACCTGTAAATACAACTTGAACTTTTGCTTCCACAGTGTCCAGTTCTGGTTTACGTTACCTTCAACGACGAGTTGATCTGGCGGTTTCGCAAACATATCCATCTTAATTCTGCTATGGAACACGCAGCGTTAAACACTCAACACGGGAAAATACGCCCCATACCTGACACCATGTTATGTCTAGTAAGAATAATGGACAATTCCAAGGTTACAACAACTTTATTCTCTGTTACTTGCTTATACACACGACGTGGCACCTTTAGCAGTAGCCATATTTTTTCACCAGGGCTGCCAACTTACGACATCAATATGTAACACATAAAGTTTGGTTGAAATTATTTGGAACATGTGCAGCTATCACAATGTGCCGGGCCGTTCTGTTGTCGCTCAGCCACAAACCAGTCCGTGACTGTTTGAAGATGCGCGAGCGTGAAGTATAATATAATAACTGTCTCACGCAATGTTGTTCGGGCACATATACGGACGCACATTGCGAACTGATACATTTACACTAAAAAATTTGCTCTCGCAGAATTATATCAATACATATGTGTTTTTATAAAAGGCTGCATTGAGATAGTCGTTAGTGGCGACAAATTACCACAACATATTACTGCAATCTGTTACGGGATTAAAAAGTTACAAGAAAGGTAGGGACATACATTCAGACAAATATTCGGATGATTGCATAAGCCTCCCTTTCAAAAGCTAAGCAGGCTAAAAATAACTATGTTGAATAAATGACAAATGTTCTTAGTGTGTATTAAAGAAACTATCGGAAGTCCGGCAAAACTACATCATATCAAAGATATCCGATGTGAAATCTCGAGATTTAAGAACCTTTGTTATAGGTAGTTCGCAGAAATCTGAGCACTTTTGAAAGATCTACTTGTATGAAAATTGTATATATCACTGTTTTGCAATAACATAATTTGTATTATGTTCATTTTTATGCAGAAAGTGGTGTGCGAATGTTTGAATATGGTAGTCGAAGATGTGCGAGGGGAAATAAACTGTTATTCCAAATTAAATACCTTTTACAAACGCTAATTTTAACAAAACTTCGTAGATCAAAGGGCTAGTTGCATACTTCTCGACATAAAGGTAGCCGGATCGAATCCCCACACCCCAATGATTTTTTTTTTGAGTTTGCTTCAACGTATCTGAAACTGATGGTTCTCCACATGACCATATAGCACGACACCAACGGAACTACATGCTGTTCACGGTGAAGTGAGCACTTTTAAATCCTTGTTACTTTTTTCTTTCACCCTGTGTTTTATCCTCCAGACACCTTTTTAAAAAAATATATTAACATGTAAGTAATAAACACAGTATGTATATTACACCGCAGTCAGAATTTAACATCTAAGCCTAAAATAAAATATATTTTTGACTATTATTCTAAATGATAGGGATTTCAAAAGTGTTCACTTGATCGAAAATAGCCTATAACAGGCGAAGAGGAAAACAAGACAATCGACTACTTGCTACTCTTCCTAGCGGAGGACGCCAGAAACAAAACGGCTGCTTGGCGGTGTAACCAACCTGTAAATATTATATTTGTTATTACGATGCCGCCTGCCTTCGACGCCTATATTTAGTGGTTTGTTGGTCAAGTTGGGTTTACAATAAAAATTATGCGTTAAGAATTATGCAGTAAGCGCTTATACGGCATATGGTAAGACGTCTTCTGTATTTGAAGTTTCCAATTAACGTTTGAATAGCTAATTCCAGCCAATGGGAACGGGCGACAAGCCTGTCATTTTTACATCGTATACTATAACCATATTTCACCATATCATACTTCAAAGCCGACATTTTATATCAAACAAGCTTATTTTTGTGAAAAAATATAATCGTTAACATGTGCACATACACACCCCTTTTTAATATTTTTTATCCTTACATTACCGCAAATAACAGCGTTCTGCCAACAACATTGACTGCTCTGTTCTTATTGGTCGTCACCTTATAGGTTTCACTTAAGATATAAAATATAACTATATCTTTAAACTCTTAAATTAATCCCAAAAACGTACACGCCCTGCTAAGTACGACCTGCTAAGCACATACCATTAGAAACTAGTACATAAGTAGGGACAGCCGAATTTCGCGAAAATATTCCCACACACGCTAGGTTTCAATACCCTATGGCATTCCAGCAGTTTTATTTTGTTTATTGGTGGCGTGTCTTTGTGAGAAGATATTTTTGTCTTGACTGACCAATCAGAATTAAATATCTCCAATAGCGCACGTCTGTGATTCGAGGATAGATACCTAAGACGCGTAACACCTAGACAGTCCAATCACGGACGTGGATTTGAGCTAATGCGTGATGCAATATAACTGGTCATGAAATATTTTTGCGAAATTCGGGTGATGGCCTACACACTTTCATTTCTCCTTCAAACGGTGAAACACATAATTTAACGCTTAATTGTACTATTGTAAACACTGCCTTAACGTGGCAGTGTACACTCTTGATAGACCTTTCTTAACGATTGACGCAGGCAGACTCACCAGTGAGTGCGGGGAATTGTGCCAGGTCGAGGTAGACGTAGGCCTCCATGCTGGAGACGCTGTAGCGGCCGCCGCTGTAGCTGAGCGTCATAGTGAGGTTGTTCTCTTCGTCGTCGGCGGCGGCCCGGATGTAGACGGACGTCGCGCTGGGCCACGTCAACGTCACCTGGTAGTCGCCGTCCGCTCCTGCGCACGACCCTCTGGCCGCGGCGTTGGGCGGCACCCGCAGTTGGGCCTCGCTCTGCCACACCAAGGATATAAGTAGCACATTCATCGCTATGGCATATAGGTACATTTGAGAAAATATAAACTCGAGCCGTGAAGGTAAAACACTACACTATACCTAGTTTTATGGGTATATTCATGAAAACACACGTAACTCGAATAAAGAGACGTGAAGAGCGCTAACACAAAGAAGACTGTGCTACCATAAAAAATATGAAATCAAAAATGGTTTTATACAATATGTGTAGAGAGAAACTACGCTATTGTGTACTGTATATTTTTTTCTATGTGAATATAGTATTTACTTTGTTTAAACATACGTTAATCTTTTTAAGTGCCGCAGTTGAAAGACAATAGAACCTAGACTTCGGGTATCTTCAGGTTTCATTCGAGTAACGAGGGCCTGGGTAGTTCTGTCATGAAGGCAGTACACCACGCATGGTTTACTGCCTTCGTGGGAATTACATTTTTTTCTGAGGTAGGGAAAACCTTTTTTTAGTGAACCCTAGACTTCTGAAGATCCGCATTTTCTAACAAGGCGATTGATATCCGGAGTGGAAATATGTACTACCTTATGTTATAAAGAAACTGCACTGCTGTATGTCTCCGATCTATATTTGGTGTAAAATCCAGCACATTAAGAGCAACACGAAATTTTGCGCTACACAGGAAAACAGGTTTTTGACAGTCGGTATGTTGCACCGCGTTCGTTGCGCACGGTCGAAGATTTGAACTTTCCATTGATCTACCCTGCTTTCTTAAGGTTATGAGGCGCCCTCTATACGGGACTTTGACAGTCGTGATATTTCTCAGCGACACTAGCGCCGATTTGTTCTAGTTTGGCCGCCGCCATGATCACTGCGCTCGCGCTGACCTCCATGCGATGTCTCTATCCCCTTCCTTAATCTATGGCTTCCCCTACCCCTTTCTCCTTCCCAATTGCTTATACTCCTCCGTCGGCTTTGCATTAATATTTTTTTCCCACTGAAGGCACTTCTCGATCTACCTCAGGTGTAGGCAGTCTGGCCTCAACGAAGTGCTGCGATGACATGATACTCCGATAGGCCTGTGGACTAGCATTTTGTAGCTACCAATGTTTTCGTCTGAGCTTCACAAAAATGTAATATCGATTCCGTGATGTATTCTTTTTAAGGATTTTTAATATGTTAGTAGTTGCATATTGGGATTTAATGAGAAGTTGATTGTTTGAAGTAGTGAGTTGGGGGCCATAGTGTGTGTTTTTGGCTCCTTTAAAAATGATTTTAGCTGGTCGTGTATTTATTTTATGCTTGACATTTCATAGGATACTTCGTGTGCCTGATTTGTATTTTAATTACGTTCGTCCGGCCAGCACTATTTAGACATTTTGGGTGTTAAAGCACTTATTCTAGCCAAGCTCATCGCCCTATTTGGCTATCAACGCCTTAGTTATCAACTGCGACTTCCACTCATTACTTGTTTAGTAACCTCTTTTATCTTTTGCGTTATTTGTCTTCATTTAATGGTTAGGGTTTTAATGGCCTGCTGTTTTACTTTAATTATTTCCAGATACCCCTATCCAGTCTGAGGGGGAATGTCCTTTTTTAATGTAAAGTGTTAATTTGTATTTCCGTTCGGAGCTTTGACGGGTTGCAGGCTGCCGCCTTTCAGTTCGTCCCTTTAGTTTTGTTGTGTCGTCTGAGAAGACTTTTAATTTAAATATTGGCGCAGTGCCTTCTTTGTAGATCGTTAAGGGGCATTTAAGGTTTTTTATATTGTGTTCTACCAGAAGTATTATCCCCTTGTGAGCGCTCATATATTTTGGCGTTTATTGTTCGATTCTTAGAATTGTTCCGCGACAATTTGTTGCATGTAAAATTTTCTTTATTATTATCGGTGTATTTTGAGTACTTAACATGTGTAGCCCTCATAATTTAGACTTAATAGTATTCTTGTTTCCGTCACCCCTGTTTGACGTGACGCTCTGAGACAGCAGCCTGAATTCTCGACACAGCGAGTGGTAATTGAAAAGTGAATGACTGCGTTCACTCGAAAATTGTTCTTGTCACGAGTTGATAGAGGCCTTAGGTGCGTTTAATTAATCTCTCCTTAACTCAATTACACTAAGTATTTACTTTTTCAATTATCAAACTTTATAGTGTCTTGTTCTGGTTGTAGAACTGTCCACAAGGTGGGTTGAGGTAGTGAGCTGAACTCACCTTGTTAAAAATAAAGCTTCTTAATTATTATTTTTTGGTGTTAGTCCCCTTTACATTCTAGGGCTATTTCGTATCTAGTGTACGATTTGTGCCATTTTGTGGTGCAATATCTTGGCCAGCCAGTAATTTCCATCTGAAATACGCATGAAGCTTCGTTGTGATAATGCGTATTTTAGAATGATTCATCTCATCAGACGTCATGTGTTATTAAATTTCAAGGAGGAAAATAATTTTCCCTGGTAGGCAAATATATATATATTTTACATGATCCAGGAAACATATTTTATGAAAGAGGAAATTTCCTGCCCCCCCCCCCTTTTTTCCACCAAAAATTTCCACAGTGGTTGATTTTCACGAGTGATATATCATGTAACGACGTTACACATTAATGTACACCACTCTACAGCACACGATAAGGTAATTAGCTGTCCAAAATAGAGGTCCTTAACACTTTGTAAAGCGGGCGGGATTTACATCAGAAGTTCAAAGTGTCCGCTGTCCATTCGCTGGCATGTGGCCGCACGACGCGGAATATTACCTTGCACATCATTCAGCATCTCCTCAGCAAACGTGGTAATAGCAGGCATGAGGTTTTGCAAGTAGTAGGGGTGGGCAGGTTTCACCCCATATTGGATTAATAGGGATTAATTTATGGATTATTGATTTGATTGAAATGGTTAATGCTTAATCCGATCTTAATCCGAGCGAAAAATGAAAACGTTAAATTCAACGAAAGGGTTAAATTTTATGAAAGGGTTAATTAAGGGTTAATTTTTAATCGGATTAATTTTTTTTATTTTTCATATATATGTTGATGGTATGGTGTCCTCAAGTTGACTGACTAGAGTTGTGGTTTGCAATGCATTATATATATGTTGAGTTGAGTGCAATAGTGCACCAAGGGTAATTTTTCTTATTTTTCCTAATTTTGATGTGTTTGTGGGGACATTGTTTGTAGACAGTGTTGGTAGATAGGCGACATTGAAAGATGGGATTTACATGTAAGTAATGACAAACGATTGAATAGACGACGACTGTTTTCGGAATGCAAAGAAACATTAGCGAATTTCAGAGTGTTCTATGTATGAATAAATTACACACATCGAATAGCAAATTTCAAACAACCCCATGAATAATAAGTGCAATTACTCCAGTATGGATTTAAACATAATGTGATTTTCTACCCCGAGCTTAGAGACATAATTTATATGAGAGAGTATTATAGCACAATTACGTATGGAATTAATAAACTACAGCAAAGTGTCCCTATAAATTAAATTAACAAGATATATTTGACACCTCTCGTGCATACTTTATATGTCTGTCTGCCTGTGAGACTGGCAAGGAGGAACATAATCCATATGCAAAAAAGAAATTAATTGATTAACACTTGTAATATAATTGCACCTCTCCCAAAACACATCTGTCCAGCTGTGAGGTGAGTGAAGCACTAAGCCGATGTTATGCCGAGAACCTGACAATATAGTCATGGAGCGCATTCGTAGGCTGACAAATTACTAATGTTATAGGTACTCGAAGATAGATGGCAATACGATTTACGTGACAAATGGATAAAAATTATGTTTTCGATGCACACACTAATATATAAATTAGACTAGTTGAATTTTAAATAGAGACAATATAAAAGTATGTAATGAAATGGAATCACAAGCTCCCCGACAACACATCCGTCAACCTCGGAGGTCACTTGATGAATGAGTGTATTGTATGAGGTGCGGCTGCTTATATATGTGTAGCACAGCCAGCATCTTAAAGGAAACTGAGTTGAAATATATTACTGATAGAAACTATAACCCTACTATTAACAATTTGATTCATCCTACAAGTACATGAATGTGTAAAAATGAATTATTTAAAAAATAACGTAAGTACTACAAATATTTATTGTAAAGTCTGGTAAATAGAGCACAATTGTTAACACAAACGTGAGTTGAAAATCATACCAAGTTTCGTCTACTGAGAACAGAAACGGGGTTTACACAATAAATTCACTATGACATGAAAATTTATATATTTTTTCTAGATAAATTAAAAAAAAAGTTTCCTGATATAATAGTTTTATATTAAAATACATACATTATAAAATGTTAATCATGGCTACCACACTCCAAAGACCGGTGAAGTCGAGAGATCCAGTGTGGCCTCTATGCAGTGTGATGATTGTCGAAGTACTAAAATTGTTGAAGACATCGAGAGAGTGCTGCATTGCTCTGCCCAAGGCCAAACACTCCAGACCTCCCTACACCTCTACCTGCACCCCTGCCAGCACGACATGTCAGGGGGTTACTCACCCCTCTGCCATCCATTGTCAATTTTTGCCCCTGAGGCAAGATGGCAGCGACTGGATACAGGGCTGCAGATGGCTCCCGACCTCCCTGTAGCCCCATCCCCACCTCCTACCTCCACCCATCACCAGAGCGACGCGTCCTGGAGCCATTCACCCATCTTCCCCAATTGTCAATTTTTTGCTACTGAGACAAGATGGCGACAACTGGCAAGAGAGCTTCACATCACCCCTGCTCGCCTGTAGACATCCCCTACCCTCCACCCTTGACCAGAAGGACATGCCCCGAGGTCAAGAATCCGGACTATCCCTCCCACTCCTACTCCAGAAGCTGTCTTCGCTCGAAAAGTCAGTTTCTTCTCCAAGGCCATGCATCCCCAGCCCAGAATGCTTTTTTTCCGAATATCAAGAGAGCTGGTTTGACCACACAGCCCGCCTTTGCTGCCGATCCAAGGTCATGCAAGAGCCTGGCATATTCCCAGCGAATTAAAAAAAAAAAATTCAAAACTCCCGCCAATGAAATTTTATATCACTGAAATAAAGTTTCTTTAATCCCCGAGATAATCCCCATATTTAACATCCCAACAACAAGTGTGTATTTGAAACAAGCAAACTTTGATTTGAAAAAAAATCACACTGAAATACAAGACATATTTGATTGACTCGTAAAAATGTTTTTTTTTACAAGTATTGAAATAAGAGATATTTATTTGTCTAGCAGACACATTTATTTGTCTAGCAGACAGAAATACGTATTTCCTGTGTAGTTATTTCCTAGCCCAGAAATTTTAGACACTACAACATATAGGATAATATAATATAATCTTGCTAAAGTCTAATATTCTATGTTAAGTAATAATTACTAACAAATTTATTTGGGAAAGGCAGATGTCTAAAGCGACATGTTTTTACAAAAGACACAGGGACAAGTAATTCTAAAACCTCGTGGACAATACCAGGTAATGGATAGCAAAGAATTGAGTGTGATTGGGGAATGAGCGAAATTTAGATCTTGAGAGCCGATGAGAGTGACCTGCGCACAGAGTTGGAGCAGTAGCAGTCCAGGCTGCACACGACTAGGGAATTGAGAAAGATCTCCAATAAAACCCTTGTATCAGCAGCAATGTCTAATAGGACTTCCACATGTTGTGAAATTTTTTTTATATTGTGACCCACCCAGGCAGGCAAGCATGCTAATCGTTCAACCGATGCGATCCCTATCTTGATGTCTAACCAAAAACTTTCCAACATAAAAATGTATTCCATCTAACATAAAATGTATATGTTTGGATTTATTTAATATTTTAACAGTTTCCGACGCAAGTTTAACAAAACAGTACGTAAAAAGGCGGAAATTATGTTTTTCGGAGTTGGAATATAGCAATATTCAACGTTATTCTTACTTTTTTCTAAAATGTCCAAATACGTGTAAATTAACAGGAAAATGGCGGCCATTTTGAATCATTACAGTATATAAAGAGGGATAAATTAATTTTTTTCTCAGTCTTAACTCAGCATCTGCTAAGGTCACTTCATGTGCATGCATGTGCATTGCAGTAGCACAGAGTACAATGCCAGGCATCCATTGCAACACCAGGTATCTACAGCAATGGGACATGTTGTTATCAACAGCAAGCATTGATAACAGAATGACACCAGATGTCCACTACAACAACAGGTGTGCTGTTTACTACAGCTCCAGGCATCCACACCAAGAACTATGCCACACATCTATAGCATCTACTACAACTTTGCTACAATTAGATCATCATCATCAACACAGAATCCACAGGGTATTTCATATCTGCATCAGCTCACAACAGGTACAATGCATCAAGGTCACTGCTGTGATAATTGTGACTATGAATGCATTGAAACGTTCAATGCGATATTAGCTTATGGTAAGGCAAAAACCTTATTGAGTTTAGAGTGTTCCCAACTGCAAGTGTTGTCGAAAGAATTTATCATTTGTTTTGAGGGCCACGGAATAAAATTAGTGTATCTGTTCCTGGCTGAACATTTAAAAGCTGATGAGGATATTGTATCATATTTACCTTGTGAATACTGTCCTTATGGCATGCCTGCCTTTGCTAATTAGGAGAACTTACAACATATGTGGAGGGATTGTATGTCGTACAGGCTGGAACAGCTACTTGAAGCAAGAATTATTCCAGATATAGTAATAGACCATTCCAGAGTTGATGAAGTAGATTCCGAGACGAGCACTGTCATCTTATAAAAGCATATATGAGAGAGAGGGGGGTTTCTTTGTAAATAGTCTATTAAAAGAAATAACGTAAAAATGATGTGCTATGCTCAGGGTTTCGAAAACTACCAAGACAATTCTTTTGTAATTAAGGAGCTTACTATTTGTTATGCAACTGATGTTAATGATTCTGAAGTATTATGCTTTAAATCTTCCAGACTTTGGTACAGTTTAAAACCTGAAGTTAAAACAAAGTTTCGGGAACAGACTACGATATACATAACCTGAAATGGGACTCTGGTAACATAGCATACGAAAAACGTTTTCAATATGTAAATGATGCATTACTCGAAGACCATCCCATATACGTGCTTAAAAAATGCAGATGGAAATTCTAAAAACTCCAAAAAATGCAGAAGTAATAAATATCAGAAGTTACCTTGACTGTTCGAGTATTGATTCAATAGTAAAATGCTTTAATACAAATCACTGTGAGGAAAAACCATTCTGCTCACAATGTAAAAGCGAAGCTTTAAAAGAATATTCATACCAACATCCTACCTAAGAGTATAGATATATATATATATATATATATATATATTTCGATTAAATGGTTTGTTCCAGGTAGCGCAAGATTTCGAAGAAAAAAAAAAGGTGAAATTCGACCCAGAGAAGACATATTCCACTATTTTTCGAGGACACAAGATAGTACAGTTCCAGTCTCTAGGCAACATATACTTACAAACACAGATATGCAATGGAGAAGAACATTGGAATTTCGCAAACAGTTTTGGAGAAAGCCTGTATACAGAATGAGTGCTGTGTGATGAAGAACAAGCCTGTCATGTTTTTAATATACAATCTGACAGTGAACTTCCCTGTTCTTCTTGGGATCTATGTTTTAAAAATCGTAGTATAGAATTAACCATAAGACCAGGTTTTCATCCAATCAGATATAAATTAAGTAGAGAATTTTACGACACCACCATGACCTTATCGACAGAAACATGAAATAATGACATCACCATGCAAGTACCAGGCAGTAGCACACTTCTATGAGCACCATGTGGAATGTGTGACTATGAGGTATGGAACAGTATTGTTTGTGTCTGTAAATTTGAACTTAAAAAGTTGTTATTGAAAAACTAATTTTAACTGGAAGAATATCTGTCTATATAAAGAGAGCTAATCGTACAGGAGAGCTTTAGTTAAGATGGAGAGGTTCGACTCATCACTTTAGTACCCTAGTGTTACTCCAGGATATAGGCGAGTGTGCTTTCGAATTGAAGATAAAGATAGTCCACTACAGATACAGATGTGCTGCGGAGATGAACATTGGTGTTTCTTGTTACTCAGTCCAACAGAAACTTTAAAAGTCTTCGATGTATATTATGGGCGAAATTATTTTCCTTTATATAATGTACATCCTGACATCAAACTACCTGTGTAACGAAGGTAAACTAGAATTTGAAGCTCAAAGTGCTTACATCACCAAATTCAAGTCCTACAAGAAAATCAAATACATTATGCAGAAAGAATGCAGCTGCTGTTCTCTTCCTACAGTTTGGACAGAAGAATGGAAAACAACCAACATTATATGTACATTGGAGACAAAGAATTAACTTTTCCCTGTGGTATGTACCAATGTAACATTTTTCAAAGTAAGAACATCTGGCAGACTATATAAAGGAGAGCGTTCAGTATAAAATTGTCAGCCATGGCTAGAATCTTCAACCATACAGAAATATACAAGGTCCTACAAATTGATTACGGAAAAGTTTTCTTTAAACTCTATGATGGTATTCTACAAATTCATGTCTGCAATGATTTCGAACATTGATGCTACATTTTCGACAACAGTCTCGACATTTGCTTCGGTGAAGGAATAGCATGCACTTATTGTGCTGTGAGATATATTCACATCGACAGTGACTTGCCAACATCATTAGAATATTTGATGATTGCCAGTCTTAGCAAAGAAGATTGAAGAGGAACGGGGATATGAAGTAATAGCCTCAGCTCACCAGACATCATCAGGGAATCACCGTTCTTTGGAAGGAAACCTGCGACAGGGACATCCACAACTTTATTTTCGAACAAGGAGGATTAGTTTTTTTAGACTATGTGTAATTTATATGCATGTGAAATGGCTTATTCAGAGTAATGGTCCCAATGTTCCCACTGTTTCCAATTATATACAAGTATGCATATTTCACTAAAGGTTTTCATTATGTGACTTACCACTTATTATATTCACATTTTGTTGTAAAGGAAATGTGTGAGTCAGAATTCATTTCAAATGTACATATTTCTCTCAAGCTTTTACAGCAAGTGGTAAACCTACTACCTATGATGCTACTTTAACTAACTGCAACAGTTCTGAATGTCTCGTAAACCAGTAAAGACTGCATGGAGTAGATTGTAAGTGTAAGCTTAAGGGCGAATGCATTGTAACTTCATATTGTGAGGATGAAAAATGTTTGAAACATCTTGTTTATAATACAGACACTGTTTTGCCCTATCAGTATTTCGAAGAAAGTAATAATAATCTCCATACTTTATATCATTATAGCAAAAACATGTTTGGTTACATGTATCATACTGGATGCCATAGTAACAAACATGATGTATTTTCATCCTGCAATCATTATGTTGGTATCAAACATAGAAAGTCCAACATAACTTACACCCTATGGTGTAATGGGCTTTTACGAGCATTTACAGAGACTTGCAACAATATTTGTCATTTTAATGTAATTTATTTTCCTCTAGGAGACAAAAAGAGTCACAAACTCATACAGTACAGTGGCAACAAGAAATGTGCAGTGTTTCATATGACTGCAAACACACCTTTTCGATCTAGTATTGAAGATGTATACTCTCATTATGTTGAATCACACCACAATTTGGTTGGAAGCTTTGTTTTACATGTCCCTACTCGTAAAAATGGTTGTGTACAAACATAAAGATTAAAACCAGGGTGTACAAAATGCTCACTTCTTGAAAGCAGAGGTCAAGAATGGGATGTGGATCCAATATTAAGAACATGCTTGAAAACTTTGTTCATGAGATGCTAACTGTTTATAAAAAAAAATATTTGTTTTAAAAAAATGTTGTGTATATTTTGAATCAATGTTTTATGTTGACCTGTAGTTGTTTCAGTGCAAGTTGTAATTGTTGAAAAGAAAGTTTTGGATCAACCTATATTTTTAAAAATAATACTTGTGACATTCTGTATTGTTTATGGGTTTCTAATTTGTTTCTTGAAAATGTTGTAAATATATTGTGAATTCATTTATGCTTGTTTAACATGGAAATGTTTGGAGCAAGTTCTACTTGGCAGTAAAAAAATGCTGTGCATACATTTTTGGATAACCCTGTATTATTTATATATATTGAAACAATTGTCTAATATATCCTATGTTTTTAACATCCTATAGTTTCGTAACTTCTTCAGTAAATTTATATTTTAAAATGAATTTTTATGTATATTTAATGCATTCCTTATTAAAAGTGAATTTGTTTTGGTAAGAAAATATTTTTCTTCCCAATGAACTTTAGAGAAAAGTACTTAATTTGTCCCCTACATATATAT
Organism: Dryococelus australis; assembly: GCA_029891345.1. Lineage (NCBI taxonomy): Eukaryota > Metazoa > Arthropoda > Insecta > Phasmatodea > Phasmatidae > Dryococelus > Dryococelus australis. Next base: position 43,606,292 of record CM056993.1, read on the forward strand.
ATACATATATTCTTAAATTATCTATTTAAAATTTTTTTTTTGCATTATCAAGAAAGATTCTTGTAAGGAAAAAAATCAGACTATTAGTTCGCCAAAAATACTATTCAACTAAAGATTTTTGAACTTGTCTCCTGGCAAAAGACGTTCGTTGAAAAAAACTTAGTAATATTTTACAAATCACTATAAATATATATATTAAGTTATATATCGCCAGCCTCCATAGAGTATGAGATTAGGCATTAGTTGGTGGCTCTGAGTTCGAGTCCTGCATAAGGCATGGTTAATTGTAATATATACTTTGTGGGTTCGATTCCCAGCTAAGACATGGTTGATATAAGCAGGGTTCTAATCCCTCTTATATCACGTACAATTGTAATCTAGTTTCTCACTTTCAGTGCTGGGTGGATATGATTGTAATATATAGATTCTGGCTTCGATTCCCGGCTATGTTTTGTATGATATTAGGTAGTTTGTAGTTCAGTAATTGTCAACCATATTAAATAAAAGGAATAATCAATTAAATATATAAAATTAAAAATAACTTATAGTAAAAACAGGAATTCGTTCGTAAAAGAGTGTTGAATCGTAGCATTAAATTGATTTCCCCTCATAATGCATAAAGTTTGTATTGTAATGACAATGATTTGTGTAATAAATCGTAAAATAAGTGCGTAATTAAAACATAATGGCTTAAAGCCGAACAATCGCACGTTCAATTAAGATATAAACGCTAAAATTCAGTATATCCACACTAAAATTCCTAAAATGTATTAAAATATTTTAAAATATTATTTAAATGTCTTAAAACATGTTATTTGTCTATTTGATATCCATTTCAGGTGAATAGCATTATTTTAATATTTGTGACAAGGGAGGCTGGTGAGAGTATAAATAGGGGTATGCACCCACTGGAGCTCATTTGCTGCTGTGAATTCATGGGGTCAAGACCTCCTCTCTCCTCAAGTGTGTGAAAGTACATCGACCTTCAGCCAGCCTTGTGAACCGGTCCATGGTGCTAGGGTGTCTAGTTCAAGGCCATTGGCCGCCCTCTCGCCGTTTACCTCTGCCTGTCTGTTCCACAATGGGGCTTTGCGACCAAGGGACCCGCTCGCCTATCCCTTCTGCCGCGACCGCTCGCCTATTGCTTCTGCCGCGACAGTGAAAGCAATACTCCTCGCCTACCGGAGAAGTCGCCCACGGAGCTCGTTTGGGACTGTGATCGCCCGACTGTTTGCTAGCCTGCTGGGGTAGGGTCCACAGAGCTCTCGATGGGATTGCGAGTGCCTGCCTGCTAACCTGTTGGAGTAGGAGCCCCGATGCTCACCTGGTGGAGCAGCCTACCTTTCAGCTCGACTGTTCTGGGTTCGGGTCTTCTTCCATACCCACCATCTTTGCTACAAGGGTTTAAGTAAGTTAACTATTTAAAATTAAAAAAAATTGAGATTGTTGGTATTTTGTTTAAGATTTTTTGTGTTTTCTTTAAACTTTGAGTAAATTACATTGATTTCATTCAACTTCTTATTAAATTAAATGGTTGGTCTTTGAAATCATAAAACAAGTCTTTGGAATCATTAAACATTTTATTAAATTGAAAGCTCAGTCTTTGAAATCGAATGATTGGTCTTTGAATTCGTAAAACAAGTCTTTAAAATTGTAAAACTATTTATCGATTAGAATGACTGGTCTTTGAAATCGTAAAACAAGTCTTTAGAATCGTAAAACTTTTTATCGATTTGAATGATTGGGCTTTGAAATCGTAATACAAGTATTTAGAATCCGTAAAACAAGTCTTCGGAATTGTAAAACTTTTTATCAAATTGAACGATTTGTCTTTGAAATCGCAAAACAAGTTTTAGAAACGTTAATTCATATGTGTGGACGACTGTGTGTGTGAGAGTGTAGGACTGTGAGTGTGAGTGCAGGCAAAAGGTGAGAAAATTTAATTCCAGATGTACTTTTTATGTACATTTGAGTTTATTTAGCAGAGTTGAGAGTGATATACAGGTGAACCACTAGTAGTAGCTACTGCACTATATGGAATAAGGCTGTGTCAATAACACGTACCTGCCCCTCTTTACTGTTTAAATATTCCCAAAGTATGTGTAAAACATCTAGAATATAACGCCCATTACTCTGAGAAATTTTAGTTAGGTAAGTGTGAGTGTATGACTGCGAGTGTGACTGGAGAGGGACTAGTTCTATGTATATGAGAGAGAGAGAGTGAGAGAAAGAGAGAGAATGTGTGAGAGAGAAAGATAGAGATTTCTCAAGTATTTTTATGTTTCAGAAAATTCTACTTCTAAAATGCAAATACATATGCAGGATTGTATAATTGTAAAAGATTATAAGTTTGAATTTAAGTAAAATGACTTGAATGTGTATGCAGCTTTTTATAGTCGTAAAAGTAATATATGTTTAGTTCTAAAGGATAAAATAAATTAATTTTAACTATTTTTAAGAATTTGTTTTTAAAATATAGACAATTTTTATAATGTCTTGAGTGTACCAGATTAATTACCTTTGCTAAAACATTCGTTATTAAACTTATTTATGGAAAATTTATAAAAATATTTTTATAGAGTAAATGATTTTTTATGGTGTACCCTAGAATGTATTTTTTTGATGGTGTAGTATTCATAATTTTTATGTTGAGCGAGACCTTGCCCTGTCTATTCTATATTGTGTTTCGTTTCTCCTCTGCTGCTAGCTACCTGCCTCTCATCCATGTTTTAAACTATTTTGAACTCGCTACCTTTTTGGTCACAGCTTTCGCTCTGGGATGTTAATAATATAACTATGTTTTCATTTATATTATGTGTGTATGTGTGTTTGTGTGTGAGAGATATTAAGAGTGATTTATTTTTTTCCAGAAGCACGAGACACCTAAATATATGAATTTTTTATTGTGGTGATGTAACTTTTATATAGGGGAAACTAAAGAAAAATTTGCTTAGTTAAAATGTGTGAGCATAAGCGATAAAGTATTGACATTTTTCTTGAAGATCTTTACATAAGCAATTCCGATTCGGAATCGCAGACGGAAAGACAAACAAGCTGTCGAAACAGTGTCCCTTCGCCTAAGCAGACACGAGTTGATCTTTTGGAGGATTATCTCTACTTAAGCGATTCGAGCACAGATTAGCTTACGGAGAGATCATTTACACCCAAAGGTCAAAACATGTCTGCTTCCCCCAAACATGAGAAAGTTGATCTTTTGAATGACGATCTATTTCTACCAGATTCGGAAAATTATTGTGATTCGGAGAGTACTCCAATGTTTCACAACCAACTTTCAAGTCGGTTAGAGATATTTCGCCAAGGGAGTCGGAAAATAATTCCTTTTCCGATTCCCAAGCCTGAGTGGAAGCTTTGCCAGACTTGGCATACCAGCTATTGGCTACGGCATTTTCAGGAAGCCTAAATTATGTGCGGATACATGATGATCAATTAGAGTCTGATGCGGATTTTTATCATTTTTTCCAGAGGTGTAAAGCCCCTTTATTAAGCTTAATAATGACATCATCCCGGCTAGTTAGATTATCAATTTCTGTAATGGGTAAGTATTTGAAATCCCTCATGGTGGAGGAAGGCACTAAAGAGACTTTATATCTTTAAAGCAAAGCACTCCCTGTCCTGCACTCATCCAATGTGGGTTTAATCTATGATGATGGCATCTTTTCTTATCTCACTAACAGACTTGAGGAGTTCAGTGTTCATGGTTTTGCTGGAGTCTCCAAATATTGATGTACATGGACGTCCATGTGAATCAATATTGGCTGTTCACCATCGGTGCTGCACACACTAAACTGCCAAAGTTTATTGCCAATTGTCTTGCTTGTATCGATGTACACTGCCCAGAGGAATTGTGTTTCCACTATGCTGTAATAGCATCTTTGTTTCATGTCACACGATATGCCAAGATAACTACATTATATCCAATACCTCGCGAGGTTTTGAATATCGAAGGGTTGTCGGTACCTGTAGTCATACAGGATATTCGCAAGTTCGAGGAGAACTATTCTATTTCTATCAATGTCTACTGTGTTGTGGACAAAGATAGCAATATAATTGACGAAAATTGCGAGAAGGGTGGGGTGTAATACCCATGCATATTTTTCCTGTATGCCATGACAAACATGTAAATATTTTGGCGATTCATGCAAGTGGAAATTTAGCTCAATTGTATTTTGTCTGTATTATAAATTTGTCATGGCTGGTTGGTAGTCAGATGAATAAGAAAAATAACAATAATTTATTAGCAAGCATTGTCTCCAATACTTGGTTAGTGAGGAGAAACTCACAAGTAACACTATTCTTTGCCAGTGACAAAAAACTGTTTGCAGTACTTTCCCCACTGCGAATGCCAAGAACTTGGAATTTAAAGATCACAGCAAACAGCAGAGATAGGGTTTCGTCGCCTATTGGGACGAAGAAAATTGCCTGAAAACCATGTCGATGTGCTTGCCTAATGATTAAACCAGTAATACAACTACTATCAAACAACATATTCCATATGCTTGTAGTATGTTGTTGGTGTGCTCATACATTCCAGCTATATCTCAGTATTTCGTGTTTGTGGGTGCTGATTGTATGCATCAATTAGTTGATAAATTAGTTAAACTGACAAAGTGGGTTCCAGGAATTTACAGCATCATTGTTCCAATGAAGCCAAAAACCCTGCTGATGAAAGTAGGTTGGCGGCTCAGAAAAGTTGTTATATTTGTAAAGAACAGCTCAGTACAGATGCTATTGTGGTCGACCACGACCATCTGACGGGCGAATTCAGAGGCTGTGCACATAATAACTGTAAATTGAATTTCAAACTGCCTAAAAGACAACTAGTCACTGTTTTCCATAACCTGCAGAATTTTGATGCTCACTTTCTTACAAAGCCCTTGACTAAACATCACGTAACATTATACCACAGAACCTTGGTAATTGAAAATTCTGGAATAATTCAAGTGATTGGAATGACCCTAGAGAAATACAAACGTATCACAAATCAGATTCCCAATTGGATTGATTGCAATAGAAATGCACAATATTTGAAGTCAAGAGTTATTGATTCATTCCAATTCATGAGTGCCTCTCTGGAAACTTTGGCAGGCAATTTGCTACCTGCGAAATTGAGTATCACCTGCTCGATGTTTCCGGACAACACCCAATTCGAATTAGCAAAACAGAAGGGAGTTTTTCCTTATGACTTTGTTAAGTTGCCAGACAGTCTAATGTGCAAGTCACTCCCACCAAAGGATGCATTTCATAATGTGAATTAGAGGTGAAGGCATTAGTGATAAGGGCTACGCTCATGCCCAAGCCTCATGGGATGTGTTTAACTGCATAAACTTGCTGCAGTATGCCATTCATTACTTACATGTGGACAGTTGTTTGCTAGCAGATGTTTTTGAGAATTTCAGGACCGTATATTAGGCTCATTACAGTCTTGATCCTGCCATGTACATCACAGCTCTATGTCTTTCATGGGACACTTTATTGTCAACAATATGGACGGCTAGAGGTGTTTACTGATCCAGGCATGTACCTTTTTGTAGAACGTGGGGTTAGGGGCGGCATTACCCAGGTTTCAAAAATACATGTGGAATCCAAGAATGTTTACATGGGTGAGGACTACAACTACAGTGTGGCATCAAAATATATATGCTATTTCGACATCAACGGGCTGTACAGTCATACAATGTGGTTCAAGCTTCCGATTGATAATTTCGAGTGGATTGAGGCTGACATGTTCTCTTCATGGGATTTTGCAAACACCATGAATGATGGTGACACTTGTTTTGTAACAGAAGTTGATCTGTCTTTTCCAGAGGCATGTCATGATAAATTATCTGATCTGTCCTCGGTCCCAGAAAATGGCGTACCCCGAATAGCTCGCATGAGAAACTTTTTTTAACACTCACGCCACACAAGAAATATGTTATACGAGAGGTACACTGAGGCAGTACTTAATGTATGGGTCGAAACTTAAATCTGTTCATCGCACTTTGCACTTTGAGCAGAAGAATTGGATGGCTCCATACATCGAGTTTAACATTGAGAAATGTGCGAACACATTCGAAAAATCGTTTTTCAAGTTAATCAATAATTCCATTTATGGATAAACATTGCAGAATGTCTGCCGGGAAATGGACACAAAGTCGTTTCGAGGTATTACACGATCTATGGGGCTGCAGATCTGATAGGTCGTCCTACAGTCCAGGTGCGGCTGATTATCGATGAAAACTTGGTCCTTATCGAGGTGTCAAAGAGTTCTGTTGAATTCAACAAACCTTTGTACACTCGTGTTGCCATTCTCGACCTTTCAAAATTAACACTCAATGAATTTCACTCTCAGTACATATGTACAAAATTTCTTCCGCCGGCTTTGCACCCCCTCTATTGTGACACCGATTCCTTGGTATACTCTATTGCTTGTGATGACATATATAAAGTAATTACCCCAGATTTAAAGGTGTGGTTTGATTCATCCAACTAAGCACTCGATAATCTGCAACGATTCCTTCACAGGAACAGGGTGATGAAAGACGAATGTGCTGGGCGCATAATCACACACTTTGTGGGTTTATGTCCTAAGCTTAATGCATAAGTTGTTGCAAATGAGCAACATATACATAAGGTGAAGGGTTTAAAGCCAATGTGTTGCAATCACTCAGGTATGAGGATTATCGAGATTACCTCGAAAATTGTAGAAGTGTAATGGGGACCCAATATAAGTTCCATTCATGTGCTCATCAAGTCTACACCGAATGTGTAACAAAGGCAATGTTGTCAGGTATGGATGATAAGCGGTACATTGAGGCAGATGGAATATCAACCTTACCTTGGGGGCACTATATAATACCTGAGTAATTTTTTTCCCTCCATATAATAGTTTCAGCACCACAGTAAATTTATAGACCTCCCAGCACCACAGTGCCAATGTCGTCCATCTGCCAGCACAACATGCACCTCTTGTTCCACACTCATCACAGCTGTCTGCAACTGGTTGCATCATGTGTTGCGTAGCCACAACACTGCTGATACCTATTTGCCTAACTGCAAGGAATGGCAACTTCAGTATAAACTCTCTTGATACAACTGTCTTCGATTTAATTTCTCTTGCTATTTTACAAATAGGAAGAAGAAATTAACATCTTCATAATTGAAATTTATAATATATGTACATGTGAGTGTGTTGTAAGCAGTCATTTGGCATGTTTCAGTGTCTGAAAAATAAATTACCCAAATGTGACACCTAAAAAGAATGCCTACAGTGCGCGTCTGTATAATCTCCTCAAGAGATTGTAAATATTGCATATAGTTAGGAAAGAGACGACCTCCACATCGATATAGTTTGTAAATTTATTTTTAGATAATTTAGTAGAGTGTATGTTGATTTTTCTGTTTTCTTTTTGTATATAAATCTCTTAAATTGTGTATTGGTGTACGTAAATATTAACTTGATTTGTAAAGTTGCTAAAGTCTTAAAAAAAAAAAAAAAAAAAAAAAAAAAAAAAAAAAAAAAAAAAAAAAGTGAAATCATAATTTTTTTTTGTTTTAAATAGTTATTGCTTTTTGTGTATAAAATCTGTTAAATTGTGTTTTAGTGCATGTAAACATTAAGTTGATATGCAAAGGAGCTAAAGTCTTTTTGAGAAAAAGTAATGTGACATTTTTTTGTTGTAAATAGTTGTTGCTTTTTGTATATAAAATCTGTTAAATTGTGTTTTCGTGTATGCAAATATTAACTTGATTTGTAATGAAGCTTAAGTCTTTTAGAAAAATATTTTTTTAGTAAGTAAAGGCCTGTTTTGGTTCATAATGTCAGAAAATAATGATTTTTGTAAAGTAATCTTGTTTTTGCCCTAAAGTATTTTATTTGGTAAAACAATATTGGTGATTGAACAAATGATTGCTGTAAATTGAATATTTTTGTGTGATATTGTAAATATTTTCATTATAAGAATGATTTTGCAAATAATATTTTATAATAAAATTTTTTCATGTTAAAAAGGAATAGTGTGTGTATTTTTTTAAATACCTCATGTCAATAACTTTTCTTTTAAATAATATCTAAACTTTGATGGTAACAGGCTAAGTATATGCCACGAAAGAAACCTGCACTGGAATGAATAAGTTTTTGCAAAGAAACAAGGCAGCAGGTTAAAAACCTTCGTCCACTCAGACTGCTTAAATTCAATGTTGGTGTAGGAGACACGATGCCCTACTGGCCAAATTTTGTGACATCCCAAGGGGACATATTGAAAGCAAGCCCCAAATACCTTTACAGAGGCAGGTAAAAAAATACCTCTGACTGCCCTTGCCTACAAGAAAGTTTCTTCATCTAAAACTTTTATGTCTCTATCGAACAGAATCCAACAAAATTTCTAAATATAAAAAATGTTTCATTCTACATACACACAGATTACAGTTCTTCAAGATACAACACAATGATGCCTGGTGAAGAAAACAAACACGAAAATTAAATTCAAACTCTGTCACAAACATGAATTCTTATTGCAAGCGTCTGACCTATGCTTCGATGCAAGTAGATTATTATGAAACAAATTATTTGGGGTACAATTTTCTATCCTTAGTTACTTTATTGTAGATTATTCTATATTTAACTTATCAGAATAGACATACACTATTGTGTTAGTTAAAAGTTGTTGGAAAACTGGACTAAAGTTTAAAATGGCTTGTAAGATTGTTGGATATGGGTATAAAGATTGCTATAAACTGGGATAAAAAGTATGATTTAAAACAATTTATATTTTTAATCGAATTTATTGTGCGTTGAAGACATTTGGAATGTATTTCTTAGTGATGAGGAAAATAAAGTTTCATTGGTGGGAGTTGTGGATTTTTTTTAATTTGCTGGGAATATGTCAACCTCTCGTGTCTCGAAAAATAGGAGGAAGATTCAGTGTCTGAGTGAAAATAACAGTTTGTAGGGAGGAGGGGAAATAGCCCAGGTCAGTTCAAAATATGCTACCGTCTGCCTAGGGAAACAATCGCTTTGACCTTGACGCAAACCTCCATTCATAGCCGATGCAGTACTCTGGTGTTGAAGGGAGTGGGAGTGGCCAGTTCCCAAGATATCCCAACAAACCTGCTACTTGAGTGTTCTAGGGGGATGAGGTAGTGCATGGATTTGAATCGATAGCTCCTTCCATGGACAGGGCCAGTCAACCGAAAAACAGGTATAATTGCAGTGTTGGAAGGGCCAGTTCTTGGGTGGTGTGTGCGGAGGGGGTGTTTGCCGCTAAACAGGTTCTTGCAGTTTTGGATCGACACCAGGGTGCATGTCACGGAGCGCTCCACATATATATTGTCAGGCTCTCGATGTAAGATCGACTCAGTGCTTCACTGAGCTCACAGCCGGACATACGTGTTTTGGGAGAGGTGCAATTTTATCATGCATGTTAATCAATTAATTTCTTTTTACATGTAGATTATGTTCCTCCTCGCCAGTCTCACAGGGTGATGGATGTGTAAGTTATGTCCGAGAGGCATAATATATATCTTGCTCATTTAATTTATAGGGACATTTTGTTGTAGATTGTTAATTGCATACTCACATAATTGTGCTATACTTCTATCTCGTGTAAATTATATCTCTAAACTCAGGGTAGTAAATCACATTATGTTTAATTCCATACTGGAGTAATTGCACTTATTATTCAGGTAGTCATCTCAAATTTGCGATTCGATGAATGCATTTTATTCATATGTAGAACACTCAGAAATTCTCTAACATTTAATTGCATCTGGAAAACAGTCATCGCCTATTTAATTGTTTGTCATTACTAGCATATAAATTCTATAATTAAAAGTAGCCTATATACCAACACTGCCTATGGGCAATATCCCTACAAACACATCAAAATTAGGAAAATAAGACAAATGACCCTTAGCCCACTCTTGCACTCAACTCAAAACCTATATAACACATTGCAACCCACCACTCTGGTCAGTCGACACTAGCCACCACACCGTCAACATCGTACAGAGCTCCTGCTACCCCCTCCCAAAAAGAAATAAAGAAGTACAACAAGAAAATCAAGAGAAATCAAAAAAATATATTAATCCAATTAAAAGTTAACCCTTTTTTAATCAACCCTTTCATTAAATTTAACCCTTGCAATCTTTGATCGGATAAAAATCGGATTAAGATTGAATTAAGGGCTAACCCTTTCAATAAAATCGACAATCCATCAATTAATCCCAATTAATCCAAGGTGGGGTGAAACCCGCCCGCCCCTACTACTTTTGCAACCATAATTATCGGAAAATTCACACGATAATAGGTACGCCAGATTCGTGGGGCCACTGCGATCAAACGTTTGGCCGTAATAAAAAATGATCCGTGTATTTTCTTCGCAGTTTTCAATTAAATCCATGATATTCCTTCGCCTCAAGCAAACAAGGCTTACCCGAGTCTACAAAATTACACCAAAGGGACAACGCACCGCATTAGTGCGCATTCAGTGTAATACTATTCTGCATAAGAACTATTTCTTACTAGGTATTACCAACACACCTATTTTCTCACTATGTTCATTCATACTAATTATAAAAATAATGTCGTGATTTAACCACAAATAAGTAGGCTACTTTGTTGTTAGCAGAAGTATAAAACGCTTGTGATACATAAAATAACTAGGAAACAACCAAACACGTCATACATGGGGTGATTTTTTCAAATGTTTCATTCAAAAAGTTTGAAGAAACCGCAAATAGATTATATTTCCTACACAGCTCAGTGCGTGGCGTCCATGACGACCGGAATGACTAGCATCGAAGATGACGTATAGATGTTAAGGCCGGTATCACGATGACTTCATGTTACACGTAACATGCATCACACTATACGTTCACGTGCGCGTAAAATGAGGTATTTATAGGTGGTATGTTATGATGCTAACCTTTGTGTAACCTTTGTACGTAACCTTTGTGTCCTGAATAAAGATGTCGGGGATAAGTATTGTTGCTTTTTCAGATTGAATAATGTAAAAGCTCAAGTTGTAGGACATATTTGTGTCATAAGATTAATGCAGCTAGAACAGGTTGTAAAAGTATGGCGTAAGTGATTTCTACAAACTTTGATAACAACTAGATCGCCGAAACCTCGAGAACGAAACGTCTCTGGGATATATAGGCATGTTTATTGTGTATTTAGGAATAAATCATGTAATAAAAAATTAAATCGTGTTGGTTTAAGTATTCCTACTAAAAGTTGAAAACTTAAGAGTAAATATTCTGCATTTCATGAAAGAATTTCTGCACACATGAGAAAAGTAATTGAAGAACTGTGGCAATGTAAATCACCCAAAATATTTAAGAATAAAAAAATATATATCCTAGCCTGACTTCTATTACACTTTAGTTCTCATTTCCGGGAGAAAATTATACATGCAGTACATTAATTAAAAACGGAACAGACGACATCGTGAAAATAAAAACAAACCAAAGAAAACCCAACATCGTCGCTATTGTGATTAGCCAGTGAGATCATGTGGCGCAGAGTCACTTATCACGTATCACGATATAGCTAGATATTAACAAGCTTTATAACGTGAACATTTACGTGAAATGTTCGTGATACTTCTCTTTGAAACACATTAGTTAAAGTGTGGTCGGCTTATGTAAACGTGTTATTCGTTACGTGTTACATGATACGTGAAGTCATCGTAATGCTGGCCTAATTGAAAATAACGATAATGCTAAGTTAACACAGTGGGCTTCATTTTAACTTAAATCTGAATATTGCTTATATGCTGCTCACGGTAAATTGAGCATTTTTGAAAACCCTGCTCAAGATCTCCTTTCATGCGCGTTGTTTATTATTCCGCCTTACGTACCCCTAATATTAACATTGTCATAGGCCTCATCACTTTATTCATACGTCGGACAAGTGAAACTGTGAAATTATTAGAAAAGTAAATAATTTACAAATCTGATCATTTTTACACTTCCATGCATAAAAAAAAATAGAAAGCGAAAGAAATAGTTTGGATTATCAGAAATGGTTGCCTAGCACTTTTTATCCAAAGTTAAGATATGGAACTACTTCCCATTCATCGTTACCAACTGTACTGGGCACATGTCACTAAGTCTGACCGGTGAAATATACGCTTTGCAGAAGTTACATTTTTCCAAGGTTGATTTCAAAAGTGCTCACTTTATCGCTAACAGCCTTTACCTAAGTAGCCTAAAGTCACGCAGGGATCTGAGCGTGAACCAGTGGAGAGTGGTATCGAGAAATTTGGGCGGCTCTTAACATCGACGGTCTTGAGAACCGACGAGATGTAGCTAGGAGAATAGAGAGCGACGTAGGAATGCAAGGGCGGGGAAAACGGGAGAGCCCCGAGAAAACCCACTGACCAGCGGCAACATACGGCACGATTCACACGTGTGATAATTGGGAGTGATCATACCGGGAACCGAATTCGTTTCGCCTTGCTGGGGAAGCTAGCGCTGTAGACGCAGCGCTACCTCGGCCCCTCCAGAAGCTAGAGCTTCCTGCCAAGGCTGAGTAAAAAACTTCGGATACATCATCTTCGGTCGTGGCCGAAAGAGCAAATTTTGTTGACAAAATGATCACGCGACCCGATCTTGTATATAAAAATGGCGACGTAGTTGATCAAAAGGCAAAATCAGCGCCATGTTGCTTTTTTGACGTTCAAAACACATATGCAAATGCGTAATTAAAACATTTTTTTAAAACAAGTAAATGATCAAAAATACACTAGGCATGTTTTAAAATGCAAGTGAGTGTAGTGCTTTGTTTATGAATTTTGTAAAAAAAATTTTTTTCAAAGACGTTATTGAATAATTTATTATTTTCTTATTTACTAAATTATTCGCCGCATTCCAGTAATTATTGTAGAAATATTACGTCCGTTTCAAGCATTAAACTTAGATAAAAAATGATTTTCACTCTAAACGTAAAAATGTGTTGCCGGGAGTGCTAAACAAGTGACTGTCGACGTCCGAATTGAATATTACGCAGAGACAAATTACAAAATAACCAAATTCGTCATTTCGTACACTGTCTTAGATTTATGGTTGCAAAGGAAAAAATTAACTAAACTGAAATGCTGTTATAACTGTTCGGTAACATTTGTGAATTGTTCAGCAAGAAGTACGTATGGGAAACCATTTCAAGAGATACATAACTAACTGCAAACAAAAAAGGGATCTAACACCTTAAATTTAATTATGCAAGTAAAACTTCTTGGGTACGGTTATGAAATAATCAAAGAGAAAACAAGACTAGCGAAAAATTGAAATTAGTTTCAAAAGAAAAATAAATTTTAAAATAGCACATTTGTTAAAATAGATAACAAAAAAAAAAAAAGTCTGAAATGAAAACAGATACAGATACTATACTATCAACACTTGTAAGTTGCAAACAAAGGATGCACGTAATATTTAATGTAAAAGGGGAAAATAAATAAGAAAGTAACGAAAGTTTAAATCGAAAACAAGAAGTTACCCGTAAATTAGTACCTAATCCTTTATTACAATTAACACAACGTGAACAAAAAGTTGCCATAATTGTTTAAAACAAACAAGTATGCCACACACTTTACCTGGGTTAAAACAAAAATTAATCGAAACTTATTATACACAAGAAAAAACAGTTAGTCCAGACGGTTACAATAAAATGGAAAAACAAATATATTTAAAAATAGAAAAAAAATTATATAAAAAAACATAAAATGACGCTAAAAGAAAACCAAAACTATTATCTGAAAAGGAAAATAAAAAAGAACATACCGAACCAGAAGATGAAGCGTACTTGAAGTAAATAACTATATTCATTCTGGCGACAACACAATTGCTGCCATCTTCCCTTGAAATGTTCACAACCAAAGAGGGCAAAATAACAGGAGACGACGAAGTAGATGAAAGAACAGGTGACAAAGCTGTAGTAGACGTGATTGTAAAAGAATCTGCAGAGGTAACGGCCGAGTCCGCTGGGGTAGTGAGAGGTGCAGAAGAGGTACTGTGTGATGCGTGAGAAGTGGTGGCGGATGAAGCAGAAATAGTGGGAGATGTGGCAGAGGTACTGTGTGATGATGCAGAGGTGATGGGATATGGGGAAGAGGTGGAGAGAGATGGGGCAGTGGGAATGTGTGATGGAGCAGAGACTGTGTGAGCTGTGGCAGAGGTTGAGTGTGATGGGGAGGAAGTGGTGTAGGATGTTGCAGCAGTAGTGTAAGATGTGGCAGAGTTGGTGTAGGATGGTGTAGAAATCGAATGAGAGGGGTCAGAGGAGGTATGTGATGCTGCAGATGTAGTGTGAGATGCTTCAGAAGCGATATGAGATGCATCAGAGTTAGTATGGGGATCAGAAGTGGTGGTGTGTGATGGGGAAGTAATGGTTTGAGATGAGCCAGAAGTTATATGGGAAGGGGCAAAGGGTGTGTGATGGTATAGAAGTGCTAGTTGAAGTAGGGGGAGTTGTGGTGTGAGATTGAGGAGATGTGTGGGATGCTGCGGAGGTGGTGTGAGATGTGTCAGAAGAAGTGTGGGATGTGACAGAAGTAGTGTGAAAAGTGGCAGAGGTGGTGGGAGTGGACGCTGGGGTAGTGAGAGGTGCAGAAGAGGTACTGTGTGATGCGTGAGAAGTGGTGGGGGAAGAAGCAGAAATAGAGGGAGATGGGGCAGAGGTACTGTGTGATGATGCAGAGGTGATGGGATATGGGGAAGAGGTGGAGAGAGATGGGGCAGTGGGAATGTGTGATGGAGCAGAGACGGTGTGAGCTGTGGCAGAGGTTGAGTCTGATGGGGAGGAAGTGGTGTAGGATGTTGCAGCAGTAGTGTAAGATGTGGCAGAGTTGGTGTAGGATGGTGTAGAAATGGAATGAGAGGGGTCAGAGGAGGTATGTGATGCTGAAGATGTAGTGTGAGATGCTTCAGAAGCGGTATGAGATGCATCAGAGTTAGTATGGAGATAGAAGTGGTGGTGTGTGATGGGGAAGTAATGGTTTGAGATGAACCAGAAGTTATATGGGAAGGGTCAAAGGTGGTGTGTGATGGCATAGAAGAGCTAGAGGAAGTAGGGGGAGTTGTGGTGTGAAATTGAGGAGACGTGTGGGATGCTGCGGAGGTGGTGTGAGATGTGTCAGAAGAAGTGTGGGATGTGACAGAAGTAGTGTGAAATGTGGCAGAGGTGGCGGGAGAGGCGACTGGGGTAGTGAGAGGTAGAGAAGAGGTACTGTGTGATGCGTGAGAAGTGGTGGGGGATGAAGCCGAAATAGTGGGATGATGGGGCAGAGGTACTGTGTGATGATACAGAGGTGATGGGATATGGTGAAGAGGTGGAGAGAGATGGGGCAGTGGGAATGTGTGATGGAGCAGAGACGGTGTGAGCTGTGGCAGAGGTTGAGTGTGATGGGGAGGAAGTGGTGTAGGATGTTGCAGCAGTAGTGTAAGATGTGGCAGAGTTGGTGTAGGATGGTGTAGAAATGGAATGAGAGGGGTCAGAGGAGGTATGTGATGCTGCAGTTGTAGTGTGAGATGCTTCAGAAGCGGTATGAGATGCATCAGAGTTAGTATGGGATCAGAAGTGGTGGTGTGTGATGGGGAAGTAATGGTTTGAGATGAGCCAGAAGTTATATGGGAAGGGGCAAAGGTGGTTGTGTGATTGCATAGAAGAGCTAGTGGAAGTAGGGGAGTTGTGGTGTGAAATTGAGGAGACGTGTGGGATGCTGCGGAGGTGGTGTGAGATGCGTCAGAAGAAGTGTGGGATGTGACAGAAGTAGTGTGAAATGTGGCAGAGGTGGGGGAGAGGCCGGCTGGGTAGTGAGAGGTAGAGAAGAGGTACTGTGTGATGCGTGAGAAGTGGTGGGGGATGAAGCAGAAATAGTGGGTGATGGGGCAGAGGTACTGTGTGATGATACAGAGGTGATGGGATATGGTGAAGAGGTGGAGAGAGAGTGGGGCAGTGGGAATGTGTGATGGAGCAGAGACGGTGTGAGCTGTGGCAGAGGTTGAGTTGATGGGGAGGAAGTGGTGTAGGATGTTGCAGCAGTAGTGTAAGATGTGGCAGAGTTGGTGTAGGATGGTGTAGAAATGGAATGAGAGGGGTCAGAGGAGGTATGTGATGCTGCAGTTGTAGTGTGAGATGCTTCAGAAGCGGTATGGATGCATCAGAGTTAGTATGGGATCAGAAGTGGTGGTGTGTGATGGGGAAGTAATGGTTTGAGATGAGCCAGAAGTTATATGGGAAGGGGCAAAGGTGGTGTGTGATTGCATAGAAGAGCTAGTGGAAGTAGGGGGAGTTGTGGTGTGAAATTGAGGAGACGTGTGGGATGCTGCGGAGGTGGTGTGAGATGGTCAGAAGAAGTGTGGGATGTGACAGAAGTAGTGTGAAATGTGGCAGAGGTGGCGGGAGAGGCGGCTGGGGTAGTGAGAGGTAGAGAAGAGGTACTGTGTGATGCGTGAGAAGTGGTGGGGGATGAAGCAGAAATAGTGGGTGATGGGGCAGAGGTACTGTGTGATGATACAGAGGATGGGATATGGTGAAGAGGTGGAGAGAGATGGGGCAGTGGGAATGTGTGATGGAGCAGAGACGGTGTGAGCTGTGGCAGAGGTTGAGTCTGATGGGGAGGAAGTGGTGTAGGATGTTGCAGCAGTAGTGTAAGATGTGGCAGAGTTGGTGTAGGATGGTGTAGAAATGGAATGAGAGGGGTCAGAGGAGGTATGTGATGCTGCAGTTGTAGTGTGAGATGCTTCAGAAGCGGTATGGATGCATCAGAGTTAGTATGGGGATCAGAAGTGGTGGTGTGTGATGGGGAAGTAATGGTTTGAGATGAGCCAGAAGTTATATGGGAAGGGGCAAAGGTGGTTTGTGATTGCATAGAAGAGTAGTGGAAGTAGGGGGAGTTGTGGTGTGAGATTGAGGAGACGTGTGGGATGATGCGGAGGGGTGTGAGATGTGTCAGAAGAAGTGTGGAGATGTGACAGAAGTAGTGTGAAATGTGGCAGAGGTGGCGGGAGAGGCGGCTGGGGTAGTGAGAGGAGAGAAGAGGTACTGTGTGATGCGTGAGAAGTGGTGGGGGATGAAGCAGAAATAGTGGGTGATGGGGCAGAGGTACTGTGTGATGATGACAGAGGTGATGGGATATGGTGGAAGAGGTGGAGAGAGATGGGGCAGTGGGAATGTGTGATGGAGCAGAGACGGTGTGAGCTGTGGCAGAGGTTGAGTCTGATGGGGAGGAAGTGGTGTAGGATGTTGCAGCAGTAGTGTAAGATGTGGCAGAGTTGGTGTAGGATGGTGTAGAAATGGAATGAGAGGGGTCAGAGGAGGTATGTGATGCTGCAGTTGTAGTGTGAGATGCTTCAGAAGCGGTATGGATGCATCAGAGTTAGTATGGGGATCAGAAGTGGTGGTGTGGATGGGGAAGTAATGGTTTGAGATGAGCCAGAAGTTATATGGGAAGGGGCAAAGGTGGTTTGTGATGCATAGAAGAGTAGTGGAAGTAGGGGGAGTTGTGGTGTGAGATTGAGGAGACGTGTGGGATGCTGCGGAGGTGGTGTGAGATGTGTCAGAAGAAGTGTGGGATGTGACAGAAGTAGTGTGAAATGTGGCAGAGGTGGCGGGAGAGGCGGTGGGGTAGTGAGAGGTAGAGAAGAGGTACTGTGTGATGCGTGAGAAGTGGTGGGGGATGAAGCAGAAATAGTGGGGATGGGGCAGAGGTACTGTGTGATGATACAGAGGTGATGGGATATGGTGAAGAGGTGGAGAGAGATGGGGCAGTGGGAATGTGTGATGGAGCAGAGACGGTGTGAGCTGTGGCAGAGGTTGAGTCTGATGGGGAGGAAGTGGTGTAGGATGTTGCAGCAGTAGTGTAAGATGTGGCAGAGTTGGTGTAGGATGGTGTAGAAATGGAATGAGAGGGTCAGAGGAGGTATGTGATGCTGCAGTTGTAGTGTGAGATGCTTCAGAAGCGGTATGGATGCATCAGAGTTAGTATGGGGATCAGAAGTGGTGGTGTGTGATGGGGAAGTAATGGTTTGAGATGAGCCAGAAGTTATATGGGAAGGGCAAAGGTGGTTTGTGATTGCATAGAAGAGCTAGTGGAAGTAGGGGGAGTTGTGGTGTGAGATTGAGGGGACGTGTGGGATGATGCGGAGGAGGTGTGGGGGTGTCAGAAGAAGTGTGGATGTGACAGAAGTAGTGGAAATGTGGCAGAGGTGGGGGAGAGGCCGCTGGGGTAGTGAGAGGTAGCAGAAGAGGTACTGTGTGATGCGTGAGAAGTGGTGGGGGATGAAGCGAAATAGTTGGAGATGGGGCAGAGGTACTGTGTGATGATGCAGAGGTGATGGGAGATGGGGAAGAGGATGGAGAGAGATGGGGCAGTGGGAACGTGTGATGGAGCAGAGACGGTGTGAGCTGTGGCAGAGGTTGAGTGTGATGGGGAGGAAGTGGTGTAGGATGTTGCAGCAGTAGTGTAAGATGTGGCAGAGTTGGTGTAGGATGGGGTGTAGGATGGTGTAGAAATGGAATGAGAGGGGTCAGAGGAGGTATGTGATGCTGCAGTTGTAGTGTGAGATGCATCAGAAGCGGTATGCGATGCATCAGAGTTAGTATGGGGATCAGAAGTGGTGGTGTGTGATGGGGAAGTAATGGTTTGAGATGAACCAGAAGTTATATGGGAAGGGTCAAAGGTGGTGTGTGATTGCATAGAAGAGCTAGTGGAAGTAGGGGGAGTTGTGGTGTGAGATTGAGGAGACGTGTGGGATGATGCGGAGGTGGTGTGAGGTGTGTCAGAAGAAGTGTGGGATGTGACAGAAGTAGTGGGAAATGTGGCAGAGGTGGGGGAGAGGCCGCTGGGGTAGTGAGAGGTGCAGAAGAGGTACTGTGTGATGCGTGAGAAGTGGTGGGGGATGAAGCAGAAATAGTTGGAGATGGGGCAGAGGTACTGTGTGATGATGCAGAGGTGATGGGAGATGGGGAAGAGATGGAGAGAGATGGGGCAGTGGGAACGTGTGATGGAGCAGAGACGGTGAGAGCTGTGGCAGAGGTTGAGTGTGATGGGGAGGAAGTGGTGTAGGATGTTGCAGCAGTAGTGTAAGATGTGGCAGAGTTGGTGTAGGATGGTGTAGAAATGGAATGAGAGGGGTCAGAGGAGGTATGTGATGCTACAGATGTAGTGTGAGATGCTTCAGAAGCGGTATGATATGCATCAGAGTTAGTATGGGGATCAGAAGTGGTGGTGTGTGATGGGGAAGTAATGGTTTGAGATGAGCCAGAAGTTATATGGGAAGGGGCAAAGGTGGTGTGTGATGGCATAGAAGAGTTAGTGGAAGTAGGGGGAGTTGTGGTGTGAGATTGAGGAGACGTGTGGGATGCTGCGGAGGTGTGTGAGATGTGTCAGAAGAAGTGTGGGATGTGACAGAAGTAGTGTGAAATGTGGCAGAGGTGGCCGGAGAGGCGGTTGGGGTAGTGAGAGGTAGAGAAGAGGTACTGTGTGATGCGTGAGAAGTGGTGGGGGATGAAGCAGAAATAGTGGGTGATGGGGCAGAGGTACTGTGTGATGATACAGAGGTAATGGGATATGGTGAAGAGGTGGAGAGAGATGGGCCAGTGGGAATGTGTGATGGAGCAGAGACGGTGTGAGCTGTGGCAGAGGTTGAGTCTGATGGGGAGGAAGTGGTGTAGGATGTTGCAGCAGTAGTGTAAGATGTGGCAGAGTTGGTGTAGGATGGTGTAGAAATGGAATGAGAGGGGTCAGAGGAGGTATGTGATGCTGCAGTTGTAGTGTGAGATGCATCAGAAGCGGTATGCGATGCATCAGAGTTAGTATGGGGATCAGAAGTGGTGGTGTGTGATGGGGAAGTAATGGTTTGAGATGAGCCAGAAGTTATATGGGAAGGGGCAAAGGTGGTTTGTGATTGCATAGAAGAGCTAGTGGAAGTAGGGGGAGTTGTGGTGTGAGATTGAGGAGACGTGTGGGATGATGCGGAGGAGGTGTGAGGTGTGTCAGAAGAAGTGTGGGATGTGACAGAAGTAGTGTGAAATGTGGCAGAGGTGGTGGGAGGGGCCGCTGGGGTAGTGAGAGGAGCAGAAGAGGTACTGTGTGATGCGTGAGAAGTGGTGGGGGATGAAGCAGAAATAGTGGGAGATGGGGCAGAGGAACTGTGTGATGATGCAGAGGTGATGGGATATGGGGAAGAGGTGGAGAGAGATTGGGCAGTGGGAATGTGTGATGGAGCAGAGACGGTGTGAGCTGTGGCAGATGTTGAGTGTGATGGGGGGGAAGTGGTGTAGGATGTTGCAGCAGTAGTGTAAGATGTGGAAGAGTTGGTGTAGGATGGTGTAGAAATGGAATGAGAGGGGTCAGAGGAGGTATGTGATGCTGCAGATGTAGTGTGAGATGCTTCAGGAGCGGTATGAGATGCATCAGAGTTAGTATGGGGATCAGAAGTGGTGGTGTGTGATGGGGAAGTAATGGTTTGAGATGAGCCAGAAGTTATATGGGAAGGGGCAAAGGTGGTTTGTGATGGCATAGAAGAGCTAGTGGAAGTAGGGGGAGTTGTGGTGTGAGATTGAGGAGACGTGTGGGATGCTGCAGAGGTGGTGTGAGATGTGTCAGAAGCAGTGTGAGATGTGACAGAAGTAGTGTGAAATGTGGCAGAGGTGGTGGGAGAGGCCGCTGGGGTAGTGAGAGGTGCAGAAGAGGTACTGTGTGATGCGTGAGAAGTGGTGGGGGATGAAGCAGAAATAGTTGGAGATGGGGCAGAGGTACTGTGTGATGATGCAGAGGTGATGGGATATGGTGAAGAGGTGGAGAGAGATGGGGCAGTGGGAATGTGTGATGGAGCAGAGACGGTGTGAGCTGTGGCAGAGGTTGAGTGTGATGGGGAGGAAGTGGTGTAGGATGTTGCAGCAGTAGTGTAAGATGTGGCAGAGTTGGTGTAGGATGGTGTAGAAATGGAATGAGAGGGTCAGAGGAGGTATGTGATGCTGCAGTTGTAGTGTGGGATGCTTCAGAAGCGGTATGAGATGCATCAGAGTTAGTATGGGGATCAGAAGTGGTGGTGTGTGATGGGGAAGTAATGGTTTGAGATGAGCCAGAAGTTATATGGGAAGGGGAAAAGGTGGTTTGTGATTGCATAGAAGAGCTAGTGGAAGTAGGGGGAGGTGTGGTGTGAGATTGAGGAGACGTGTGGGATGCTGCGGAGGTGGTGTGAGATGTGTCAGAAGAAGTGTGGGATGTGACAGAAGTAGTGTGAAATGTGGCAGAGGTGGCGGGAGAGGCGGCTGGTGTAGTGAGAGGAGCAGAAGAGGTACTGTGTGATGCGTGAGAAGTGGTGGGGATGAAGCAGAAATAGTGGGTGATGGGGCAGAGGTACTGTGTGATGATACAGAGGTAATGGGATATGGTGAAGAGGTGGAGAGAGATGGGGCAGTGGGAATGTGTGATGGAGCAGAGACGGTGTGAGCTGTGGCAGAGGTTGAGTGTGATGGGGAGGAAGTGGTGTAGGATGTTGCAGCAGTAGTGTAAGATGTGGCAGAGTTGTTGTAGGATGGTGTAGAAATGGAATGAGAGGTGTCAGAGGAGGTATGTGATGCTGCAGATGTAGTGTGAGATGCATCAGAAGCGGTATGCGATGCATCAGAGTTAGTATGGGTATCAGAAGTGGTGGTGTATGATGGGGAAGTAATGGTTTGAGATGAGCCAGAAGTTATATGGGAAGGGGCAAAGGTGGTTTGTGATTGCATAGAAGAGCTAGTGGAAGTAGGGGGAGTTGTGGTGTGAGATTGAGGAGACGTGTGGGATGAGGCGGAGGAGGTGTGAGGTGTGTCAGAAGAAGTGTGGGATGTGACAGAAGTAGTGTGAAATGTGGCAGAGGTGGTGGGAGAGGCCGCTGGGGTAGTGAGAGGAGCAGAAGAGGTACTGTGTGATGCGTGAGAAGTGGTGGGGGATGAAGCAGAAATAGTTGGAGATGGGGCAGAGGTACTGTGTGATGATGCAGAGGTGATGGGAGATGGGGAAGAGGTGGAGAGAGATGGTGCAGTGGGAATGTGTGATGGAGCAGATACTGTTTGAGCTGTGGCAGAGGTTGAGTGTGATTGGGAGGAAGTGGTGTATAATGTTGCAGCAGTAGTGTAAGATGTGGCAGAGTTGGTGTAGGATGGTGTAGAAATGGAATGAGTGGGGTCAGAGGAGTTATGTGATGCTGCAGATGTAGTGTGAGATGCTTCAGAAGCGGTATGAGATGCATCAGAGTTAGTATGGGGATCAGAAGTGGTGGTGTGTGATGGGGAAGTAATGGTTTGAGATGAGCCAGAAGTTATATGGGAAGGGGCAAAGGTGGTGTGTGATGGCATAGAAGAGCTAGTGGAAGTAGGGGGAGTTGTGGTGTGAGATTGAGGAGACATGTGGGATGCTGCGGAGGTGGTGTGAGATATGTCAGAAGAAGTGTGGGATGTGACAGAAGTAGTGTGAAATGTGGCAGATTTGCCGGGAGAGGCGGCTGGGGTAGTGAGAGGTAGAGAAGAGGTACTGTGTGATGCGTGAGAAGTGGTGGCGGATGAAGCAGAAATTGTGGGAGATGGGGCAGAGGTACTGTGTGATGATGCAGAGGTGATGGGATATGGGGAAGAGGTGGAGAGAGATGGAGCACTGGAATGTGTGTTGGAGCAGAGACTGTGTGAGCTGTGGCAGAGGTTGAGTGTAATGGGGAGGAAGTGGTGTAGGATGTTGCAGCAGTAGTGTAAGATGTGGCAGAGTTGGTGTAGGATGGTGTAGAAATGGAATGAGAGGGGTCAGAGGAGGTATGTGATGCTGCAGATGTAGTGTGAGATGCTTCAGAAGCGGTATGAGATGCATCAGAGTTAGTATGGGGATCAGAAGTGGTGGTGTGTGATGGGGAAGTAGTGGTTTGAGATGAGCCAGAAGTTATATGGGAAGGGGAAAAGGTGGTTTGTGATTGCATAGAAGAGCTAGTGGAAGTAGGGGGAGTTGTGGTGTGAGATTGAGGAGACGTGTGGGATGCTGCGGAGGTGGTGTGAGATGTGTCAGAAGAAGTGTGGGATGTGACAGAAGTAGTGTGAATGTGGCAGAGGTGGCGGGAGTGGCCGCGGGGGTAGTGAGAGTTTCAGATGTGGTGATGTGTGATGTTGCCGAGGTAGTGTGGGATGGAGCATAGGAAGTGGGAGATGGGGGAGAGGTTTTGTGTGATGATGCAGAGGTGTTGGGATATCGTTTGGAGGTGGAGAGAGATGGGGCAGAGGTAATTTGTGATGGGGCTGAGATGGTGTGTGCCATGGCGGAGGTTGTGTGAGTTGAGGAAGAGTTGGTGTATTTTGCTGTGGAGATGGAATGAGATGTGGAAGAGGAGATATGTGTATCTTCAGAGTTAATGTGGGATTCTGTAGATGTGGTATGAGATGCATTAGAGTTAGTATGCTGTTCTGTAGAGGTAGTGTGCGATTTAGCAGAGGTGGTGTGAGATGTTTCAAAGTTAGTGGAAAATGGGGACGAGGTTGTGTGGAATGGGGCATTGGTGGTATGAGATGTGTCAGAAGTTGTTTGGTATGTGACAGAAATGGTTTGTGATTGGACAGGTGTTGTGCGAGATGCTGTTGAGGAGGTGTGTGACTGGACAGATGTGGAGTGAAATGGGGATGATGTGGTGTGAGATGGGGCAATGGTGGTGTGATGTGCTGAAGATGTGGTCTGAGTTGGGGCAGTGGTCGTGTGCGATGGGGCAGACGTTGTGTAAGATGGTGCAGATGTAGTGTGAAATTCTGCAGTGTTTGTGGGATATGGCGCAGAGGTAGTGTGAGTTGTGAAAGAGGTTGTGTGTAGTGGGGTAGAGATAGTATGAGATATAGAAGAAGCTAATTTTGTTGTAATAGTAGTTGGAATTGTATGTGATGCTTTAGTAATATTGATATTTTCTTCATCATTTTGCTGTGATTTTATCTGTATTCCATTTTGCTGATTAGGTTCTCTCGTCCATGGTGGGTCACTCGAGTATTTGTATGTCAAGTGTGCTGTTGTTTGTATTCCTTCCTTTCCGTGCTTTTTTTGTAAGACTGTTGTATTATTTTGCAGCCATGTGAGTTCTTTTTCCGCCACATCTGAAACAGAAGGGATTAAATTAATATAATCAATAATAATATAATCAATTGGAATAATATATTTTTGTATCAGTTTGCTTAAATTATTTTATATCAACACATTGTTTTTTATTTTATATAAATGTATGTGTGAAGAGTTATTGCACACAAAATTCATTGCTTGAGAAAAGGAAATCTCACATCATAAAAGTTTGAAAGCAGTAGCATGAGATATATAGCGTATGTATACAACATGAATCATCTGAAATATTCACCTCAAACATTTAGGCTATGAATGGTGTTATTAATGTGCTAGTTTCACATAATATAAGCCTATTATAGGGCTCAATTGCAGCCCAGACAAAGATTTTAAAAAGCATGAGAATGTGTTTTTTTTTTAAAACAAAGCTGTGTTTCTTAAAATGGAAAAATACCTATTTATAATTTCTCTACTCCGCCTTCGTGGTGCTTTGGCTTCCCTGCCGCTCCTTGTTATTTCATTCCCTTCATAATTCCCTCCGTTTCACGTTGGCGCGGCGACGTTTAATTCGATTGGTACCTTTATTAATCCGAGTGCTCAGTCTTCTGCTAAGCGCTCGGCACGGCCATTTCTACTCCCACCAGTCTGTGAACCATCACGTCTAGATTTTGTTCGTGGCCCATATTGGGTCTTCACTTAATTTGGTCTTGGCTACACCAACCAGCTTAGTAGCTGTACGTAATACTTTGAGTTTTTGACGATGGTCGAAGGGCGAGAGCTCAAGTTGGTTCGCCTTTTAATGAGTTAGTGTATTTTTGAAGGTTTTAAAGCTGGGCTAGTTATCGGAGATTTAGGGGTGCGCATATTACTGTAGTATTCAAAACTTTGGTTTTGGCAGTCCGTTGTGTAAAATGCATGGCTTGGATCATCTTACTCAGTGCGTGCGAATGCACCACTGCGAATTTTAATGTTTGTAGTGTAGCTAGTCATTTCTCTGAACGTAATATTGCTTGTTGTGTTTGCGAGTCGCCTGGAAATTTAATGGCATAATAGAATGTGACCGCACCAGCTCGCTCACTTACTTCAGCATTATACATGTTAACCCAACTGTGTCAAATAATATTGGTATGTGCTCTAATATATGTTGCTCGTTTGTTATCTTTTAACTCAAATTTTAAAATGTTGTTGTGATGTTCATGTTTTATTCCTCTAGGCTATGGAAGCCCTTCTGGAGCCCAAATGTAAATCAATGTTTTATCTTGAATTTTAAGTGGTTCGTGTGAAAATAATGCAGGATTAGTTAAAAGCATGAATTTTAACTCGTCAAAGCTTGAAGAATTAGGCTTTTGGAGGTGTTAGATGTTTGGCCTATTGAAAAGTTTATATTTTAAATATTGTTTTAATATGTTTCTTTTAAGCCACGCGGCTGTGGTAGTCTCAGAGAACGTGTGCCTGAATGGCTGGTTGAAGTTTTAATCTGATTTTAATGATTATATTGTATTTTCAAGAATCGAATGAATCGTACTAATATTTGAAGCTCCTGAATCAATAGCGAAATTGAAATCTGCAAATCTGTCTGTACAACTTGTGAGTCTTGTATGCCATAGTATTATGAAAATATATCTTGAGAAAATTAGAATGTCAATTGTGTTTTTTGCAGGATTCTAGGGCAAGTAGTTTGTGTTATTATAATATGAATTTTTCTAATACCTAGAGTTGTCTGCTACATCTAACTGCTTTGTTACTAGGCTACGATGTTCGTATGCGTGCTTGGATCCTATTTCCTCTACGCAGATTGCGGTGGTGCCATATTGTCAGTAATATGTGATAGTTCATTCTACCTAGACGTAGGACATACTGGAAGATGGCATTTACTATTACTGAAAGCGCCGAAATGCTCACGGTGTATGGCGAATTTAGGATTACTGCTATTTGTTCTTGTAAAGTGTACACTGAACGATATCCCAATAGATGCCAACCATCTCGACAATTATTTGCGAATCTCATAAATCAATTACGAGACTATGGAAGTGTAACACCTCGAAAACATAACAGAAACAAACAAATGACCAGAGAAGAGGGTGAAATTAATGTTCTAGCTGCTGTTACTGCTGTTAGTTAGCTCCCGTGCAGTCGCAAGAGGGAGTGGCATGAGTCAGGAAAGTGTACTGCAGAATCTGCACAGTCATAATGACGTGAGGTTGGGGTTGGAGAATGGTAGGGACATCACTTTTGCACCGTTCCTCGTACAGAGTTCTGGCGGGAAACACTCATCAGATACGTCTTGTACATTTCTTACTGGCTGCTCTGCAGCTATGGGTCGTTGCCGAGTCACCCAGGTGGCTAGGCTATTCTCCCGATCCTCTACATCTCGATTGAAGGGTTATTAATTGCAGTTCGACAGGCTGCTAGCAGTGGGCAGTCGCGGTCAGTCCAGTACCACAGTGATTGCCCCTTTGTGAGGTGGACAGTTATGCTGGTATCAAGTCATCTAAATTCGGAGTTATAAGGCCAGTTCACACGCTAAATAAACACTGACAAAAGGACATATTACACTGAAAACACTTAAAAACACTTCGGATGGCTGTATGGTGGGTCCAGCTCCCGAGATGTCTTTAAGAGGCAAGGCCTGTAAATCAAAAGACTGACTTGGGGATTGCAGTCATTTATTGGCGTTTCGACACTAAAAAGCCTGTTGATGGTGCTCATGTCGTTAAGCAGACCCAACACAATAAGCCCGTCGGGGGTTGATGCGGGAATACGAGCGTGTGCTCTCCAGATTATTAAAAAGGTGAACTTACACTCCTGGGGCTGTATGTCTGCAGTAGGTGGAGAGGTGCTTCTCCTGGGCGATGAATTTGCATTAAGTTATACGGTTCTGGCTGAAAAATAAGTTAAAACTATTGTTCTTGGTGGAAGACAAAGAAGTTGATAAAGTGCCCGGGAGTCGTGGACCATGCGGGCTGCTCCATTGAATTCCCGCTTCAGACTAAAAGGGTGCTGGCATCTTTCCGTCCACTTGCCGTGAATATGTTGGAAGTCGGAAATGTGTGAGCTTAAAAGAAAATGCAAAATAGGGTTAGGCCCTTAATTGTTTACAATGCATGAGGAGGAAATCTCCATTAACTAAATGTAGACTGAACACTGTCCCTAGCAAAAACTTACATGTTCTCTATACTTAACAAGTTACTTAATTATTCATGACAGCACACTTTCGCGTTGTTAGGTTTACAGGCACATAGTGCTGTAAATGTGCCTATCCGAGTTTTTAAACCAGTTGACTGCTGCAAAATAATCATGTACGTTTTTACAATCGCTTATACCTTAGAAAAGCTCTTGAATTGAGATGTATCCAGTCAGGTGATATCTGTGAGGGCTAAACTTAGTTTGACACTGGTGAAGCCCATGCTCCAAGTAGGAAGTCATTAATACTTCACTTTAGCATAATTGGTAATTATATTTAGTAACACAGTTTACTTGTGTTTTTCGATTTATGTAGACTGGGGAGGACTATGCTGTGCTTTTGGGGACCACTAACACTCGCAAACACTTTTGTTGGACAATGGCGTCGGTTGTTCGTATGAATCGTGATCATGGGAGCTACGAAGCATGGTGTCGCCTTCACACATGCTATGCCCTGACGGCACAGCACTGAGTGTGAGCACACATGCCAGTCGGTTGGAATCCGAACCACGAGATTATCCTGGTGTCGCCAACATGGTCGGATCAAGTGGGACCATCAGCTGACTCGCACGGTTTTTGGCGAAGTGGATGCTTTTCCAAGCACCTTAGAGATACTTTAGCTGACGGCCAAGCCTAATGTTTTGTCGTCGGCATGGTACTCGGCCGATATTGTGTTGTGGCGCAGCGAACGGTCGCAGAGAGTTAAGGCTCATGTCAATAAGTTCCATCCGTATCATGTCTCTCTCCATCAAGGGCTACAAGGAAACGATTTTGAGAATCGAGTTAATTTTTTTTACATGGGTATTAAAACAAGATACACCGGATTTGTCACATACCTTGTTTAGTGTTGAAGCAACATTTACAAATCATGGCCAACTCAACCTCAGTACATGCACTATTGGTCAGTGAAGCATCCTTATTTGCTTCGTCATGGGAATCGTCAGTATCCATGGAGTGTAAATCTGTGGTGTGAAATAGTAAACCACCATCTCATAGGCCGTTTTTCCGTAGAAGGAACACTGGATCCCCAAACGTATGTCAACCACCTAAAAGATGAATTCCCACAGATGTTAGAAGATAAGAAGGATCCCATGATGACAGCATGATAGTTGCCCAGCGCATAGTGCAAGACGTACTACAGCTTGTCTTCGCCGATTGTTTCAAAATCGTTGGATTCGACGAAGGGGACCTGTATGTTGGCCTGCTTGTTCACCAGACCTGGCCCCTGTAGATGAAAGCTTGTATTGTAGCTGGTACATTTCGAATACAACAGTAGAGAACAATTTTCTCTTTCTTCTTAAGAATTCACAGAATTTGTTTATTCACATTTACATTTCTTAAGAGAGTGCTGGTACATGGTACAGTTCAATGGAGCAGACAAATATAGGTATTTAACATTGTCATATTATGACAGCATGTAAACTACTTGCAAAAGAACCCTGCAAGGAACACTACTGACATTCTAATTCCCTATATTTATATTTTTTTGATGTGAATAGGCTTTGTTACATTTGAAAAATTTTACTTTGTTCAAAAAATGCACATTCTAAAAAGCATTAAAATCTGTGCCTGGGCTGCAATTGTGAGACCTTCTCTCAACTTCATTTATGTAAGACCAGCCCATCAATAGTACCTTCAATTTCATAAATATCTGCGGTGCAAGTTTTAGAGGATTCACCCAGTATATGTCGATTATGCTTTTGATTACCATTTTAGGCCAACCATATGGACCACATGGGCGATACAGACAGACATCTCCTCCATAAGTCAGCAATCGGGGACAACTATACGAAACAACGCACCGATATGGGCCAGCGTCACGTTGGGGCCGTCGTCTTTTTTCATCAGGCCAGCAATGAGAGAGGACCACAGAAATTGGTGTGTCCGACCGTCGATAACCACCTACCAAAACAGCCTCCGGAACAACGATTAAGGCGAAAATATTCCAGTTTGTTTGTCATCATAGTGGCTGTGGTAACTATTTCTTAACAGGCTAATTGTATAATAAATTCAATATAAGCTCCCCCGATTAATTAATAGTAATGTAATGTTTCTTTGGGTTCATCTTGTCTAATAAACCCAATTATTCACAGTAGTGCTCTACCATGTCTTCTCTTATCTTTCAGCTATGCCCCTAACCCTTTAATGTATGAATATAACCATAAAATGTATTCATAAACCCTGTGAAGCCATCATTGAAGATGTCACGACCATGCGAAGTGAGTGTTTTGGCTGGTACTGGGCCTGGAGAATTAATAAGGTGATGCAATACGTTTAAGACAACGTCGAATAAAATTATGCTAAATGAGTTTACGCGAATGTTCATCGTAGGTCTCCATGCTTACGGTTGGCCCGTTCGCCGTATTGCGGGGGAAATGTAACATGATGCTTCAACCTTCAGACGCATTTGGCAACGGCGGACCCAGGAAGAAACGTGCATTGTCGTAGCGGCACTGGAAGTCGAAGATAGATGTTGGAGTGCACAGATCGTCACATAAGGCCTTGGTTTCCAAGAAAGTGGGCTCACTGCCTCGCGTTTCAGTTGAACAGAACACAACTGTGCGCCGCACACTTGTCGGTTTCCAAGAAACGGAACATTGCCTACTATGTTCCTACCAATCTCGTCAGAACAATGGATGACGACCTATTATTGTTGGTATCATTGAACGAAATTGAAGAAGATGACAATCTCGTACTTCTACACGCAGTTAAAGAAAGAAAATAGGGTCATGCAATGTACACACCAAGAGACACAGAGGGTGCATGTGAGTGAACCACAAAAAACAAACACACACACACACACACACACACACACACACACACATATATATATATATATATATATATATATATATATATATATATATATATATATATATATATATATATATATAATGATGAACAAAGATTCAGATAGTACTTTTGAGTCTCAAGGGAGTCGTTTCAAACAATTCTTGCGTTTATTCGAGGGAATTTGACGAAACGAACATGCAATCGGCATAAGAAGACAATGATGCCTGAGGAACAACTTTATATAACACTGTGGTAAGTAAAATATGTATGATAGCGTGTAATGTGTATTCAGATAGTGCATTTCAAATATATATATGTATTTAGTACAATATGTTGCTACATTGTAAGAAAGTAGATGTCACCATAGTAAAAGTACAAATATTATCTCATTAATTGAAGTGCAGGAACTAGGCAAAAATACATCGTTGGCGACGTCAGTTATTGTTGCTGGTGATGTGGACACTGAAGAATATGCTGCCGCAGATAAAAAAAATGAAGCCTCCACTGGACATTTTCAGTAATTTCTACTTCAATGTTTGAAACGGCTTACATTATAGCAACCTTCGCTTTGGCTTGGAACTGGGGAGGGAAAGAGGAAACTGTAGCTTGCACACTTAAAAAAAAAAAAAAAAAAGTCCACTGCTGGGTCGGTAGGTGTAGACCTTGACTGCATTAATTCTCTTAAAAGAGCAGTACACTCGATTCTGCTTTTCATAATATCCGCAATTCCGCCAGCCGCCCCCTTTTCATATTTTCCTGTCTCCCACATTTGTTGATATTCACATCTTTTGTTGGAACATCAGCCTCATGTGGAATGTTACTCCGAGGAGTGTTGCTTGAATCAACCTCCTGGGCACTATTCTCCAGGGCATAGGAATGAATGTGTTGAGAGGGTTATTCAAATGCTTCGGGATTTATTTCAAGCTGTGTAATATCAGCCTTTTCCTTCCGTATTCTGTCTAAGGTACCTATACTGTTCTGACTATAGTCAGCTTCACCAAGTAGCTGGACACTGCTTTGGGTACTGAAATAATACATTAACTTCGGCATAGAAATGCAACTACAAACGTACTTGCTAAAGCAGACCTATAGTGTATAAATTACGTATACCTACTCTCCTTCTAGAAAGCATTACTGATATGGACGATAAAGCTGGACCATCCGTCGCACCCGTCAGTCGCCTGTCCGTCAGTCAGTCATACATCTGTATTTTCATCCGTCGGTTGAAAGCGATTCACAACAATCCGTTGTCCATCAATCTTTCTGTACGGCAAAATTTTAGAGTGACAACTTAACATCATCATCTTTCTTTAGTTGGTGGTATATTTTGATTTGGAAGTACATTTTAAAGAGTGAAACATTTTGTGGAAATAATTTTTTTACGCGATAAGAATTTATACTGGCTTATTGTTTACATTTTAAATTGCTGAATATACCACCAAAGATAAACAGATGCATATCCACCACCTTGCATTATGTTCCAAAGTGCGTATTCGCGTATACGCAATATCGTCAGAAAGTCACCCATCCGTCGATCCGTCGGACGTTAAAGTTCGAGAAATATTTGACGGATTGAAGGATGGAAGAAACAAGTTGCCCTGTGATTGGTTGAGGATCACGTGACCTCAAGACGGACGGGCGACTGACGGAAGAGACGGATGGTTGTGAGTCCAGCTTTAGGTAGGTGTTTTAATCTAGCATAGAATTGGTCTCCGTAAGCTGCTGAGCTAGTCCGTTTGCTTGCAGATTTTCTTTTTCTTTGATAATAATCCCGCATGCTTTTCCATCATGTACGACATTTCAGTTCTGCAAAACAAGGTACAACTTACTGTAAATTAATTTAGTATTTAATTTTTAATTTTTAAACATATATTTTCTATAGGCCAGTTTACATTCTTTCTTTTTTATTTGTAGTTATATAGCGACTGGTGAATCATTTCGCTCTTTATCATTCCAGTACCGAATAAAACATAGCTGGGTAAGTGTCATCGCGCGAAAAGTATTACGAAGAATTAAAAAAAAAAAGCCTACTTGATACGCACATTCCAAAACCAACCGAAGATATGCTCAAGTTAAATGCCAAGGACTTCTATGATACGCACGGCAGACAGCTGTGCGTCATGCGTTCTGCCACGTATTCGATAATTCACCGGTGCATCCATCGATGTACACCGGGCGTTCGAAAATGAATCGTTCGGTTGAGCCCGGTTGAACCTGTTTATCCATCGGTTCCGCCAGCTTGAAAATCTGGTTGGTCTGGTGGATATTCACCAAAACATCAATCGATGAATTTTCGAACGCTTTCTCTGAAAATTAAAAGTTGAAAACACCCGCAACGCGTAATTTTCAAGCATTCCAAAATATCCCAAAGTAATTCAGACGTCGAATTTTACAAATGGGCTAGAAAACTTTAGAATTTGAAAGAAATTGTATTAATATGTGTTAGAGAGCAGACGAAAACAACGCTAAACTCAACCTGATTATCGAAATATACCACAACCGGTGTACACTATTGTATCAACCACTGGTGTATTCATCGATGTGTCGAGGTATAGGCCATTCACGGTAAAGTGAGTACTTTTTGAAGCTGTTTCATCAGATATAATAACCAATAAAAACATTTCATTGTAACCTCTGACTTTTGGTTTTGCGTATGGTGAAGGTATACACTGTGTTTATTACTCACATGGCAGGGTTTACATTAACAAGTGGTGGAAGGATATGAATTGGTTAAAGGAAAAAAGTAACTAAGGCTCCAAAAGTGCTCACTTTATCGTGAACGGCGTGTAGGCGGAGTCTTGGAAACGAGTGTCGGTGTATTTCACGGCGCGCCACAGTTCGGCGCACGTGCATAGTGTGCCTGTCCAGCTCGACGCACGGTTATTTGGAACCGAGGCTTCAGATATCCTGCCGTGGCACACTCACCGATCCACGACTGACGGACATTTTGCGAAGTGCGCAGAGCGGCTTGCATGCTCCGGTATTAATATGGGCAGTGTCGCGCACATTGGCCGAGGCAGGTCTGTTGTCCAGCCGTCCGCCGCGAAATCTACCCTTTAAGTTGGAAGTATCCCCGCCGTCTTGGATTTACGTATTTACCTCCGTAACTGAATTTTCTGAGTCAATATTTAAAAACCAAGCTAGTCAAGGCTTAGGGACCATCTTAACTGTTATTTCGAAATCCAACTTATTTTTCTTAAATTATTAGTTTCACATCTGTATCCGTAATAAAATATTATCATAATATTTAATAATTTCAATACCACATGGGGAAATACAGGCATAATTGAGACCGTACAAATTTCAGAACATTTGATAATTAGTAATCCTCTATGTCATGTCAAGCTTTTGATTTGTTATGCCTAGTCATAAGTTTTCATTATGAAGATTTGTAAATAAAATCGAATATGGAATGGATTCTACCCCCTTGAAGCTCGGCTTCACAGATTTTGCATGAATTCGTCGTTGTCGTGTTATAATTTCAGTTTCAGAAGTATTATTGGAAATTTTTTATTATAGAAAATTTACAATTTACTAAGTAGTTGTGTAACGCTTTTGTATCTAATTTTACCCCTGTATTATTTCCTTCTTGAAAAAAAGGCAGGAACTTATTTATACTATTTAAATATTTCCTTGACCTCTTTACAACTAGCAGATACCACACAATGAAAAATAAGCGCAAACATATTTTGCAACTCGCAAAATGTAAATTTGCTATAATCGCACATTGTCAGTAATTATTCTGAATCCATAACTGTTACACGAAAACGAAGAATTTCTGCAAAAGAGGTGAGGCCGAGACTAAACAGAGCGAGTCACCGTTATCATCGCTCGGAATACGTCGCATCAGAGATGCGTGGGCTGCTGAATGTAACTGCGCAGTCTTCAGCGGCTGCACACAGTGAAGGGACTCGTGGCAGCGTATCTCAGTGGCCACCCACTGCCGTCGCCCACTCAAGCACACGCTGTTCACGGTCTAATGAGCACTTTTGAAAGCCCTGCTCATGATCTACTTGTAAGCACTCTGTGTATTCTTCCGCCTTATGTAAAGTTAACATTGCCATGTGCCTCATCAATTTATTCATGGGTCAGTTAAGTGAAACTGTGAAATTATTCGACAAGTTAACATTTTGAAAATCTGTTTAGTTTTTACACTTCGATGCATTGAAAATAATAAGAGAAATCGAAATAAATAATTTCAGTTATCACAAATGGTTACATATCACTTTTTATTCGGGGTTAAGACTTATAATTGCTTTCCATCCAATGTTACCAACTTTACTGGACGCATGTTGCCCACTGCACCCTTTAAAATATATGCAGACAGGTGCAGTGACTTTTTTCTAAGGTGGATTTCAAAAGGGCTCACTTTATCGTGAACAGCCTTTACACTCAAGTACACGCTATTTAATTCGGTGATGACTGGACCCCCGAGTATACCAACGCAGTAAGTATGTCGAGGATCCTATCTCTATACTACAAGCCAACCATGTTTTATATTGCTGCTAGACGTCTGGGAAAAGAAAGATAGAGCCTCAGTTTCAAATTTTTTCTTCTAACCAGGGGGGCAGGGGGTGTGTTTCCCGATGCGGCCAATAACGTGCGGCTTCATTTAACTCAACAAACGCGATACGTGACAGTTTATGTTAGCGCGCAGAACAACAGTTAACACTCCATGACAACAACTGCCAACAGTCTCGGTCTGACTGAAACTATTCGAAAAAGGGTGGTGTCGATCGCATTCCAGAGAAAATAATTACAACAAAACTAGAAACTTTCCCGCATTACATACGGGATATTATCACTACAATATGCGATTGAGTTATTCTTGGGCAGGTTAGGGTAGTCGTGGGCGTTTTCTAGCAAAACTTGATTTTATGTAATATCTGCGACGTACTACGAACTTACAACAGCTTAAGTCACGAAAAAAATAAAAAATAAAAAATAAATAAAAAATAATTTTCTTGTCACAAGTAAAAAGGTCTTGAATTATGGCGTATTATAACTGCGCGTGGGAAAATAAAGTTCTTCAAATAATATGAAGGGCTGGCTATTTTTGAACATAATGGGTTGAACTATTTAAAAAAAATACACATACAATATTTAGGATACATTTTGTAGGTGTCCACAAATATATAATGAAATATAAAGGTTGAAATAAATGAAAACATTTCCCCTGTAGCGTAGTCAGCTTTTTTTTTTTGTTTGGGAGGGGCACGACATGTGAATCGTTATAAAAATAGTAAATACGTATAAATATATCTGAAAAAGAAATCAGTAGTTTAGATTTGCTTACTTTCAGTATAATTTTGTGTGTAGTATTTTCCATAATAATACAAACTTAGCAGTTCAATATTGTCGAATCTAAAAATTACAATCACTAATTAACCTATTATTTTTTATTTAGAAATAAGTGTTCACAAAAACCAGTTATACGCACCCCAGCATCAGCCCTGAAAATGCTTTCTCGTATTTTTTCGTGAGTTGGCGCTCCTGCAGTATCTGTTTCACGACAATGTGCCCTCCCCCGCTAGAGTATTCAGAACACATTTTTTCTAGTGTTGACACCCCATATGCTTCGACCCATATTCCTCTGAATGTGTACCCCAAGAGATTTCACCTGACTTGCTGTAGTTTCAACCTTACGCAACAGGCTGACTAATGAGCAGTGAAAAAGAAATTTACAAGTCCCTGAAATCTAGTTCCCAATATAAGCCCCAGATTAAAAATTCAAACAACAACAAATGTATATTTGAATCAAGCAAACTATGATTTCTAAAATCACACAGAAATACAAAACACATTTTTTTACAAGTATTCAAACAAGACATATTTTATTCACTCGTTTAGAAATGATTTCTACAATTATTCACTCGTTAAGAAATGTTTTTGCTATCAATTCGATGTATAGGAGAGAAAAAAATATTGGGAGAGATTTGCCCATCTCTTTTAACAACGAGGTCTTGAGAGCAGATGAGGGGAAAATGTTCGGAGTTGGGGCAGCACCAGGTTGGACGGGGTCGCGCGCGTAAGACTAGGAGGTCTCCGATAAAACCCGCCGACCAATGGCAAAGTCAAACACCCCATCCACACATTGCGAAAAAATTTGTTTTTACGGTGTGACCTCGGGGAGGCGAGCTTGCTAACCGCTCAACCAACGCATTCCCTTTCTTTACGGCTAGCCAAAAACTTTCCAACTTAAAAATGTATTCCATGTAACATAAAATGTATATATTCGAATTTATTTAATATTTTAACAGTTTCCGACGAAGTTTAATGAAGTAGTATGAGTACAGGCTGAAATCATGTTTTTTCGGAGTTGGAAAATAGCGATTTCAACGTTATTCTTACATTTTTTACTAAAATGTCCAAATTATTGTAAATTTATGGGAAAATGGCGGCCATTTCGATTCCTTAGAGTATATAAGGAGGGATAAATTAATTTTTTCTCACTCTTAACTCAGAATCTGCTAAACTCACTTCGTGTGCATGCATGTGCATTGCAGTAGCACATATAACGATGTCAGGTGTCTACTACAGGCATCCGGGAAGCATCAATATCAGTGGCAAACATTGATAATGTGAACGACGCCAGGCGTCCACTACAACAACAGATGCTCACTGCAATGTCAACTACTGCTCCAGATGTCTATCACAATTACTACAGCTTCATCACTTTTACTACAGCTCCAGGCATCCACTACAACTTCGCTACATCTAGATCATCATCAATGCAGAATCCACAAGACATTTCATCTTTGCATTAAGTACAATGCATCAAGGCTACTGCTGTGACAATTTGGACTCTGAATGGGTTGAAATGTTCAATGCTATTTTAGCCTACAGGAAGGCGAACAAATTATTGAATCTAGAGTGTTCCCAGCTGCAAGTGTTGTCGAAAGAATTCATCATTTGTTTTGAGGGCCACGGAATAAAATTAGTGTATCTGTTCCTGGCTGAACATTTAAAAGCCGATGAGGATATTGTATCGTATTTACCTTGTGAATACTGTCCTTATGGCATGCCTGCCTTTGCTAATTAGGAGAACTTACAACATATGTGGAGGGATTGTATGTCGTACAGGCTGGAACAGCTACTTGAAGCAAGAATTATTCCAGATATAGTAATAGACGATTCCAGAGTTGATGAAGTAGATTCCGAGACGAGCACAGTCATCTTATAAAAGCATATATGAGAGAGAGGGGGGTTTCTTTGTAATTAGTCTATTAAAAGAAATAACATAAAAATGATGTGCTATGCTCAGGGTTTCGAAAACTACCAAGACAATTCTTTTGTAATTAAGGAGCTTACTATTTGTTATGCAACTGATGTTAATGATTCTGAAGTATTATGCTTTAAATCTTCCAGACTTTGGTACAGTTTAAAACCTGAAGTTAAAACAATGTTTCGGGAACAGACTACGAGATACATAACCTGAAATGGGACTCTGGTAACATAGCATACGAAAAACGTTTTCAATATGTAAATTATGCATTACTCGAAATTATGCATTACTCCCATATACGTGCTTAGAAAAATGCAGATGGAAATTCTAAAAACTCCAAAAAATGCAGAAGTAATAAATATCAGAAGATACCATGACTGTTCGAGTATTAATTCAATAGTAAAATGCTTTAATACAAATCACTGTGAGGAAAAAAACATTCTGCTCGCAATGTAAAAGCGAAGCTTTAAGAGAATATTCATATCAACATCCTACCTAAGAGTATAGATGTAAATATATTTTTCGAATAAATGGTTTGTTCCAGGTAGCGCAAGATTTCGAAGAAAAAAAAATGGTGAAATTCGACCCAGAGAAGACATATTCCACTATTTTTCGAGGACACAAGAAAGTACGGTTCCAGTCTCTAGGCAACATATACTTACAAACACAGATATGCAATGGAGAAGAACATTGGAATTTCGCAAAAAGTTTTCGAGAAAGCCTGTATACAGAATGAGTGCTGTGTGATGAAGAACAAGCCTGTCCTGTTTTTAATATACAATCTGACAGTGAACTGCCCTGTTCTTCTTGGGGTCTATGTTTTAAAAATCGCTGTATAGAATTAACTATAGGACCAGGTTTTCATCCAATCAGATATAAATTAAGTAGAGAATTTTACGACACCACCACGACCTTATCGACTGAAACATGAAATAATGACAACACCACGCAAGTACAAGGCAGTAGCACACTTCTACGAGCACCATGTGGAATGTGCGACTATGAGGTATGGAACAGTATTGTTTGTGTATGTAAATTTGATCTAAAAAATTTTGTTAAATAACTATTTTTAACTGGAAGAATATCTGTCTATGTAAAGAGAGAGAATCGTACAGCAGAGTTTCAGTTAAGATGGAGAGGTTCGACTCATCACTTCAGTACACTAGTGTTACTCCAGGATTCAGATGAGTGTGGTTTCGAATTGAAGATAAAGATAGTCCACTACAGATACAGATGAGCAATGGAGATGAACATTGGAATTCTTCAATAATCAATCCTGAATGTATGTACGAAGAAGTTGGAGATTGCAGCGGAAATAAGTGCGTAGTGTATAATTTAAGACCTGATGATTTTCCGATTACTTTAACCGAAATGTAATGGGACATGGAAGGTGAAGAAATCACTAAATATCCATCATTTAGTAAAATTTAATATAAGTTGCAAAAGGAGTATTACTCTGAACGTGTTGTTTGGACAGAACAATGCAACAACAAGCAACATTATATGTACATTGGTGACCAAGAATTAACTTCTCTCTGTGGCATGTGGCAATGCAATGTTTTTCAAAGCAAGAACATCTGACAGACTATATAAAGGAGTGTGCCTAGTATAAAATCGTCAGTCATGACTAGGACGTATACGAGATCGTACAAATTGGATACAGAAGAGTGTTCTTTACACCGTATGATGGTTTTCTACAAGTTCATGTCTGCAACGATATAGAACATTGGTGCTACATTTTCGACAACAGTCTCGGCAATCGCTTTTGTGAACGAATATCATGCAACGATTGTGCTGTGAGATATCTGTGCCCCGACAGTGACTTACCATCAACTTTAGAAGATTTGATGATTGCTAGTCTTAGCGAGGAAATAGAAGAGGAATGGGCATATGGAGTAATCGATTATCAGCTCACCAGACCTCACCAAGGAATCACCGTTTGTTGGAAGGAGACTTGCGATGGGGGCATCCACAACTTTATTTTCGAACAAGGAGGATCAGTTTTTCCATCGATGTGTAATTTAATGCGTGTGAAGTGGCTAATTCCGAATAATGATCCCAATGTCCCATTGTATCCAATGAAATACAAGTATACATTTTTTACTGAAGGTTTGCATTCTGTTACCTACAGCTTATTATATTCACATTTTGTTGTAAAGGAAATGTGTGAGTCAGACATTCATTTCAAATGTACGTATTTCTCTCAAGCTTTGTCAGCACATAGTATACCAATTACTTATGATGCTACTTTAAATAACTGCAACAGTTCTGAATGTCTTGTAAACCAGTACAGACCTCATGTAGTAGATTGTTAGCGCAAACTTAAAGTCGAACACATTATAACTTCATATTGTGAGGATGAAAAATGTTTGAAACATCTTGTGTATAATACAGACACTGTTTTGCCTTATCAGTATTTCGAAGAAAGTAATAATAATCTCCATACTTTATATCATTATAGCAAAGACAAGTTTGGTTACATGTCTCATACTGGGTGTGATTCATCAAAATGTTACATTCATCGACCAATAAAATTAGCAAAAATAAAATTTAACCCTAAAACACATTTCAACTTGCAAATTTAGAGAATGAATTTATCAATATACATACATTGTTCCTTCCTAAATCTTTTCATTCGAGTGTTGGATGTTATAGTAGCAAAATCGCGTATTTTCATCTTGCAAATCATTATGTCAGTGTCAAACAAGGAAAGTCCAATATAACTTACGCCCTATGGTGCCAGGGAATCTCATAAGAATGTACGGAAACCTGTGATAGCATTTTTCATTTTAAAGTAATTTACTTTCCTCTAGGAGACAAAAAGAGTCACGAACTCATTCAATGCAGGGACGATAAGAAATGTCTAGTGTTTCATATGACTGCAAACACACCTCTTCCATCTTGTATTGAAGATGCGTACTCTCATTATGATGTCTCCTATCCGATTTTGTTTACAGCATTGTTTTACATGCCCCTACTTGTACATATATTTGTGTGCAAACAGACAGATTAAAACCAGGCATAAGAAATGTTCACTCCTTGAAAGTAGAGGTCAAGAAGGGGATATGGATCCAATTTTAAGAAAATGTATGAAAAGTTTGTTCACGGAAGTTGTTAACATTTCATAAAAACAAATATGTTTTTAAAGAAAAATACTGTAATTGATAGTGTTAAAATGTTTTGTGCCATCCTATACTTGATAGTGTTAAAATGATTGAAACAAGTGTGTAATTTGTATATGTTTTGGAGCAAAATTTTTGTACTTGCTTAAATA
Source organism: Dryococelus australis (assembly GCA_029891345.1). Taxonomy (NCBI): domain Eukaryota; kingdom Metazoa; phylum Arthropoda; class Insecta; order Phasmatodea; family Phasmatidae; genus Dryococelus; species Dryococelus australis. The sequence goes on from CM056993.1 coordinate 43,646,832, forward strand.
TGTTTTTTTGAACATATATGCTGCTTCAGTGTTAAAATAGTTTCTTGGATTATCCTGTATTTGTATATATATTTTGTATATAAATATGATGTAAAATGAATCCATTTCTTAACATTTATTTACTCTATTACTTATTAAAAGTTGAATTGATTTGCTATGAAATGAAAAAAATAAATAAATTTGTCTCAACAGAGAGAGAGAGAGAAGGAGAGATAGACTTAGATTTTCTATTAAAAGTACGTTGAATTAACAATAAATAGTCTTGTAAAAGAAAATCAGATAACAAACAGATTATTACTTCGTCAAAAAATACTAATCGACTAAAGAGATATATATATATATATATATATATATATATATATATTATATATATATATATATATATATATATATATATATCTAACAAAAAGATGTCTGCTGGAAAGAATTTTAAATACATAAAATAAGTTGTTAAATGTCGCCTACCTCCGTAGAGTTATCAGATTAGACAAGGAGGCTATGGGTTCGAATCCCGGATAAGGCATGGTAAATTCTAATATATACTTTGCAGGTTTGATTCCCAGCTAAGACATGGTTGATATAAGCTGGGTTCGACTCCCGCTTAGATCATGTATGAATGTAATCTAGTTTCTCACTTTCAGTGTTGGGTGGATATCTAGATTCTGGGTTCGATTCCAGTCTAGGTCTTGTATGATAATAGCTATTTGTAATTCGTTAACTATATTAACTAAAAGGATTAATCTATTAAAATTACAAATAAATGATAAGCAAAAACAGGAATTTGTTCGTTTACGTAAAAAGAGTGTTGAATCGTAGCATTAAGTTGATTTCACCTCATAATGCAAACAATTCGTATTGTAATGACAATTGTTCGTGTAAGAAATTGTTAAATAATAACGCAATTCAAACATAATGGCTGAAAAATGACAAATACATGTTAAATTCAGAATAAAGACTAAAATATAGCTTATCCACACTAAATTTAAAAAAAAAAACGTAAAATTCTTTTAATGCATTGCAATTGATCAAAAATGTCTTAAAATGTATTAATCGTCTATTTGATATACATTTCAGGCGAATAGCAATATTTTAATTTATGCAAAAAGGGATGCTAGTGAGGGTATAAATACCACCTCCCATCCACTGGAGCTCATTTGCTTGTGTAACTCCATGGGATCATCATCTCCTATCTCTCACACGCAGACAGCCTGTGAACTGGTCTGCAGTGCCTAGGTCAAGGGCACGGGTCGCCCGTCAACCAGCCGATACCGGGGCCTGATGCGACAGGGTTGTGTCGTGAATGAATTTTTTGTTTTCAGTTCTACCGCCTGCTTTGGAATTCGCCTGCTTTCTCGGGAATTAGGTCGGCCGTCCGCTCGCCTCTTGCTTGACTCTGCGGGGCTCTTCCGCAGCGGTCAAGGGACCCGCCCGCCCATCGGTTCTAACCCGACGGTGAAAGAAAGCCTCCTCGCCTGTTGGAGAAGTTACTTGTGGAGTTCGCACGATCGCTTGCTAGGTTGCCAGACTGTGATCCCACGGAGTTCCTGAGGGGATTGGGTGAAGCCCCCCCCCCCCCCCAAATTTTTTCTGGCAGAGCGGAGTAGCACTCAGCTCAACTGACCTGGGTTCGGGTTTCTTTCATCAACCAACATCTTCCTTACAAGAGTTTAAGAAAGTGATTTTTTTTTTTTAAATTTTGGGTTTACTGTATTTTTTTAAACATTTTTCGTGTTTTCTTTAAACTTTGAGTAAATTGTATCAATTTTGTCAAACTTTTAACAAAATTGTTAGAACAGAATGAAATGTCTTTAAAAATCATTACAACTGAATGATTTTTCTTTTTACTTGTTAGACCTGAATTAAATTTCTTTAAAAATTATTTCTACTGAATTATTTTTCTTTAAAAATTGTTAGACAAGAATGAAATTTCTTCAAAATTGTTACAAATAGATGAAATTTCTTTAAAAATCTTTATGACTGAATGATTTTTCTTTAAAAAAATTGTTACAACTGAATTAAATTTCTTTAAAATCGTTACACCCAAATGAATTTTCTTTAAATATTGTTACAGCTAAATGATTTTTCTCTAAAAATCGTTAGACCTGAATAAAATTTCTTTAAAATCGTTACAAATCAATTAAATTTCTTTAAACTCATTACAACCAAATGATTTTTCTTTAAAAATCATTACAACTGAATGAAATTTCTTTAAAATCGTTACTCCCGAATGGATTTTCTTTACAAATCGTTATGACTGAATGATTTTTCTTTAAAATCAAATTGAATTGTTTCACAATTCAGAATATTTGTCAAGTTAAGAATTTTTAAGAATGTTTAGTGAAGTTTAAAACTGTTTAACGATGTTTAAGGGTGGATGTTTAAGGAGGGTTTTGGCTATAACTGGGTGCGAGTGTATGACTGTGAGTGCGAGTGTGAGCGAAAAGGTGATGTAATTCTAATTCCAGATGTATTTTTCACGTATTTTTGAGTTTATTTAACAGAGTTGAGAGGAGAGGTATACCACCAGTAGTAGCATCTTGCACTATATCGAATAGGGCCATGTCAATAACACACACCTACAGCCTCTCTTCACTGTATAAATATTCACAAAAATATGTGAAAAAGCATCTAGAATATATTGCCAAGTACTCTGAGAAATTTTCGTTAGATAGCTGTATGACTGAGTGTGAGTGTGGGGGAAAAGTCATGTATATTTGAGTAATTTTTACATAGTTATAAGAAATGTTTAAGGGAGGGATGTTGTGTGTATGAGGTATGAACTTTGGAATGGCTAAAAGAAGGGAGAACTATGCTCATCACGCAAAGCATGATGAGGAGATGCATAATCTCAGCTCCCAAGCTTGTTCAGTGTGAGTTAACCAGAGAAGGATATTATGATGAATATATGAGCCCTAAGTATTTATAATGAATGAAATGTTTTTGAAGTGTTTGTGATGAGGTGGTTTGGGTAATTAAGTTAATTTTTAGACATTTACTTTTCAAAGTTGATGAGTAAATGTGAGTGTGAGTGAGAGAGAGAAAAAAAAGGGGGGGGGGGGGGTTCAAGTAATTATAAGTTTCATAAAATTTTACTTCTAAAATGCATGATTGTATGGTTGTAAAAGTATTAAATATTTATGTAAGTTTAGTTTCATAGCGCAAAATTTTAAATTTTTAAGTTTTTTTTTTTAAGAATTAGTTTATAGCATAAAATATGTTTAAATTTTAGACAAGTCTTTAAAATGCTTTGAGTGCAACAGATTAATTCCCCTTGCTAAAACTTTCTTTATTAAACTTATTTTCGAAAAATTTATAAAGTCCATAAAATTTGATGTACAAATTAGATTTTTTTACAGTGTAGAAATTCGAATTTTTTTATGGTTTAATAGATTTAATAAATGTTTTAGATGGTGTAAGATTCAAAAATTCTTAAAAATGTAGAATTTAAATTACGCTTAAACTGAAATGCAATATCGTTTTTGCCATCCACAGTCCACACACTCCAAAATTTTGTGAAAGATGGGGGCGAGACAGGTTGGAAAGCGTAGTCAATTCGTTACTGGAGATGGGCTGCAGACTGAAAATCGCAGGAGGGCTGGGCTGGAGGGGAAGTGGCCAGTCTCCCTCCTGCTGGTGTACATGCATGCCCTTAGGCTTTGTGAGTCAGCAGGGGAGAAGGGCTATGATGTCAAGCGGGGATGGAGGCGAAGTGCCAACTTTCTTCATTTCTCATCCCTTGTCACAATGTAGAGATACCTGAAGGGTCTATGCAATGTGTCGTTGGAGGGGATGGGAGAGGGAAGGGTTGTTAGGCTGGCATGGGAGGGATAGAGCAGCTAGATAGTGGTGCTAGTGGCAGTTTAGTGTACTAGAGCTCCCATTCTCTTGCTAATACAGCACTGTATGTGGTCCACCCAGCACTTCTCATCTCATTTCCCCTCAATGTGCACGCAGCCTGTCGGATGCCCGAGACCTTCGCCCATCTATTGTGTTTCTCCTCGCTTGCTAGCTACCTGACTTTCATCCACATTTAAAAGTATTTGGGCTTTGTTGCCTTTTTAGTCACAGCTCTCATTTCTGTCTTTCCCCAGCAAACACAAAATTTAAAATTAAGAAAAACATTTTGTCTAGAATGTTAAAAATATAATTTTTTTCACTTATATTGTGTGTGTTATTCAGAGATTTTTTTTTCATAACGAGGGGTCACTTCAATTTAATTATTATTGTTTTGAAATGTTTATATTGGGAAAACTAAATAAAGTTTTTAGTAAGGTGAAAATAGGTAAGCATAAGCGATCCTGTATTGACCTCTTGCTTGAAGATCTTTATGTAAGAGATTCCGATTCGGAATCACAGATGGAAAGACAAACATGCTGTCGAGACAGTGTCCCTTCGCCTAAGCAGACACAAGTTGATCTTTTGGAGGATGATCTCTACTTAAGCTATTTGATTACGGATATGCTTACGGAAAAGTTGTCAAAACCAAAAGGTCAAAACGTGTCCGCTTCCCCCAAACATGAGAAGGTTGATCTTTTGAATGACGACTTATTTCTGTCAGACTCGGAAGATTCTTGTGATTAGGAGAGTGCTCCAACCATTTCACAACCAACTTTCGAGTCGATTATAGATATTTCGCCAAGGGATCCAGAAAATAATTCCTTTTCCGATTCCGAAAGCCTCAGTGGAAGCTTTGCCATACCTGAGGTACCAGCTATTGGCTACGGCGTTCGCGGGAAGACCAAATGATGCACGTATAATTAACGATAAACTAGAGTCTGATGCGGATTTTTCTCATTTTTTCCAGAGGTTTAAGGTCCCTTTATTAAGCTTAATAATGGCATAACACCGGCCAGTTAGATTATCAGTTTCTGTAGTGGGTAGGTACTTGAAATCCCTCATGATGGAAGAAGGCACTACAGAGACTTTTTATTTTCAAAGCAAAGTACTCCCTGTCCTCCATTCATCTAATGTGGGTTTAATCTATGAAGATGGCATCATTCCTTATCTCACAAACAGACTTGAGGAGTTTAGTGCGCATGGTTCTGGCTGAAGTTTGTAAATGTTGATGTAAATGGACATCCATATGAGTCAATATCGGCAATTCACCGTAGTTGCTGTGCACACTAAACTGCCCAAGTTTATTACTGACATGAAAGCTTGTGTTACTGTAAACTGCCCAGAAGGAATATGATTCCAGTACGCTATCATAGCATCTTTGTTTCCAGCCACACAAAACCCCCACAGAACTACTTCATATCCAAAACCTCACCAGGTTTTGAATATCAAAAGTCTGTCGACACCTGTAGTCATACAGGATATTCATAAGTTTGAAGAGAACAATTCTATTTCTATCAATGTCTACTGTGTGGTAGACATAGATAGTAATATAATTGACAAAACTTGCAAAAAGGGTGGGGTTGTAGTACACATGCATATTTATCCTGTACACCATTAAAATCATGTGGATATTTTGGCGATTCGCGGGAGTGGAAATGCCGCTCATTTACATTTTGTCTGTATTATAAATTTGTCATGGCTGGTTGGTAGTCAGCTGAGTAAGAAGAGTAAGAAACATATTTGCGAGCATTGTCTCCAGTACTTGGTTAGTGAGGCGAATCTTGCTGGTCACACTATTCTTTGCTAGAAACAAAAGGCTGTTTGCAGTACTTCCCCCACTGGGAACAACAAGTACTTGAATTTAAATATTACAGCAAACAGCAGATATTGCATTTTGCCGCCTATTGCGACATATAAAGTTGCCTGAAACCCATGTTCACTTGCTTGCCTAATGATGATGAGCCGCTAAGCGGTGCCTCAGTCGTTGTTATTTAATTACTGTGACCAGTGGACTCAGAGAATCGGTTAATTCGGCGATAGTCTGACACCCCCTTCTTTTCTCCTGTCTGTTCCCCTTCCTACCTTGCCCCTCCCTCCCCTATCACCATGATATTCAGGTGTCAGGTAATGTTATAAAAAGGCTTCCATGGTCTTGCTCCCTCTTCTTCGACCTTTGTATTTGGTTGTGTTCGCTTGGGTAGCCCGGAATTCTATGTCATCATACTGAGGGTACTTTGGCATAATTATGAACATCATGGTTAGACAGCATGTACTACGGCTGCGGTGCATAGTCATGGTGGTAATGGATTTTCTCTGTCTGTGCGGCGAGATGTTGCCTATTTTAATTCGGTGTACTGTAGGGTCTGTTTTTTTTATTTTTTTATTTTTGGAAACTTAAGAGGCGTGTGTGAAGCCTGTGTAAGTCTTAATGATTTTGCCTGCTATCCCCATTTGACTTGCTTGAGGTAAGAAATGTGTTGCATAGAGGGAATCGTGGCACCATGACTGACACCTGGTTGCACTGGCAGCATATAGGAAAATGGTTTTGGAATTACAGTTTAAAAATATTTTTAGCTCTTGGCTAGATTTTATTTGAAATAAAGTACAATTTACCTTGGAACTGAAATCGTACTAGGGCCTTAAATATCCAGTGGGTTTGCCCTTTCTTTTAATTAACATCATATAATGTGTGGTAGTCGACTGCCAAATAACTTGTGTGTGTTACATATCTCACATTGATTTTTAAAATGATACCCTTTTAGAGCTCTTAGAGCACTTATGAAGAGATTTGAATATGTTTTATAGCAATGCATTATTTTAACGTGAGATTTGCTGTGGAGAAAATAGTAACCGGCTTGATAATCAATGGTAACTAAGGGTACTGCTGGTGATTATTTAGAGAGCCACCCCAAAGGTTACAAAAATGTGTGACATTGTGAGCCGGATGATTTAAGATTACATCCAGAGCATTAATTTGATATTTGATGCAACTCGTAATTCTGAATTTTGAAGTACAGGAGTTTTGGTCGGCTTTGGTAACAAATGCTTACAATTGGTAGCACCAATACTAAATTACAGTGTTAATTCAAGGTTGTAAAGGTATATGGTGTGTGTAAAGAAGCATTCAGTGTAATTAAAATTTCATTTTATACTGTTTTGAGGGTGAAAGAGTGGAGTTCGGTTATGACCGGTAGCATTTGTTAGCTGCCGTTAATGCCGACATCCCAAAAATATTGTCATTTTGAAGCTCCTAAAGAATGTCACATTGAAAAGTAGGTATGTTCGAATGGGCCAGTGTTAAATGTTTGCATTTCTAGTCACTCTATAGTTGCAAAAAATCAAGTGGTAACAACAGGTCACTGAATTAGAGTAGGTTACTACTCGTGCATTACCAGTACATTGTATATGAAAAATTGGAATTGTTTTATTGTGCCTGTAATATAATCACAAAGCTTACTGTAAAATTGAGTCTAGAGACCTTCATATGTCAAAATATAAGGGCGCTGGACATCCTATGTAATCAATTTATAATAGCAAGAATTTAGTATTTATAAGCACATGTAAGTCATATAGTTCTGATATCAATCTAATATTGATTTCGAAAGTCAGAAAGCTGGCAGAGAAACATTTGATATTTGCATAATTGTTTTTGGAGGATTGTCCCTGTTTTGAGTGACAGTCCACCATAATTTGGTAAGGCATAAATGTCATGTTTTTTATATGGGCATTTTTGTAGTATATTCTGTATATTTTTAAGCTGGTGGGTGCCTGGAGAGATTATTATTAAAGTGTATTTTGTGAGCCGAGTGGTTTTATAGTATTGTGTGAATAAAGTGCCCAAGTTGGAAATATATTTTTATGCCTTTATAGCCTTGTACCCCTTAGATTCAGTACAAGGTTTTCCTGCGCCAACTCTGCTTTTTTGCAGATATTATCATGTTAGTTTCTTTGTTGCATGTCTGGTGGAGCAATAATGCCTGTGGATGTCAGTTTTCTGTATAAATTGTGCAATGAAATGAGTAATACAACTACCATCTATCGACATGTTACATATGCTTGTAGCATTTTGTTGGTTTGTTCATACAATCCAAGTTTATCTCAGTATTTCGAGTTTGTGGGTGTTGATTGTATGTACAAATTAGTTGGTAAATTAGTTGATCTTACAAAGTGAGTTTCAGGAATTTACAGCACCATTTTTCCAATGAAGCCAAAAACCCCTGCTGATGAAGCTAGGTTGGTGGATCAGAAAAGTTGTCACATTTGTAAAGAACTGCTTGGTACAGATGATCTTGTGGTCGACTATGACCATCTGATGGGCGAAATCAGAGGCCACACATATAATAAGCGTAACTTGAATTCCAGACTGCCCAAAAGACAACTTGTCGCTGTTTTCTATAACCTGTAGAATTACGATGATCACTTTCTTATAAAGCCCTTGGCTGAACGTCATGTAACATTATCCGACGGAATCGTGGTATTTGAAAATCCTGGAAAAATTCAAGTGTTTGGAATGACCCTACAGAAATTCAAAAGTATTGCAAAACAGATTCCCAATGGGACTGGTTGCAATGGAGAGGCGCAATATTTCAAGCTAAGATTGATTGATTCATTCCAATTCATGAGTGCCTCTCTGGAAACTTTGGCAGCCAATTTACTACATGAGCAATTGAATATCACCCTCTCGATGTTTCCAGACAACACCCAGTTCGAATTGGCAAAATGGAAGGGAGTTTTTCCTTATGACTTTGTTAAGTCGCCAGACAGTCTGATATGCAAGTCACTCCCACCAAAGGAAACATTTCATAATGTGATGAGAGGCGAAGACATTAGCGATGAGGATTACGCTCATGCCCAAGCTGCATGGAATGCATTCAACTGCATAAACTTGCTGAACTATACTATTCATTACTTACGTGTGGACACTTGTTTGCTGGCAGATGTTTTTGAGGATTTCAGGAACATATGTTTGCCTCATCGCGGTCTTGACCCCGCTATGTACGTCACAGCTCCATCTCTTTCATGGGACGCTTTATTGTCAATGACATGTGCATGACTAGAGCTGTTGACTGATCCTGACATGTATCATTTTGTAGAACACATGGTTAGGGGCAGCATTACCCAGGTTTCAAAAAGACATGCGGAAGCCAACAATATTTACATGGGGAGGACTACGACCCCAGTGTGGGATCGAAATATATATGCTATTTCGACATCAATGGGCTGTATATTCATACAATGCGGTCCAAGCTTCCAGTTGGTAATTTGGAGTGGTTTGAAGCTGGCGTATTCTTTTAATGGGATTTTACAAACACTGTGAATGACGGTGACACATGTTTTTTTCGCAGAAGTTGATCTGTCATTTCCAGAGGAGTGTCATGATAAACTATCTGATCTGCCTTTGGCCCCAGAAAATGGTGTACCCCCGAACGGCTCACATGAGAAACTTCTTTTACCACTCGCACTGCGGAAAATATATGTTATACACAGGGAAACACTGAGGCACTACTTGATGTACGGGGCCAAACTTGTCTCTGTTCATCGCATTTTGTGCTTTGAGCAGAAGGCATGGATAGCTCCGTACTTCGACTTTAACATTCAGAAACGTGCCCAGGCTGCGAACGCATTCAAAAAATCGTTTCTCAAGTTGATGAATAATTCCATTTATGGAAAAACTTTGCAGAATGTCCTCCAGGAAAGGGACATCAGAGTTGTTTCGAGGTTTGACACGATCTATGGGGCTGCAGAGCTGACAGGACGTCCGAAATTCCAGGCGTGGCAGATCATCGATGAAAACATAGTCCTTATCGAGATGACAAAGAGTTTTGTTCAATAAACCTTTGTACACTGGTGTTGCTATTCTCGACCTTTCAAAATTAACACTATATGAATTTCACTATCAGTACATGTGTACAAAATTTCTTCCGCTGGCTTTGCACCTCCTATATTGTGACACCGATCCCTTGGTATACTCTATTGCTTGTGATGATGTATATAAAGTTATTACCCCAGATTTAAAGGCGTGGTTTGATACATCCAACTATGTGCTCGATAATCTGCAACGATTCCCTCACAGGAACAGGGTGATGAAAGATGAATGTGCTGGGCGCATAATCACACACTTTGTGGGTTTATGTCCTAAGCTTTATGCATATGTTGTTGTGAATGAGCAATGTATATGTAAGGCGAAGGGTGTAAAACCCAATGTGTTGCAATCACTCAGGCATGAGGATTATCGAGATTGTCTCCAAAATTGCACAAGGGTAATGGGGGGCCCAATATCAGTTCCATTCACGTGCTCATCAATTCTACACCGAATGCATAACAAAGGTAGTGTTGTCAGGTATAGATGATAAGCGGTAATTTGAGGCAGATGGAATATCAACCTTACCTGAGCGGTACTATTGAATACCTGATTAAATTTTTTTCTTCCATATAACAGTATCAACACCACAATAAATTTATAGACCTCCCAGCACCACACACACACACAGCCAAGGACACCCATCTGCCGACCCCACATGCACATCCTGTTCCACAGTCATCGCAGCTGCCTGCAATCACCATCGCAGCTGACTACAAATATCATCGCAGCTAACTAGAATCATCATTGCAGCTGGCTACACCAACTACAAATTGTGTTACTATTCAATGCTGGTGCTCCCTGTTTGCGTAGTAAGATTACTTCTACTAATATCTTCAGTATATATTTACGCTTTGTCAAAGAAGAAAATGAAATTCACAGTGGAAACTGCATGCATGTGAATGTGTGTTACACTCTCTCTTTGGCATGTGTGAGTGGGAAATACCCAGATGTGACTCATAAAAAAGAACACTGCATAATAAGCATCATTATAACCTCCACAAGACTTTGTAAGTAATGTAAATAATTAGGAAAGATACGACCTATACATCACTATAGTTTGTAATTATTTTTGTAAATATTTTTAATCTTGCAATATATGTCAGACACTTTTGTAACAGTAGTACTAGTAACAGTAGTGTAACAATAGTAATAGTTGTTTTAGTAACAGTAGTTGTAGTGCTAATTTCCTGATGTAAAAAAAAATGTATGATGAAATGTTTGTAAGTTAATAAAATTTTGTTGATAGAATGTTATTGATTAACTGTCTTTTAGTTTGTAAGTTGATTTTTGTTAAAGTATTATTGATGAAATATCTTGTTTTTTTTTTAAATACTTGTTCTTGTAAAAAAAATTTTGGTAAATTAGTTGTAAGATGATTGTTTTAAAATATGTGCAAAAATGTTTTGTGTATATATATATATATATACATACATATAATTGTGGTTGAAAGATGAGTTTTACTGTGTGCAGATGTTTGTTGTAAAGTGAATAATTTTGTGTGATATTGTAAATACTTAGGTTTAAGGATGATTCTGAAAATAATATTTTATAATAAAATGTTAAAAAGGAATAGTGTGTGACTTTTTATTTATTTATTTTTAAATTACCAATGTCACAAACTTTTTTCAATAATATAATATGTATAATCAGTGATGAAAAAACAATCTTTTGTTGTAATGTTGTGAATGAGTGCCTATCAGTATTGGTAAGCTGATGACTTGAATTTAAAAAATTCAGGATAACTTTTTGCTTGCTTTAACAAAGAAGATGTAATTTTCTTGACTTAAAAATCATTTAAATCAAAACAAACTTTGAAGGACTGAGGGGGGGGGGGGGGGAAATGGAGAAAATCAAACATAGCTGAATGAATGAATTAAGTTTTGCAAAGAAACGAGGCAACATGTTAGTATCTTGAGAGAACCTTGGTTCGCTCAAGTTAAAGGTTGGAGTAGTCGAACACAATGCTCTGCTGACCAACTTTTGTAACACCCCAAAGGAAAATTCTGAATGTGAGTTCCAAATACCTTTACAGAGGGAGGTAGTAAAGACCTCTGCCCCTCCTTGCCTCAAGTAAGTTTCTTCAGCTACAACTTTTACGTCTGCACCCAACAGAACCAGCAAACAGTATCCAGCAAACAGTATCCAGCAAACAATTAAATTATTTATTTTTACATATATATGGATTACAATAGTTCCTGTTCCAGATACAAAACGATGATGTTTGGAGAAGAAGAAAACAACACAATATAATATATTTAAAAGGGTTTTTCAAAAAAAAATTCAACTCAAGTTATGTAAATATAGCAGTAAATTTTTCCATAAATTTGCAAGAGTCTGGCCTACCTTCATCTCTAGCGATAGCCGCAATTAACGTTTTATAATGTACACGTTTTAATATAAAAGTATTTTATTGAAAATATACATTTTTTCGTGTGTTAACTTATTTTTCTTTTTGGATCATATACTGTGTTTGTGATAAGTAACTGGTTTCTGTGTTCGGTAGATGAAAATAAAGTTTGCATTAACAAGTGTAGTATATTTACAGACATTTGTAGTACATCCATTATTTTAAAAATAATTTTCTTTTCGAGGATGTTTGTGCATTTTTTCCATAACATAGATTAAGTGATGTCGGATTACGCTCTATGCAAGTTGGTTATTTTGAAACAAATCGTTTGGGGTAAGATTTTCTATCATTATATATTTTACTTATTAGAATATATGTACGCTATAGTGTCTGGTTTAAATCGTATTCAGAGTTTTTCTGCCGCATGATAACATTCTCCAGGCTGAATCGTGTTAATGTGTTAATTATTCATACTGATTAGCTGTATTTCATTTAAGGACAGTAGTTGTTCGTTATACTTGTCTCTCGTGTTATTCATTCATTCGCAGAACTCGTTTAAAGACTCTGCCTTGTGTAATTTCATACTGGCTAGCTGAATTTCGTTTAGTGAGTTTGCACTTGTCTACATCAGATGTTATTCATGTATCGTTTGAAATTTGCGATTCTATGCATGTAATTTATTCATGCGTAGAACATTCTGAAATTCTCTAACATCTAATTGCATTCCGAAAACAGATCGTTTAACATGTAAATTGCGTCTTTTAAAGTCGCCTATCTACCACCAACATTATTACAAACACCTTAAAATTAAAAATTAGAAAAAAATGACCCTTAGCCCACTCTTGCACTCAACTCTTCACCTATATAAGACATTGAAACCCCCCACTCTGGTCAGTCGCCTCCATAACACCACATCATCAATATCGTACAGAGTTCCTGCCACCCCCCCCCCCAAAAAAAAAAAAAGAAAAAAGAAACAAATGAACCCGTTCAATACATTTAAACATTTCCATTATTGATCGGATTAAAATCGGATTAAGGAATAACCATTTAAATCAACTGAATTAGCCCTTTGATATCAAATTGATAATCCGATCAATCAAAAGTGAAATGGATCCCCCGTCCCTACTACTCGCAATACCAAGAACGATGAAGTCCACTTTCAGCTATCGGATGTTCGTGACAGAGCATATTGAAAAGTCTTGTTTAAAATCTTCTTTCAACCTCCTGTGTATCACTCCGCCATACATAGATTTTAACCTCACTGTGGACGTCATGACTTCTAGCCACGCATCGAGGAAGGGGGATCTAAGGTTTTCGGAAACAAAAATAAGGAACTATTGCGTGAAAATATACTAACATGTGTGTGAAAAATTTAACCAGGATTCAAGCACTATTAATTTAACACTGCTCTTTTATTTGTACTTCAAAACGTGGGCATACTTGTAATAATTCCATTTAAATAATACTTTGAATTCCCTGGTTTTTAAAGGCTATTAAGAGTACGTGGCTTAAAATTAGTATAACATGCTTTTAGCGCAACAGAGTTATATTTACAAATATATTTAAATTTTATAGAATTTAATACCAGGATTCTTCTTTGAGGAGCCGAGAGAAGGGGCATGATTTATCCGAAGAGACGATATGGTATATAGCAAGCATAAGAGCCGAGTACCAACCAAATTCTGAGTCCCGACAAAAAAAAAAAAAACTACTATTATGCCACTGGTGATTTTGAATCTTTGTAGGAGCGCCGTTTGTTTATGCACGAGCTTTTCACTTATAGTACGAGTCTTTGTACAGAGGTCGAAGCGTTGCTTCGTGTCCTTCAGCCACACTGCTTGAGAGCAGTGCTCCTGCAGCGGTTGTAACGGAAAAATTCTTGCCGCATCTCTGTTGCAAGCGGACAACGGATGCAGCAGAATGAAGAGTAAGAATTTACGAACTGTACTTAGAAAGTTCTGTGTTGATACTATAGGCTATTCACGGGGAAAATGAGCACTTTTGAAAGCCCTGCCTAACATCTACTTGTACGCACGTTGTGTATTATTGTGTAAAATTATCATTGCCAAGTGCCTCAACACTTTGTTCATGCTTTGGTAAAGTGAAACTGTAGAAATATTGGAAAAGTACATTTTTTATAAATATGCTCATTTTTACACACTGATAGGCCGACATAAAAACATATAATCCAAAAGAAATAATTTTAGTTATCACAAATGATTACCTGGTCCTTTTCATTTGATACTAAGCTATGGAACTACTTTACATCTATCATTACCAACTTTACTGGGCGCATGTCACTCAGTGCGTACGTCAAAATATATGCACGCAGAGGCAGTGACTTTTTATAAGGTTGATTTCAAAAGCGCTTACTTCATCGTAAACAGCCTTTAACTACTTATTTTGATATTTTTACAAATGCGAAATTCGGTTCTAAGTACATTCTCGGAAATATGTAGTCTCATTTAAAACAAAATCGCTAAACAAACGAAATTCTTAGTTTAACATAATTCTGTCTCTACGGGCTGTTCACGATTAACTGAACACCAAGGAACCGGCCCGCGGAATCGGCGGACTAAGCCACTGTCTGTGAAGGGGTTACCTTACGAATTAGTATTTACCGTGCAATGTCGTCTGGGAACTTCGGCACTTGTTCGTTCGCGCCCATCGGTGCTCGCTCGCACATCCCGACACGCAGTTGCAATCATGGTGAAAGTAAGATTTTAAACGTAAGACTATAAGTCTAAGACTTAAAACTTAACATTTGTGATTTAAGGTCTAAAACTTAATACTTAGAACTTATGACTTAAGGCTTAATGCCTAAGGGTAACGAAAGGCCTAACTGCCCATCGGGGGAAGGCGGGGCACGGAAAGGCAACCCTCCTCCAAATTTCGGAGAAAATCGGTCGAAAAATGCCCTTTACAGACCGAATCGAATGCGATGAACAGGCCCCTCCTGTCTCCACAACTCCTCCCAGCGGTTGTTCTGGCACGGAGGTCGAAGGGGGGGGGGGGGGGGGTTCTACAGCCAAAGGTCCAAGGGTCTGCATGTTAAAGTCCCCATCCCGCGTCCAATAATGTTGGTAAAGACGCAGGGAAAGTAGTCCTATGTTTAAACGTTGAACTGAAAGTCTTTAGGTAAGTATTTGTATCTGCTAAAATAATTTAATGTCTGTTTTTTAATTGCATATAGGTGTAAGAGTCAGCAAACTTTATCTTACTTTTCTAACAATTTCTCAGTTTCACCTGAACGCCGCATGAATAAAGCGACCAGGCACATGGCCGTGTTAATTTTACATGCGGCGGAAGAATACACCATTTGCATACAAGTAGGTCTTCAGGGCTTTCATAAGTGCTCAGTTTACCATGGACAGTGTAGGTACAGCAGCAATTATTCAACAGATCTGCCTGCAGAATTAAAGGCTGTTCACGATGAAGTGAGTACTTTAGAAACGAACCTTAGAAAAAAGTCACAGCCCCTGCATGCATATACTTTAATGGGCACACTCAGTGACATGCACCCAGTAAAGTTGGTAACGGTGGATGGAAAGTAGTTCCATATCTTAACGTCGAATAAAAAGTGCTAGGTAACCATTTGTGATAACTTAAAATTAATTCTTTCGCTTTCTATTTTTCTAATGCACCGATGTATGAAAAATGAGCAGATTTGCAAAGGTTATTTTTTTATAATTTCACAGTTTCATTTTACCGACGCGTGAATAAAGTGACGAGGCCCATAGCAACGTTAATTCTACACAAGACAGAAGAATGTACAAAGTGTATACAAGTAGATCTCAAGTACGGCTTTCAAAAGTGCACATTTTACCGTGAACAGCCTATAACTGGCAACACTGGAGCAGCGATTTGCGTGCCTATCTTAAGCGAGCTTTTATTGCTTGTTGCAGTGTAAAGCAATTGTTCTCAATAAAAGCAAGACCATGTAAAAAAAAAAAAAAATTGGCAACGTGTAACACACGATTTTGATAGATGTGATGGCAGCGTGTGAACCAATTTTGGGAACATGCGCAAAAGATAGAGACGAGTCTGCGTTAAGGTTGCCGCCCACCTGGCACTCGAAATGCGCCGCAGTGCGTTTGAAATAGTCGTTTTTCTAAGAAACTTTTGAACGCGCGTCCAACGTGCTGGTTTAAAGGAAAGAACACACAATTAAGACGAGGGCTGTTGAGTGTTTTGAAGACGTCACGCACAATGGAAACGCCATTTCAGAGCGCTCCGGCTAAAAACTGTTTTTTTTTTAAAGTGCCGTACCTCAAAATATACGCGTCAGATACACACAAGCCTTCTCAAAGGCCACGCGCTGAACCTTCTTACAGACATCACATCAATAAAATAATAGGGTTACCGCTGCAGGTCCCGTAGGTGCACGCAGTGCGACCGAGAATACTGCGCGCCAGTTGAGAGCCTTGCACTTAGCGGCGATGGTGCACTTGATGCGCGCAGCAGTGTGTCGCCCTTATCGCTCCCGCGCTTCTCAGTCTCAAACGCAAGGAAAAAGCGCTAGGTATAGTCCATTCACGGTTTCTTCGGCCTATCCGAATGAAACCTTTGAAGAATCTCCCCATGTATGACGACGTGTTTTATACTTGTGTTCATAAAAGTTACTGTTTTATTGTTAAATTGATACGTTATTAATATCTCATATATAAATTATAATGCTTCATGGATAAATCATTTGATTAAAAAACAGGGAGAAAATAGATATGTTGGTACCGTCTAGTGAGAAACAGTTCTTATACAAAATATCATTAAAACTGAGTGCGCACGAATGTGGTGCGTTGTCCCTCTGGTGTAATTCTCCAGGCTTAGTTAAGCTTAGTTTGCACGAGGCGGAGGAATATTGTGGAAGTAGAAGATTAGCAGGGCTTCACAAAAGGCTGAAGTAACCGTGAATATATTATAGACAAGAGCCTAAGTTTGACGTAACCTACGTAGAGTGAGTGAAGAGATTTGGGCGGATCTTAACATCGAGGTCTTGAGAGCCGACGTGGGTTATGCGAGGTGAGTACGAAGCGGCGGCGCCGGAATGTAAGGGCTGGATGGACGGAAGATCCCGTGAAAACCCAGCCACCGGCACGATTCCCAAATGCGAAAATCCAGCAGCGACCGTGCCGGGAATCGAACCCGGTTCGCCTAGGTGACAGGCGTGTAGTCTAACCACTACAAAATCGAGACTCCAGACCATATCGACTAAAATGGCGGGCGTATAGGATATAAAGAGATGACAATTGCAAGGTAAATATTTCAGTAAAATATAAATGTTGTCTGTTTACATGTACACTTGACCAAGAACCAAGAAACAGGATGTTTAAGCCTGTAGTTGAACTACATTGCCTGATATTTTATATGGCAATTTTTTGAATGTTTGAAAATTTTCAAGTTCACATATGACAGGGTGCGACATTGTTTACCAAAGTTAAAGACGACCTCCCGTGGCGCAGTGGGGGTGGCGCGGCGCCGATCTGCGGTGCATGAGGTTCTGGGTTCAAATCCCAGGTTAGTTAGTTTAAGTTAGGACGCAAGTTAGTTTATAGACCGTCATATGATAAGCATTTAAGGAGAAAACCCCGGGGGACGTTAAAAAGCCCTTTCCAATCCAATCCAAATCCAAAGCGAGCATTAAACTGACAAGGTTCTACACTGAGTAGCAACATCGGCCTTCATCAGAGCATATTCACAATTACATGTTTCATTGGCAGAGATGCATGTAATTCAGTAATTATATAGAATCGTATATTTCCAAGATTTTGGGAAAAAAATCTATAACTCAGTTTTTCGAACTTAAACATGCTGAAGCATTATTACATATGTGCACTTTTGTACTACGTTCTCCCCCCCCCCCTTCCCCTCTATTTTTCACAACTTAAAACTAAGAGCCGTTAATATCTGTCCCATTCACCCATCAAATTGCCCGTTCCGGTTTTGCTCCAGGAAAGACTGCCACAACAGGCATAGAAATATTTTATTGCGAAGCAATAAAATTATATGGTTAATAAGTGATCATAATTTTTAAAATTGTCTATATGGGTCTCTAAGATTCTGTCATAAAGGAGAATACTTTACACCTACTATTGCTGCAAGTAAGCAAACTACATATACCGATTATTTGAATTAATTACATTTGTGCGTATTTATAATCTTTATATGAATTCACAGGTTGGGTCCCTCCCAAACAGTAAACCTGGATACGCTACTGTTTCAGTTGCCTCTTACGTATAGTCCATTCACGGCCAACTCTTCTGAAGCCCTGTTAAAGCTCTACTTCCAGGTTATGCCTCATTCTCACATGCCAACAAACCTTAACCAAGTAGCCTGTAGAATATGACGCCAAAGGGACAGCACATGATATTTGCACGCAGTCGATGTAATAATATTTTACATGAGAACTGTTGTTTACTAGGCATTACCACGCGATTATTGCCTCTCTATTTTTATTCTTAGTAATTATAAATTAAATGTTGTAGTTTAATGAAATAAATCGCAAGTGTAAACCAAAAACAAAATAATTGTTTTTTGGCGTTATTTTTAGATTCTTACGATACACGACATATATAGGAAACAACGAAATACGCCATACATGAGGTAATTTTTCAAAGGTTTGATTCAGAAAGTGTGAAGATACCAGGAATAGGCTATACATGAAATTGATCGTGGGCTAAGCTTAAACGTGTGGACCCACAGAGCAACTAAAGTAGAGAGGCGACACCGCTATGTTCCTATTGTTCGCGTGATCGTTACCCTATAGAAATAAAGACGCATATTTGGTCACCACGACATAACGTATGCGCGATATTATATACAAATTGAAAAATAAAGTATTCCAAATTATACATAAGTATTGCAGATACATAAACACATGGTTAGAACGAACAAGGAGACGCTAATGTGGTGAAAAATAACGAAAATGCTTTTCTCGCTTAGGAGAATGTTGCGGACGAGTGTAAAATGAGATTGTAAAGGAAATTGTAAGAATAATGTGATATGTTTACACTAGCAGGCAGAATAATGTGATGTGTTTACACGAGCAGGCAGAATAATGTGATGTGTTTACACGAGCAGAGAATAATGTGATATGTTTACACGAGCAGGCAAAAAATAACTGAGCACACTATTGAGAGCATCGTTCTTGAACAGAAATAATTAAACCCAGCTAGAGGGCCAAAACCTTTTTATATAAACTTTCTGTTAATTTTTTTCCGTTCACAACATATTTGTGATGCGTTCTCAGAAAAGGTACCCTAGTGTAGACAATTATACGAGGAATTCAACGAAACAAGTCGCACCCTTGTAGCGTTCATACCCTCAAAATGTTCCGTTAATATCTCTAAAACGATAATTTTCGCATTTCCAACCTTTTCTTCGGCATCCTGAAAAACTTACGTTTTCGCCCTAAGGTACCTTTTCTGAAAACGTATCCCATTTATATTTACAAAACTTTTATTTTTATTTTCATTTTAACACGCAGTATAAATTATTATATTTGGTTTCTTGCTACGTACGTATACGCTTATTGCAAATTGCTATAACATTTGAAAAAAGAACATTTTTTTTTTGTAAATAATTTGTATTGTGTTTAGCTCTGTCAAGTTTCTACTCTATAATTAGTGGAGCGTAAGTTCTACTATGGGAATTACGTTCGAAAATTAATGGTATCTGTAGAATTACAGTTCTGTAAAAACTTTCTCAGAGCAGAGCAATTTAGATTTTCGTTCAAATGAGTAGTTAAATCATTTATCTCAACCTAACATGTACTTTACTTTAACCATTTTGCAGAAATCCTCGCTAGTTCGACGAATGACTCTATCCAATCAGCGTCCGCCGTTTACAAAACACCGTCTCAAGTCACCTCCGTATGGACTTGGTGAAGACGAGCTTGTGTGACATCTTAAGCAAGGTCTCGATGACTATGAAAATGGTTCCAAATCGCGATCTCAAGCAGCCACTATGGAACAGTAATATTCAGCCTTAAGGCGCACAAAAACAAGACAGTCTTCGCGAAGACCACCTTGTTTGCCTGCGCTTGAGACAAGCTAAGGCGACGTTCGTGAAATGTGCCTAGAGGTGGCGTAAAAGGTGTAGAAACCGAGAGCTAAAGTTGTAACCACACCCTCCAGCAGAACGATCTAGTTGTAGCAACCAAACCACTACTTCCGTAACAAGAACGCGAAGTTCTGATTGGGTGTAAAAGTTGTAAAAGGTACCGACCCCGCGAACAAAGCTCTCATTTTGAGCTCCAAAATGTAAACACGTCACAGTTGCATTGCCAACATAACATTCGTCAAAGCACATTAGTACGATGAATAGCTATGGATTCAGGCATTGGCTTCCTTGATGAAAATCTAAGAAATCAATCTTCGTCTAGGTAAACGTTCTCTAGGTGACGAAATTGGTTTTATGGTTTTTTTTTCCTACTGTTCATCCAGTTGGAAAATTATATACATAGATATTAAGGAACATGCATTCCTATACGTTCTACTATTAGGCATTAAAGGCTGGCGATTCCTCATTTTGTCAAACACCTTTCTATTTTCAACGTCCTTGAAACAAACCAAATCTAAAATCAACGCTCTCGTCCCGGTAAACAGTAAAAGTTACATAGCATCGACGAACATAATACCTGGACTGCAATAATTGTGCAGCTACCGAATGAAGTCACGAAATTTTCGTTGCGTAATTTGCTATATATTGAAAGTTAAATTATTTTTCTAACCAGTTTGTAGTTACAAACTGAGAGAAGGTATTTTGAATGCTCCAAGATTATAATTTTCAATAAATAAATAAATTTGCATTGTATTTGTTTTGTTGACAATACGACTGTGACACGAGGGAATAGTGGCTTGAAAGGCCTTTAGTTTGTCGCATACAGTGACTATGGGGTAGTGCGATCTCGCCTGTTGCGCAAAGCCAGTCTCCGTGTCCCAACAATTAGCTGCGTGAATAGTATTTGAGGTTATAAAACTGTTTACTAAACTAATGCTTTGAGATGTTTCTATGCTTTCTCTAACCAATTTGTGGGGTCGCGGTGGTGTAGTGATTAGACTTCTCGCCTCCCACCTAGGCGTACCGGGCTCGATTCCCGGCTGGGTCGCTCCCGGGTTTTCGCATGTGGGAATCGTGCCGGTCGATGCCGCTGGTTGGCGGGTTTTCTCGAGGTTCTCCAGTTTCCCCCACCCCTTCATCCCGATGCTGCTCCACGCTCACCTCTCTTCACCCTCATCGGCTCTCAAGAGCTCGATTTTAAGAGCCGCCCAAATCCCTTCACTCTTCATTTACGCTAACCTATTGGTAAGGCAGTTCGATTAACTTCAAATATGTACAATTATTTTATGCATATAAAATTGGTTTTATTAGGATACAAACAAACACGCTCAACACTGTTGACCATGTGACTTTTACAGTTGCGTTGTTTTGGGGCAAGTCAATGTTTGGTACATGCGCAGAAGACGAATAATCGTTCTAAAGGCTGTTGACGATAAAGTGAGCATTTTTGTACTCAAACTTGGAAAGAAACTCACTGCCCCTGCCTGCATATATTTTAACGGGCGCACTGAGTGGCATTCGCCTAGTAAAGTGGTAACGATGTATGGAAAGTAGTTCCATATCTTAACGTCAGATTAAAAGTGTTAAGTAACAATTTGTAATAACATAAAACATTTATTTCGCTCTGTACTTTTCTTAATGTATCGAATTGTAAAAAAGAGCATGTTTGTAAAATATTTACTTTTCTAATTTCAGTTTCACTTGACCAACGCACGAATAACGTGATGAGGCCCATGACAGTGTTCATTTTACCTTACATAAGGCGGTATAATACACAACGTGCATGCAAGTAGATCTTAAGCAGGGCTTTCGAAAGTGCTAATTTTACCGTGAACAGCCTTTACCTATTCTGTAGTCTGTGTGTGACACCCTACCGGTGGACCAACCTGCGCTCTGCACGGCGGCGAGTGTAGCCAGTAACACGAGACACGAGGCGATGCGGGCCATTGCGGAGTGCGCTCTCGCATATTTTCCGA
Source organism: Dryococelus australis (assembly GCA_029891345.1). Classification (NCBI taxonomy): domain Eukaryota; kingdom Metazoa; phylum Arthropoda; class Insecta; order Phasmatodea; family Phasmatidae; genus Dryococelus; species Dryococelus australis. The sequence goes on from CM056993.1 coordinate 43,668,916, forward strand.
GACCCGCTGTAAGACAGCTGGCCGTCATGCGCGGCCTCGCTTCTTCCAACGGTCGTCACCTGCAACATCCAAGCAACCAAGCAAGTGTCAATGTCTGTGCGTACACGCTTCCAGCCAGGGAAGCCAGCTCTTAAGAAAAATCGAAAAATCGGAATAGTTAGCAAGAAATGCAGAGTTTTCTCTGAAACCTTTCATCTGTTACATAAACTAGATATTGAATAAATAAATAAGAGACTTCATTTCTTATTTTTAATTTTAAACTTCTGAAATAATCAATCTCATACACATATATGAAAACATTAGTATAATTAAACTATCCACGCAAAAAGTGTAACTTGTTCTGGACTAATCGAATGCGTATCAGTGGTATCGATTTTAGCCACTAGAATTACTTAGCTGTGACATCACCACAACTATGCGGAAATAAAAATATATGATTAAAAAGTGACCCAAAAATTTTGAAAGTACTTGCTTGGGAATAAGTTTTTTTTTTTTTTTTAATATATATATATAATGGATACACAGCTTTAAGCACGTGCACATTGGTTTTCCGAATATTTTTAAAGTTCGGAATTCGCTGAAAAAAGTATCCGAGATTTTTTTGGAGAAACTTCCGGATTTTTTTCTTTGTCATCTGGCAACACTGCTTCGAGCATAATGTTATGAATCATGTCAATGCGGACATCTCAAGCAAACTGCAGCGACTTGTTGATACTCAGTTCAACGATAAAGTCCAAAACACATTACAGCAATAAAATTGTCAATTCACGGTTGCCTCCAACTTTTCTGCAGGCCTGCCAAAGTTCTATATTCAGAATATTCCCCCACCTCATGCAAACAAAACTTAACTAATTTTAAAAAATTTCACAAAAGGGACATCGCACCGCATTCGTGCGCACTTAGTGTAATAATATTTTGCATAAGAACAGTTTCCTACTAGGCTTTACCAACACGCCTAATTTTTCCCCCGTTTTTACTCATTTTAATTACTAAGGAAAAAATATAATTTTAATTAAAATGTAAGTAAAAGTTCAATTCAATAAAAAAAGCTACTTTTCACAAGTATAAAAGGCTCGTAATACGTGATGTATTTATGAAAACCCAAACATGTGATACATAAGTTTATTTTTCAAAGGTTTGATTCAAAAAGTATGAATAAACTCCGAATAGGGTTTAGTTTATAAAACATAGCAAAGAAGAGCCAGCGAATCTCCCCTCCCAGCAGTAGGTAATGAAAATTATCTTAAGTACAGAAATTAGATAATTCGCACTGAAAGATGATGCCAGAAGCTACTTCAAGACGCCTATAAAATTGTGCAAGGAAAAGGGTTTGCAATGTAAAAAAATGGCTGCATGTGAGGAAATACTTACATGTATTTTATTTGTGCCCGCCTCCGAATTTTTGTAAGATAAATTTTGCTCAGCATACCTTAAAATGAATTAAAGCAAGGCACTTTAGTTGATTTTGTTAGATTTTCTGCTAGTATTCTAATTAATTTTGTTTGTACATTGCATAAAACAGTGAAATTTTGGCTTTGATATGCTATCTTGCAAAAACCATACGATCTAAAAAAAATTTACCTGAGTGACATGTAGTCACAGAGATCTAATGCCTACAAGTTGAACATTAGGTAGTACAAATATTACACAAATTTTTGGGTTGCCAATGCGTTGATGTTTTGTACGCAATCTCCAATTTATCGTTATAAAATTATATATGATCTTAGGCCCTATACATAACATCCTCGCTTTCTGGGTTACAGACTTTTATCTACATTTTTTTTGCAGCATGCAATTCAGGTTATGCACACACCACAATGTAGTTTACAAGAAAACAAAAATGACTTAAGAGAAGCGCCTTAAGGAATTCTCCCAACCAGCCCCATACCCCCCCCCCCCCTCCCCCACAACCAAACACCAACCTAAAGCGCTTTTCGCAATACTGCGTTGCGTTGCTTCACGATGGAACGCGATACGTTTGACGCCTATGATCGTCATTTGTCGTTTCACAATAATGCGACAGTCTGTCGGCGATGGGTGCTATGCTGCCAACCGTTCTCACGAAATAAATTTAAGTTTTTGGCCAGAATGTTGAACAAAAGACATACGAAAAATTGGTCTGTTGGAACGAAAACAGAAGAACAACAAAAGATTTTTAAAAAAGAAGGTAATACTACGAAATAATACGAAGAAAGTTTGCTTTGCGCCGAATGCGTATTTGTTTTCAAAGCACAACACTGCTTTTTTTTTAGTCGTCAGTGCTCAAAGTAAACAGTAATTGTTCTTCTTCTTTTCATCTGTCGTCGTCCGCCGCCGGCAACGCAGACGCACGAATTTCATGCAGCAACGTCGACGCCGTCGGTCGACGTCGACAGGCTGCTTTATTCTGATTGGCTACAGCTTATCGCAACGCATCGCATCGCAGTATTGTGAAAAGCGCTTAAGGGAGCGCGGAAAGTCCTGAGTTGGAGGCGTTTCGCCGCTGGCTACAACAACGGCAAATACACATTATAGGCTATTCACGGTTAAGTGAGACATCGTGGATAACAATCGCAATGGCAATAACACCATTAACTCCACAATGGTGAAAGCTGGGGACGGAGTCTATTTAATACTCTATGTTACGTTATGTGTCTTGAATGCACGTAAGTGTAAGAGTTAGCAAATTTGAAAATACATATTTACTTTGCTGATAATATTAGTTTCACTTTACCAACGCACGAATTAAGTGTTCATAGTCTCATGGTAGTGTTAATTTGACATATGCTGTAAGACTACACAATGTGCATACAAGTAGACCTGGATCTTAAGCAGGGTTTTCAAAAGTGCTCAATTTACCGTGAACAGCCTATAGTAATACATATATTATATTTGAGTGGTTCAAGAGCAGTTGGCCCTCCCTCGCCAAGCTAGTAGTCCTATTGCTACTATAACATGCAATGAATTATTATAAATTTAAACTCTGTTCGTTTTTTATTTAATTTCAATTTTGTTACTGTTATATATCAATAAAAATCCTATAGAGGTCACGGCTATTACTTGCAGCCCTAAGTTATAAACTCGAGATTTCAGTCAACTGATGCGGTGTATTTACGCATAGATTTGCTTCGAACTGCTTCCTAGTGAATGTAATGATTGCGGCTGTGCTATGCTACATTGTCGTGGAGTTTTGTGCTGGCTTTCATTCATTGTTTGCAGTCTGCACGAAGTGTGATTTGGCTGACACCACCATTGGCATACCATACATAACTATTCTTGAATACATAAATAACCTAAAGAAGCTACTATGTGTTTTATATAAAACTTTTCAGCAATATTTCAAGGTTTTCCCTTAGTAATCTACATTTAATAATAGCTTTGTGACGCTTACTTCGCCCCAACGTGGATGTTTCAGAACAAATGATGTAGTCATCTGCCTATATATCCTATGATCGAAGCGTAAATTATACACGAGTCTCAGTAAATACATTTTTTTGGAAGGTAAGTTTTTTAGGAAACATTAGAAACTAATACACCCAGGGCTGACACTATTTGCTTTTGTTCAATTTGATAAATTCGAAAAGAAATTAATTAGTGAAAAAGGCTAAAAAAAAAAAAAAAACACACTACTGCGCAGCTTAATTAGTACCATTGCACATGATCCCATTAAATCGGATCCGTTTCCGATAAGTTTGAAGAGCCGCGCAAGTTTCCCTATCTGACAAAAATAACAGTCGGGCTGGGTTACCTTTCTGGCGCTTCTGTGCTATGTTTTATTGTTATATTGTCCCTGCTGCCCGACAAAACATTCGGAACGGAGGACGGTTGAAAGTTTCGGGTTAAAAAGTAGAAGTTATGTGTGAGCGCACACGTTCATGGAATATTAACTGATTCTCTCGCTGTTTAGTTCGAGCAGTTGCCTGCTATTTCCAGAGTCAGTAGCATATTGTTATATTTCTAGATGATAAGTTTAACCTAACAGGATGAGGAAGGAGTTGTATCACAATTAACTAAACATAAAGTCGATTCTACTGGATATTTACTCGAATGCTTTACTTGAATTTCTTACCTGCGTGTGACACAAACAGTGTTATTAAGGGATGTGACTAAATATTTCCTACAAAAGGTCTGCTTATCTGCCAAACTAATTCCTAAGGAATGAATCAAAGGGAGGAGGGAGGAGAAAGGAGTCAGGCTCGATCTCATACACTAGCTGAAATAGAAGCTTCAGTCATCAATGCGGAACGTCTTGAAGGACTGTTGCAACAGTTTCGGAACAATCTTCCACAGGATACAGTTTTTCCAAAATAAATTGCCCATTTGTTTTTTTGCTGCATTCAGATATTTTTATCGTTATCATTTCCTGTGCCAAATTTTATTTCATTTCGACGTCTCCGGGACACCACAATTTTTATTACAGTGAGTGTATGTTCACTATCGCAGTATTTGCAGTAAATTTGGCAGCGGATTATGCAAGTTATTTCAATGTACTGACATTCTGTTAAACACATGAGGTACGTGCACCAAATATGTCCTATTCTCCTAATATGGCCTAGTGTCGGTAAACTGTACTTAGTTCAGCAAAATCCGATAGATGTCACCACAGTACAGTAGATACAGCCGAGTGGTTCACGCGAATGGCGATGGATAGCACCACCAGTACAAGCGCTCGCCACAGAACGCTTTCATTGTGTTTCGTGAAGTCATCAGAGGAAGCAATCTTATTTTGTGACGTGACGCAAATATTAATTGTTCCACACACGTATGTCGGATTATATTCAGCGATACCATATTATTTATAGAATTCAATGCTCATTTAAACCATGTAATGAATGTTCGTGTCAATTTTATTACAATTTTATTCTAGGCCGCTAATGTCATACACTGCAGTGTATCCTATTATGGCCTATCTAGGCCATATTAGGATCACAGAGGCCATATTAAGAACAAACATCCAGTGTTACAATTCTTTGCAATACATTTATTTGTATGGATTCCTGCATGTTGCAGGCGATGGTTCCCCGTCTAAAGCGTGGCCAATGAACACAAGAAAACCTAAAAGAAGCTGTGGAAGCTGTCAAGTCGAAAACACTATCTACTTACGCCGCAGCAGAAAGATATGGCGTTCCACGTCGGACTTTACGTCGCCATATCAAAGAAGATAAATCATTGAAATCAAAACTTGGTAGGAAAAGCATTCTCGCCCCTGTACAAGAGCAGGTATTGTGTGTTCGCACAATTAAATTGGCAGACACTGGATACCCCCGAACAGTAAAAACTATAAGACTCTGTGTTTTACGACATTGTGTATCGAAGAATATCAAACACACATTTTCTCTTCGAAAAGGTCTTGCTGGGCGGAAGTGGCTGAAGGGATTCCTGGCAAGAAATAAAGACATTTATAAGCGTACCGCTCAGAACCTCAACCCAGCAAGAGCACAGAAAGTCAACAGGTTCATTATAACTAACTATTTAAATAAACTGAATGATCTGCTACTCTCTAAAAACCTTATGGGGAAACCGGAGAGTATATACAATGTTGACAAAAAGAGGCGTCGGTTGAGTCTGCACAAGCAACCTTCAGTGTATGCCAAAACCGGAACCAAACGGGTACACATTGTTGCTAAATAGCACGGAGAAAGTGTTTCTCTTGTTTCTTGTGGCAATGCATTGGGATCTGTTGTGCCCCCCATGATCTTATTTAAAGGTGTTCGCATGAAGCCAGAATATGTAGACTACTTACCTCCTAGCTCTGTCTGCCAGATGAATCCCCGATGCGGTATGACAACGAAAGCATTCGTGAGCTGAATCCATCATTTCAGAAAATTCAAAACACCTTGGCTATGCGTTATGATATTCGATGGAGCCAAAAGAAACCTAGATTAATCGTTTATGTGGCTGAGCAGTACAAAATAACTCTTTTCTGTCTGCCAGTAAACACGACCCATGAACTCCAGCCTCTGGATAAGTCAGTTTTCAGAGCTTTTGAGCATTATTAGGATGAAGCGGTGTTATTATACTGGAGTAATCATGGTGACAGGGCAACCACAAAACAACGATTTGGAACCCTGTTAAGTAGAGTGTGGGACAAATGCATGACTCCATCCAATATCAAGTCTGGTTTCAGAGCTACTGGTATTTACCCATACAACCCCAATGTTCTGCCTGACGAAGTATATGCGCCTAGCTCTGTCACTGAAAAGTACATCCACTGAGCCAGCACGTGTTGACTTATCGCACAAAGATTCTAACCAGCTACCTATGTGTTCTGGGGTGCCTATTCTACAAAGTGATGAAGAGGAATTGGTACAGGAAATCCTGGGCCATGACACCGGCCATAGCTCAGTTTCCAGTATAGAGACGATTCATTCAAGTCTGTGTTGCCAACATGCAAAAAAGAAGTTGCAAGAGCCATAAAGTGGAAAGCATCAATAAACTGCAAAGTCCTCGAACTTACAGAATCTCTTTTCCCGAGACCACACAACAGACCAAGGAATCTACTTTCACGAAAATAAAAAGCTCTGAAACGAGAGCAAATGTCTCTAAGTCAAGTGTACGAAATCATCAAACCAGAAAACATTAAGAGAGAATACCCAAAGCTTCAATATCTGTCCCTGACCAGCATCACGATTAATGGCATTGTGATTTGTGCAAAAAAAGACCGAGTTATTGATATGCATAAGTGTAGACTTTGTGAGAAATATTTTCATGAAGAATGTGTAGGAGTTATCACTGATGACATTGATAATTTTATCTGTCCTTTTTGTGAAAAAGGAACTACAGGTTTATTTTGGAAAATTTACGAAGATATAAGTCATGTTTCTTGGATTTTATCGAAAATTAAGGGTAGTTATGCGAGTCAATTTATAACAATTATTGTTGATATCACATTTTTCTATCATATTCTCCAATATTGACAACTATTTTAAATGATAATATATACATCTGTATTCAAACGATGAAAGTTGTGTGTTATTTTGACAATATTCTATTACTGATATGCAAGTGTTGGTATCGCATTACTTAATATTTCTTGGACAATTATGTTCAATAAAGGCATTCATTAAATTTTTTAACCTAATACGTATATATTTAAGTGAGAAACATGTTAAATGCGTAACTAAAATTAAATACTGTGTTATCTGCACTGAATACAATTCTAAGATGGTTAGGTCATCTTAGGAGCATTAGGCCATATTATGTCCATTAAACACATTCATACAAAAACATTTTTATAAAATTTTACATTACTGCACGACATCTCACAAAATGTATAAGGGTGCCTAATAACATACTCTAGAATGTGTGCAACTCATTTGCCAGTTAGATCCTTTGGATTTGCGTGTTGACATCTTCAAACCTTAGCTAGGCCATATTTGGTGCATTTACCTTGCTTGAAATTGGTGTTATATGAAATCGGTTTTGTTAGCTTATTTATCTTTCATGTATATCACGGTAAAAATTGGTGAAATAGTAATGTATTTGTGTTCCAAACAATTTCGTACTCTCGTTTATCCAGGCATGAACTAGGTTAATGATAATGTTAATTTTTACGTTCTGCCTAAGTATACACAGTGAACAGAAAAAAGACACAGAATACTATAAAAATTGATAGTTTGTAATGAAAACAACGAGAAATAGCTTGATTACAAACTACCTATTATTTTCGCTGAACAGTTTCCTTTGAGCGTGGTTCTTAATATTTATTTGGAAGGGAAGCCAAATCGTTGATTGTTGCTCCCAGCCGCTGGCATAACCACTGAACGCAAATACTACTGTAAAAAGAACGAGGCCGAAAGAAATTCGCTCCCCGTCAACTTCCGTTTGTACCTGGCACCATCGTGCTGCGAGCCGAACGACTTAACGTTAGCCATCGCTCTTTCTTAATAAAGGCAGACACATACTGGCATTAACATGAGGCTCGTTATGTTAACCTTGCGTTAAAACTACAAATTCCTATAAATTCGTAGCTGTGTTCACATTGAAGCGAATACTGGCTTGTCTCTAATATATGAACCCATATTTGCATAAATATGCACACGAAGATTTCTTAAATTTAAAACATTTGCATGGGATTGCCAATAATTAACTTATATCTAATCTAAACTGATGCCTATTTGGGCCCATATAATTTTCATGGTTGAAATCCCAATAAAATCGCGAAGATGCCGTATTTGGTGTCTTTGGATAACGATCCGACGTAACGCACAAACTTCAGCACTCATGTTTCGAACGTTTACATTTTATAAGACAGCATCACTTAGGAGAGAACGGACTCGACAAATTTATAGAATGCAAGAAGTCAGACCAGTAAAAATGGTGAGAGATGAGAATCCCAAAGGAAGAGAGGACTTGGAACACCAAGGTGGCCATGGATGGACAGGAGTGTTGAACCAACGTCGCCTTCTATCAACGCCATAGGAAGGGAATAATCCTTTATAGTTTCTTCGCCCTTTATGAATCAAACCTTTGAGAAATCACCCCATGTGTGACGTATTCGGTCATCTCCTAAATATGACATGTATCACAAGAGTTTTGTAGTAATTCTGTGCATTTAAGTATTTTGTTTATGATCAGAGTGAAATTCTATTTTAATTTTATCTATAAGGTATATTTCATTTGTAACTAACATGATTAAGAACAGTGAGGAAATAGATATGTTGGTAACGCCTAGTAAGAAATAGTTCTTATGCGAAGTATTATTACACTAAGTGCGCACGATTGCGGTGCGTTGTCCCTCTGGTGTAATTTTCTAGGTTCGATTAACCTTTGTTTGCACGAGGCTGAGGGATATCCTGGAAGTAGAACTTTAGCAGGGCTTCAGAAAAGCGTGGAGTAACCGTGACTGGACTATAAGCAGCCCCTTTTAAGACAATTTTGTTTATCTTATAAATTTTGTTTCAGTGCGGACAAAACCTAAATTGCATGCTACATAAAAGAGATAGAATAGTCTATAGGCCAGAAACGAAGATGTATATAATTACCGGAAATACATTATGACAATACAGTACATTATAGATTGTACTGTAATTTTTTGTGTAGTTATGCAGTGTAGCGATGCAGCGTGGTGCCCCGTTACAGTGTCAAGGGATATAGTCGTGTGGTAACTACTATCAATACAATGTAATGTGGGTTCGCCAAGCCACGTAATATCATCAAATTATTTATGTACTCCATGTACTGAGATATACTGAAAATTGTGGCTACGTGCTTTACCCTGATCTATCGTTGTTAGTTATCTTTTTGTCTGACTCATAAAGACTTGATGATAAGAAACATGCGCATTCAATACACGCCTTCTTACCATTTAGTACCTGCTGAAGAATACTGTCGTAGGGAGGCTGGATCTTGCAGTTCAGCAAAACCAAAATCACAAAAACTTCTTAGGAAGTACTACAGAAGATGCCAAAATGGTACGGGAATTACAACACAGCAGAGACTTTTCAATAGTCCAATATTTGATTAAAGACATAATTTATTGGAGTAATCTGGTTCTTGTTTACAACAAAACGATAGATTCATTTTTTGATTGTTGGCCTTTAGGAGAGACTAGCATCTCTCGTGATTCAATTTAACTTTATCTTAGAGCTTTTTAACTGAAATTTTAATCTTATGAGACAATTGTTAAAGTGTTCCATTTTAAGTTAACTTGGGCTAAAGCAATAGACTCCTGTTGGGGTAGGTACCCGTGGTTTAAATGCAATAATCAGTTCGCATTTCACTCCAATATGTCGACCAAAAATGTAAATTTAAAACTTAAATGCGCCTCTGCTTCTGAAAAATAATTAGTTTAAATAATTTAGCTCACTTAGAAATATTATATCGATGACTAAAGGTTCTGGTAGATCTGGCCTTAGGCTGAGGCATTCACCATTTGAATACCACTGGATATCTTCTTGAAGGCTTCTCTACATTAGGCTAATGGGCCTATCGTGCATTGTTGAAGTCCATATTGCAATTCTGAAGGACACGGCCTTTCGACTTCACATACCTGCAAAATAAAACGAGGGCGTCGACCGTACAGGCCTGCTTCTTAATAGAACCATTCTCACGTCTTCGTCCCCCTCATGAGGGCCTGTTCACATCTCAGCCATATTACTAATAATCTAATAAACACCTAACGGGCTACACCCACTCGAGTCAGCATCCTGCCTATCGAAACCGAGATGGCTAAAATCTCTTTATATAATATTAATTTGAGACGTATTCAAACAAACCCTTTAATCACGAGGCCTTAGTTAACAGAAAAAAAAACTATGAAGACTAGAAAGACGTATAACTGCCTTGCGATAAAAAATAATCATGCGACTTTAAAAAACCTGATTAGTTGATTAACACAAATACAATATTCACTGCTGCACCACATTTACTTACTTGAAAAATAATATTACACCTTTAAGTACACTATCCACCAAAAAGTAGTTGCTCACCTGTCCACAATATTTGCTCGGTGGTTGTTACCCCGTTAGAACAGAATCTCGTAGGGCCACCTCTTGCGGCTATAACAGCAGCCACCCTGTCTGGCATGCTCTCTACGAGTGTTTGCAGGAAATCCACGGGGATTCGTCGCCATTCCTCTTGCAACCATTCCATGAGTTGAGCAATGGATTTTTGGCAGTGCCTGGCGAGCCCTAACCCGGCGATCCAATTCGTCCCAAAGATGTTCTATAGGGTTGAGGTCGGGTCTCTGGGCGGGCCAGTCCAATCGGCGAACATTGTTGTCGGCGTACCATTGCATAGCAGCCCTTGAAACATGCCACCTGGCAATGTCATCCTGGAAGTAACACGGGTCCATTCCGTAAAAACGCCACATTGTTGGGAGCATTTCACTATCCAGAATGTTACAATAGGCCTCTGTGTTCATGCTATCACTGACAAACACCAGCGGTCCTACGCCGAAGGCCGTGAAACACAAGTCAACTGACGTACTGAATTACCCATTTTCACGGGTGCCCAATTACTTTTTGGTAGATAGTGTACATAAAAAAACCTATAATTTTAAATAATGCTGAAGGCCAAAAACTATGACGTTATAATATACAAAATATAAACGTATCTCGATGAACCAAAACAGTTCGGGTGCATATTTACTCCCATTCTGGCATCCTTTTCTAAATGTAGTTACGCCACTGAGCCCTGCCGCAAGTGTCCTTGGAATGTAAAAAACACAAGGCGTATAAAATTATAAACAACCTTTCCAAGATAAATGTTTTTTATCATGATCGCAACTTTATATTACTCTTACTGTTCAAGGCGTACTCTGTTTTATCAAAGTCCATTCAAGATGAGAAAAATATTTATCGTTTCTAATATTTTTCATGCTGAAGAGCTTCACTAACGACAAAATGACAGGTCACTTTTTTTGTAGTCAGCGAAAATAAACTTTTCTCCGAAGTACGTTTGTTATGTATGACTCACGAAACTTCATACAGCCTGCGCATGGTTTGATTTTGATAAATTAGAAGTGGGTTTTAAAGAGCTTAAATTAAGTTATGATTTGATTTACAAGATGTGCGTCTTCGTGTGGTTAGCATGTATGCCTGTCTTTTTCCATTCCAGTTATACGTAAATGTCAGTGAAAAGTTCTTTAGTACGGTCTACCGTATTTATTCTCGCCAGTTCAAGGTTTAAGTTACTCTGTAGTGCCAATAAAATATACTTTATATAGTATATGTTGCTCACTGTGAATTGAGCACTTTTGAAAAAATCACTTTCCGTAACTTCATGAATGCTACAGTTGGCCTACACACTGAGATACAGGTTTCGAGTTAAGGTGGTAGCTATTTCTGGGCATAAAATACCTATGGTGTAACAACCAAAAATGGAGCTGTAGGCTTACAATACATGTTAGTAAACATCAATGGCAAGTTGAAACACTTTTGGAAATTCTTAAGTTAAAGGGTAGGATGTGTTATGACCAAATCCTGTGACATTCGAAATGATCATAGCATTTGCTTGATCAGGGGGTCTAAGCCAGAACTGCACTCGTATACGAAGTCTTCGAATTGCGGCTGTAACACGCACGATTTTAGAAAACGGTAAGATCGAACCATACGGGAGCCATCGTATACGTCTCGATCGTGCGAGTGGCTACTCTCTCGATCTTCGCCGTGCGAGATGTGGAGTCGTAGACGACTAACGCATCAAAACAAACAAAATATTAGACACAAATGACTGTTGACGCTGTGTGAATTCAATTTACACATCATTTATGCTGTGCCGAATGCATAATCGTATGCAAATTAAGAACTTGTTCAACGGACAAGAAGTAAAATGCAAATGAGTTTATGAGTAAAAGTGTAATTTACATAGGCCTACTACTGACGTTCAATATTGTTCAGTGACTCGTAGTTGGGTGGTTAGACGTCATAAGTTATTATTTAGTCAGTCTTGCATATAAAACTCTGTAAATAACATATGTTATTATTATTGCACAAACTTGTTAATATAGACCACAGTCAAGTATAAGTACTTAGGTTAGCCTATAACAGGCAGTAGACTAGATACTCATTTGGTAAGTAATTGAACAGTGTAGCACGTGATAAGTAGCCTAAATAACATCAGTCGCATATTGCATTTATTATGGCCGAAGAATGGATGAATGTAACGGCAATAGAAGAATTCGAAAATGTTGAACTACGTGGCAACAGGTTAAGATTATTACACTAAAAGTATCTATGGGCTTCACAGTTGCTCTTACTCAAACACGACGTCTAGCAAAGTGTCATGTAGCTGCTAATACTCTCCAAACGATGGGCAATTAACATATACATTCACATTTCATCATTTATAATGCAATGTAAAACATTATGGCAATGTATAATACACAACTGTGGTCTCTTAATTAAATTGTATGTAATTTCCACAGTTAAGAAATTTACTGATCAATCCCTGCACTGTTAAAAACAATTTCCTTCATTTTACGGAAAAGTGCTGGTAAAAAAATTATCCAGAAGTGTCCGAAAACTCTCCGTAAAATTACGGACATATCGATTTTCAGAAACGGGCTTTCCATAAATTTCACGGAACCTCTCCGTTAATTTCCAAGTTAATTTCCTGTACTTTCCGTTTAAAATAAAAAGAAATAATGAAAATGTCTTTAGACTTTCGTTATGTAGGTGTCCTACCGTGTATAAAAAGTTATATTAAAAAAGTAAAAATATCTTATACTTAAGCGAGGTTTGAACCCGAGTCAAAAAATTACGATACCTCGTCTATGACCACCCACCTACAACTCACACTTGCATCTAGTGGTATAACTTTATATTTGTATTCACAAGTTAAAGGCAAAAATTCAGTTTCTATTGAATTTAGTGTATTTTTAGTGTTGCCAAATGTTACAGACGCCTGATGCTATCTTTTAATGTTTGAAAGAATAGGTCATAGTCGCGTGGATAACCTTAACTGCCGCAGAAACGATCATTTTATTGTTACAGTGGCGAAGAAAGCTTCGTGTTGAATCGGCATTGTTCGTCCCCGTAACTCGAAGCCAACTGCGTACAATGTAAATAAACAAACGGTCGTGATACAAGTGTCGCTTCTGATCTCGAGGTTAGGCCCCCAGGGCTGTGTATTTGCATTGCGTTATTGTAACAAGTTTTTACAAGGACACCTGGTTCGTGAGGGATGGAAGCCTTAGTAAAAATTAAAGAACTGAATTGATTTTAATTTATTCACACAGCTATTATTTACAGCATTAGATTATTTGTATCCCCTACTACCCTTTTTACTTTACAGCAACCGCGATATTTAATGTATATTTAAACTCTAGGGAACGTCCTCAATTATCTTTGTTTGGTTATTGTCAATTAACTCATGCTCGTCATTAACACATGTTAAGTGTATCTGTTTGCCGTCATTTGTAATGTCTGCCACTCACGCATCCAGTTCAATAGTCCAGCCTGCAGTCGTAATCTTCACTTCCTTGATGTTCGCAGTCACAGATTCCCCACCCCTACTGGGCACTTCTCTCGCTGAGCGCTTCTCTTCTCGCTAGTCTTCTGTCGCTGAAACAACTGCCGGCTCTCTCTCATCATTGCCGAAGCTCAGAGCGGGGGGTGTGCTCGGGCCCTTGTGAGGGCCCTTATACCACCCATTCGGTTGCAGCAGTTGTATCTCTCTGCGGGCTGAGGAAGTTTCCCTCTCCAGACCGCAAAGAACACATAGCCCAGAGGTCAGGACGCCCTGCACGTCCCGGCGCAACTCAGGACAGCCCGCCAGTCAGACCAGCAAGCCGCGGTTTCCCTAACCCTGTCCTTCCCTGCCTGCGGGGGGTTGGTGGGTGGCAAACATTTAACTGAGTGCCCAAGTTTTTATTACAGTAACGGTTTCAATTTTGAAAATACAGGTCTTGTGAAATTAAATATTAACACAAGGCTGGCATATGGTTTCGAAGAATCCATATGCCTGCAGTAGATTTACAATTTTTTTTTTTTTTTTTTTTTTTTTTTTTTTGAAGTTATTAATTATGCCGAAATTCCCGTGAAGTTAATTCCAAGGTTCGTGAGTTCTGCTTGCCATGAATTGCGAAATGGTAGGGTGAAGTGTGAGATGGTAATTAATGATTTTAATTTTAAGTTATATTTCCATTTAGGAGAAAAATTATGAAGTTAATTATAATAATCGGCGCGAAATAGGCTCAAATTGCAGCTGAATGAGAAGGAGCTAATGCTGGAGGCGTGTTGTTATTATTTTGGTGGGGTGGGGAGATGTGCGCAGCTCCGATGATGATTAAGAAGTGTACTGGAAACAGCCACAGGGAAGTAGTTTTGTTAAAAGTTATCGAATTTCCGTCCCGGACTGATCAGAGAATTTTCCTCGCTCTGCCGAGGTTTTAATGTTTTATTTGCAGTTTTGTTTTTACTGTGTTAATTTCGGCATTTTAGGTCTTTTTAAGTGGTTACGCGTGTCTGGTTGGTACTGCCCTATCCTTTTGAGTACGGGTTTGTATGTGTTATTAATTTATCATAGAACTTATTGTTTTGAGAATGGAATTTATTGCCTATGTAAGGTACTTTAAGTGCGTCGTGAATGTCGCAAATGCGTGTACGCGGCGGTGCATTTGTTATTATTTTTAAATATTTATTCTGGACGACTTGAAGTTGTTTTATTAGTGTTTTAGATGCGGTTCCCCATACTTCATTTCCATACATCATGGCTGAGCGGATTTGAGATGTATATATTAAAAGTTTTAACCGTTTAGGAAGCCGAGGCGATTTTAGAAGAGGGTAAATTAAGGGGATTTTTCCTAGAGCTTTTTTCCTTGTTTCTTTTATGTGTGCGGACCATTTTAATTTATTATCTATTGTTAAGCCTAAATATTTAGCTGTGTCTGAGTAAGGAATGTCTACATTATTGTATTTTAGTGGTTTAATTTCTGGCTGTTTCCTGCGCGTGATAATGAGTGCTTGACTTTTTTCTGCATTAATTTTAATTTTCCATCGGTTATACCACTGACTCAGCTCGTCTAGTTGGCACTGTGCAAACAAATGTGCATATTTTATATGCTTATCCTTTGAATAGAAGAGGGTGTCGTCAGCATACATCTGTAGGGTGCAGTAAGTGCTGGGGATATCGGCAGTGTAATATTATATAGAAATGGGGATATAACGGAGCCTTGAGGTACTCCTGCAGTTAGGGGTCGGTGGGAGGAGTTTGCGCCTTCTAAATTTACGAAGAATGTTCTGTTGGTGAAGTAGTTACTTATGAGGTGGATGTAGCAATCGGGAAATTTAAAATTTATGAGTTTTTGGATAAGGCCAGGTATCCAAACCTTGTCGAAAGCTTTAGCCACATCCAGGAATACAGCTATTGAATATTGTTTATTTATGCGTGAAGTTTTTATTACTTCTGTAATAAAAGTGGTTAGAGCGTGAGTTGTGGAGTGGCCTGCTCTAAAGCCGAACTGCCTTTGCGGAATAATACGTTTTTTAATAGCATGGGAGTTTAATCTATCTAAGAGAATTCTTTCAAAAACTTTGCTTAGAGAGCTGAGTAGCGATATGGGCCTCCGGTTTGCAGGTAATTGTGGGTCCTTGCCTGGTTTAGGGATAGTGATCACTTTTGCCAATTTCCATGCAGGTGGGAAGTGGTTGAATTTTAGTATGGCGTTTAGGATATCCAGTATAAGACAGAGGGCTTCGTATGGGAGGTTTTTAATAGTTAGGTTGTTAATTTTGTCTGGGCCTGGCGCTTTTTTAGGGTGTAGGTTTTTAATGGTAGTTATTAATTCTGGCATGGTTATTAATTCCGGTTCCTTTTTTGGTTTTTTATTTAGAAATTTCTGCGTGGTTGTTATAACATCTCTGGTAAAATTTATGTCTCCGAGGTCCTCATTCGGAGTGAATTGGTTTTCCAAGGAATTTGCTATCGTTTCTGCTTTAGTTTGGGGGTCGTAAGCTAGTCCTGTTGGGGAGAGGATAGGTGTAGATTGAGTTTTCTTGCTAGAACCTCGGAGCACTCTGGATATCCGCCAGAATTGGTTTGTGTTGTCTGAAAGTTCGGTAACAAAATTTTCCCATTTATTAATTTTTGTGTTTCTAATTTGATTTTTAATTGTTTTTTTAGCTTGTTGTATTTAGCTTTGTTTGCTTCTGTCCTATTGCGTTGGTATACATGTCTAGCTTGTCGTTTTTCGCCAAGTAGCATGTCTATGTCTGGGAAATTTTGCTTTAAAAATTCTCGCCTGTTTAAAAATTGTGTGTGTTTTGCTAATTGGGTTTTTAAAGTATTTTCCAGGATTTCTATAGCTGGATCGATATCAATTTTGTCGCGGATTGTTAGGTGTTGTTCTGTAAATATTTCCGATAGTTCACTTTTAAAACCTTCCCAGTTAGTTACCGGGATTTTTGCTAAGATGGTTTCTGGGTGTTGAAGTGATTTAGTGCTGATTTTGCATAGAACTGGCATGTGATCTGAGTCTAGTTCGGTTAGGGTTGTAAGTTCAGTAAATAAATTTGGTAAATTAGTAATAACTATGTCAAGCACATCCGGATTATGTCTGTGATTTGCAGGAAAGAAGGTAGGTGAGTCGGGGGCCTGAATAATATAGCTGTGGAGCTGCGCGTGGTTTTGTAATGTGTTACCACTAGTATTATTAATTCTACTGTGCCAATCAGTATGTTTTGCGTTTAAGTCGCCTGCAATAATGAAGGGGTAGGGCTGGTTTATTAATTTATCGAGATCCGTGGTTTTTAATTTCGCTCCGGGCGCTAGGTATGCAGAGATGACGGTTATATGGCCGGAGTTTGTGTTTATATTGATAGTGGTTGTTTCTATGTTTTCACAGTCGGGGTCCTTATTAACGTGATGTTGGATTTTATTATGAACTAGTATTAAGGTACCTCCGCCTGCTCGTACTCTGTCCGTACGGTATGTAATGTAGTTTTTAATGGCAAAACGACGACGTGGTTTCAGTCTGGTTTCTTGTATTAAGGCGATTTCTATCCCGTACGTCTCCAGCACTCTCTCCAACTCGTAAAGCTGTGTGAAAATACCGTTACTGTTCCAGTACAACAGGGATAGGGATCCGGAAGCTTGCAGGGATTGTGGGTCCATTTAGGGCATCTGCTCCGCAAAAGTCATGAGCGCCTCCATGAGGAGCATGGACTTGGTTTGTGGGTCTGGGTGGGTGTTTGCTACTATCATGTAGCCGCGGAAATGGCTCATGATGGCCCGGAAGTTTGCCTCTTTTAGGAACCTCATGAGGTCCATGAGATCCTTCATGGTGCTTCCCAGGTCGCCAGGAGCCGATGGGGCGGAGCTGTGGACAGGTGCGGGGGTTTGCCGGCTGGGTGGGGCGGTTGGCATCTGTAGGGTTTCGTGGTCTAGGGGCACCTGCGTGGCGTCAACTGCCGGCTCGGAGGTCCGACGCTCGTTTTATAGCCGCTGGCCTTGACCAGGAAGGTTCGCCGCACCCCGAGTCTAGCTGAGAAGACACTAGGGCAGCAAACCTCTAGAAAATTCTCCAGATAAATGCAGAAATTCAACATAACCAAGATCGGCAGCGCGCGCTGCAAAATGGATTATCGTGTCGGTTCATTTTTGTAACAGATACGTGGTTCACTCGCCTGTCATTCAAAGCGTTCCATTAACTTGCCGCCGCTATCATATAACTACTTTGTCCTTCATCACCACTCGCTCGCGAAGAATGCGAAGCAGCGAGCGCGTAGCAAAATGTTTGTGGTGTTTGTAAAACCATTGTGTTATGTGATATAAGCATACCAAACACCAGATTATTCTGTAATTACCACAAGCTTACACAATTACCAAATTATTCAATCCATAATTACTGGATAATATTACCCAATAATTATGTGGATATACAGTGTAGTAAACCTAACTATTCCTAAGTAACCTAGGAATTTCGTTAAATCAGATTGTTCAGCTTTAATGTAGGCGTACGGGTTAGTCACATGGTACAAATATCAATTGGTAACAGAAGGGTGTATCAACAGGAGACTAACTTAAAACCCTAATTAGAAGTTGTTTTTAACGGTACCTGGTTAGTTAATTTTGTTGTACTTTCACTGCACATTAATTAGGTAACATGATTTTCCTAATCCCCAAATGTAATAATTTTATTTAAATATGAATTAGTGCCTCGTTTTTATACTACTTTAGCTTGCCCTTCTGCCAATGTAATTATCGCTGAGTCCCTGCAGAGAAGCAGAATAATGCCACATGAGCAAAAAGTTTGAAATGGCAGATTTGTGTGTCCATGATGGGTACAGCTCAGTGCATAGGCTTACTGACAGTAAATTTATGCTCTTGGATAAAGTATACCATTTAATAAAATAAACACTTCGTAAAGGTACAATTTTAATTTATGTCATATGTAGTGTTAGGATGTCGCAACTCGTTCATGAAGGACGTTGCTTACATGTGTTATTCCAGCCATAAACTACATTTATCAAAAACAATTGTAATGGAATGCATTAAATCCAACTGTGTGTATCTTTTTAGAAAGTGATGTCCAACTCCATAATGTGAGCATAATACGTGAATGTTAAAACATACTCGACAATGGTTGTATATCGTACCTGAAAATACACCTCACTGGTAAAACAGTTATAAGTTTATAAAGACTATGTAATGTATTTTAACAGGCTTTCAAATAGCAAAATTGGAAACTGCCACTTCTACATTTGCTGGCAGGTCCAGCATATACAATTCTGCATGTTATGATCAGGGTAAAAGTAATACCTACTTAAATGTTTTGTATCATTAAGGCGAAGTTACAAGTACCGAAGTTTATATGCGCCCATTCATCCAATGAAGTATGAGTAACTCACATTGCTTTGCCATATTTGCTTACTTCTTGTTTTTCATAGAATTAATGGGATGCATGTATTATTATTATTTGGTACTTGTCTAGGCCGTGTTGTAGTATAATTCTGTTAACCAGAAAAATACTAATTATGATTAAGAGAAATATCAATTTTGAATTTTTATAACATGTTCTCAATTTCCTGAAAGCGAATTGCATAAAGTGGTTGAATCATTAAATTTTCGGTTATAATGTTAATAAATAGTTCCTGGGTCGAGGAAAAGGTGTGGAAAATAGTGGCAGAAATTTATAGGACCGCCAAATAAAATGATGGATATGTCCATGACAGTTTTATGTACCTTTCTTGTGCCTAATTAAAAAAGCATGACGTTTGGCGGATGAAAATATGCACACCGTACAGCTCGGAATAAGAACAAAGCATGAATTAGTAATTACCCACAGATAAATAACATGCTAGCAAGATTTATATTCCCATTGCCTATGGAGTACCTTGCTTTTTCCGGTCAGGGCGATATTATTTCAATGGAAGTGCCAAAGTTTGCTGGTTCGGAAATACTTTTATTCATAATAACCATGGAGATTAGAAAAATGTTAGCAAATGCCGCATTTATTTACGCCCAACGCAACGAAAATCTCCGACGACGTTATCGTTTTCAGCACCTTGGTACAAACACACATTTTTTGAAAAAACAAAGTAAAATACTGAACAACCTTCTTTTTTACGCAGTAAATTCTTGTTAGATTGTCGACCAAAAGAGAGGCAATAGTAATAATACATAAAATTAATTGCATTTACTGCAAATAAAACGAAGCAAAACACTGCTATTTTTGTGCAGCTGTATATTTGCTTAAGCTTCGCTTTTGATGAATATAAACTACTTTTTGGTATTAGTTAATATTGTTTTTTTATTTAAATTAGAGGAATAAGATGAAACTTAATTAATTATTTTAATAACTTTAAACTGATTTCATCACTCGACTAGCACAGAACGCCACAAAGCAGGCCTGTATTTTCATTCGGCTATGGTGCTATTCAAATGAGAAGAGAATTCACAGAATCACAAAATTGACAATAACTGCTATAGTACTACTTCCAGGGAAATTCCTCTCCCTCGTGCAAACAAAGGTTAACCGGCCTAGAAAATTTCACTACAGGGACAGCGCACCGCATTCGTGCGCATTAATTTTCGATTTTGAATAAGAACAATTTCTTAATAGCCATTGTTAACACAATTTTTTCTATCCCTGTGTATATTCTTATTTATTATAACTATAACTTATAGATAAAATATAAGCAAAAGTACAATTGATCTAAAAACAAGGTATTTTTTATATTAACACAAGTATAAAATGCTTGTTTTACACGAAATATTTAGGAAACAACTAAGCACGTAAAACATGGGGTGATTTCCTGAGGTCTTGTTCAGTCGTCGCGTGTCTTCATTTGAGTAAGGAGGACGTTGGCTCCTGTGGGTGAATATTGACTAGTGCAAAATTATAGTAAAACCACGCGTTATTTAATTCTTCATTTATTTAAGGCGGAAGGAAGCACGGATTAATTTCCGGCCGTACAAGCATTTAAAAAAAAAAATTGTGGGGGAGGGTGACATCCTCCTTTTAATAATCACTATTAATTAATCCTTTATCTGTTGAAGACACATGGAGTGACTTTAAAGACAACAACAAAGGTATTCGACATAGTTCAGCACGTAAAACTACACTGGGTCCATTATTATTATTATTATTATTATTACTATTATTATATATTTAAAATTTATGAAGTAAATAACAATAATTATTATTTAAGTATTAATAATTATTATTAACGGGTTCTGGTCAGCCAATTAAGGTGTTTAGTAACGCCGTGGAGTGTTCCAGCAAAAAGTATTTCCTTCACATAACCTGTTCGTGGTTAATTAATGATTTTTTAGAAACGAACTTAAGATAATTTTTTTTTTATCCTTCTGCCATACGTTAACTTAACAGTGTGTATTTTAGTTGTAGTCTGAAGTGCTCGTTCCGAAAAATGTCGCTTAATGCTAATGTACTGTTTTCTGACATAACGGCAGAGACAGTTATCATGAGACAGTGAGTAACTAAACAACGTAGGAAGAGATATTAGGAAACCAGTATGGACTGGTAGTCTTTCGTATCTGCGTATTACTATACTTGATAATAAGTTGTTTAAATTACACCTATCCTTATGGAGAACCCGTTTTTCGCGGAAAGATTTCAATATAGGTTTTGTTCCAAAACAGTTAGTTCAGAACCACTTTCGTGATTGGATCACTTGAATTGTTACGCATCTTATCTGCCTGCCGGCAAATCACGAACAATTTCATCAACATTTGTACGGTTTAACTACGCTCCGTCGGGCCAAGGTGTTTATAGTTTCATTGCTGGCCACTGATATGTTGCAACTAGGTAGCGTTTTTCTGTTATCGCCGAAGATAACACCTCTTCGCTCCGGACCGCGAAATATAGCACGATGGAAGTAATAAGGTTTTAATTTTAAAACCACACTTGAAATCACTGAAAGCGCTGTCAAAATTTTGATGGTGCTGAGAACATCTTAGCGGGCAGTTGACATTTAATAGCGATTTCCCATTCTTTTATTTTCATCTCTCACGCGCATTTCCACTCATTTTTGGTGCTCGAATTTCGCTGCAGTGACTTTGAAATCCACGTTTCCCCCCCCCCCCCCTCGAAACCACTAAACGTGTTCTCATTATACCGGTATATAAATTAAAATACAGTTCATACGAGGTATAGGCTGTTCACGGTAAAATTAGCATTTTTGAAAGCCCTGCTTAGGATCTACTTGTATGCAAGTTGTGTGTTCTTACTCTTTATGTAACATTAAAATTGCCATGGCCCTCATCACTTTATTCACGCGTTCATCAAGTGCAACTGTGAAATTATAAGAAAAGGAAATATTTTACAAATCTGCTCATTTTTACACTGTGATGCATTAAAAAAAAACAAACAGTGAGAGAAATAATTTTAGTTGTATCAAATGGTTACTGAACACTTTTTACGAGACGTTAAATTATGGAACTACTTTCCATCCATCGTTACCAACTTTACTGGTGCATGCCACTCAGTGCACTCGTTAAAATATATGCAGGCCGTAGCAGCGCTTTTTTCTGAGGTGGTTTTCGATTCGAAAGTGCTCAATTTATCGTGAACAACATTTAAGTAATACTTTCAATAAAACACGTATATTACAAATGCTATTCCCGCGCTCCCCAACATAGCTAAAAATGTATTTTTTCACACTGCTGTTTCTCATTAAATGCTTGTGGTAAACGTGAGAAACTAATCACAGAGAACTGTATTGGACTTTTCTCCAGACATTCCAGCAATTATACTGTAGTGTACACGCAGCATGACGGATATACCTCACGCCAGTTCAGTGCTTCGCGCGTAGGAGTGATGTGCACTAGGTACGCGTGTCAATGTCGCCCTTATAGCTAGCTTACTTCTGAACCTCAAAAGAGATAAAAACCTCCAAGTAGGCGGCGCCCTTAAAATATACTTTTTTTTTTTTCATTGTCAAACCTCGGCTTCTACACCCACGTCCATTAGACAGCAATGGAGGCTTTGTTTGCCGAGATTTAGTTTGAAATATACTAAATTATTTAGGACACAAAATAACGTTATTACACTCCAAATTCAAATCAGTGGAAAACCACTGATTCGCAGTGAAATTCAACTACTCGAATCAGCGAAAATGGCTCCTCTTATAACCAGTGAAAAATCACTGATTGTTTCAGTGAAAAAATTTCACTGATTGAATTAGTGACGTGAAACAATTTCACTGATGAATACGTGACGGCCGACTGCAGTGGCGAATGAAGTATTGTTTTTTATGGAATTTAACCAAACAATTACGTGAAATAAACATATTTACGGCCGTTTACTATTTATATTGAGCTATTTACTGTAATTAAAAAAGAAAAAAATTCGGGGGTCGCCGGGATTGAACTCACTCACCCTTTTCACTTCGCTTTTAGGCCGTCACCATACCATCTTTTCTTTGCCCTTGTTGTAGTTGTGTGGATGTGACGTTGACGAGCTCAAGTTAGACTATCTTACTGACAAATTCCCAGTGCGACAAGTCGGCCACTCTACCCATGAGCTACGGAGCCAAATTGATAAATGAAAGTAAAATATAAGTGTTAATTCTTGTCGAAATCTTCAAGATTTAATTCTATGCCTTTACCTTCAGTTTTTGGTTTAATTGGCAGTGTTATGATTGTTAGAACGAATAGTAGGGTTTATATATGAGTGCACTCTCTTCATCACTTTATATGCTGTTTATACCTTCAAACAGAGGTCTGTGAACCTTTACATGAAAAAGAAATGAAAGACGTAAAACCGGAATGAAAGGCTGAATGTTCATATTACCTCGTAAAATGGTGTTTTGAAAGACGAAACACATTTTAGAAAACATTTTTATTGGTTTTATTAATTTATTCGTTGTTATTTCACTTGATACACGTTGGTTGACGGTCATTTATAAAAGTTGTTCGACGGCCATTTTTACACGCTTTTTAACTGATCCATAGTCAAAAAATAAACCACTGAAAAACAGTGAAAAAACGATTGATGAATCATTGTAAAATGTCACTGAATCAATAAGTGAAGGAAATCTGGCATTTTTTCACTGATTTATTAGTTAAATTCACCGATGTGAATGCTGACTTAGATACTGTTGACTGATTGAAACAGTGAAATTCTCACCGATTCAAATGTATAGTGTAACTCCCAAATATTTTTAATGTTAAACCGCTGGTACTTTTGTTATACGTACAGTTAGCTATAGGCACATAATTAATAACTTATTGCCACGAATCTTACATGACACACGCTATTAGGAATGAGTTCTATTTAATAAATTAGATACTTTT
Source organism: Dryococelus australis (assembly GCA_029891345.1). Lineage (NCBI taxonomy): Eukaryota > Metazoa > Arthropoda > Insecta > Phasmatodea > Phasmatidae > Dryococelus > Dryococelus australis. Next base: position 43,693,096 of record CM056993.1, read on the forward strand.
AAAAGAGCTGTAGTTCAAAATAAAAATATATTATTAGTTTTTTTTTAATATTAAGTGAACCTAGAAATCTGAGCGAATTAATTTTTGAGAAATAACTTTCAAGTGAAAATACAGTAAATTAAAAATAATAATCCGTGCGTCGTGTGACTACAACCTATTCCTGTGATCGGTGACAGGCGGGTAAACGTTTTAATAGTAGTGTGCTACTCGTAGCCTGCTTGTTATATCTTGCGAGGTTCGCCTGGTTCCTAATGCACACCTTCAAACATGATCGATATTGAGGTAGAAGTTAAAATACAAACTGACCTCAACTGCAGTTTGAAGAGTTCATGTGAATGCTACATCTAAAAAGAGATTTTTTTTTTCTCGGTATAAGTATGATTCGGGGAACCATGGAGATCGCCGTAGCTCCATTGTTTTTGGGGCCGCGGTGCCTGAGCGGTCAGCCTGCTCGCCTCCCACCGACGCGAACTGGGTTCAATTCCCGGCCGGGCCACTCCCGGATTTTCGTATGTGGGAATCGCGATGTCGCTGATCGGCAGGTTTTCCCGGCGCTGCTCCATACTCACCTCAATCACCTTCATCGGCTCTCAAGACCTCGCTGTTAAGAGCCGCTTAACTTAAGCCGCTGTTAAGAGCCGCTTAAGAGTCAGTAACTCACTCCAGTATTTTTTTAATAACCTCCGTGTAGTTGCGGAGACCCACGACTCCACACCTTCTACGCCAATACGGTCGGCCTGAGATCTAGTCGTCCCCTGAGTATTACTACAGTATTTTGTATCTCCATAAAAGGAAATGTTTTTGTTTACTTCCTTGACTTAAGAGGCCTTACTAGTTTTCATATGGGCCTCGCTGTAAGGAGTTGGGTACATTCTAATTAAACGCTGTTCCCGATGAAGCGAGCACTTCTGAAATCAACTTTAGGAAAAAGTAACTGTTCCTAACTATATATATTTTAACGGGTGCACTGAGTGACATGCGCCCAGTAAAGTTGGTAATGATAGATGCAAAGTAGTTCCATATATAAACGTCAAATAAAAAAGTGTTAGGTTACCATTCGTGATAACTTAAATTTTTTCTTCCACTTTCTGTTTTATTTTTTTTTTTTATTTATAGAAGTGTAAAGATGAGCAGATCTGTAAAATATTTGGTTTTCTAATAAGTCCACAGTTTCACTTGACCGACGTATGAATAAAGTGATGAGGCCCGTGGCAATGTTAATTTTACATAAGGCGGATGAATACACAACGTGCATAAAAATAGATCTCAAGCAGGGCTCTTTTTACCGTAAATAGCCTATAAAAACTATTACAATTTCGATGTAGACTAAATATTTTTTTTCAGTGTAGAAATAAAAGTCGATATTCCGCTGCCAATTTATAAATTTGTTTACTGAAACAAAAATGTGGTCGTTGAAAAGAGTCAAAGTCAGCAAACATTGCTGCAGTAGCCATCTAATTACAATTTTTATTCTTCTGTAAGATAGTGTTTTAAACTATAGTGGCAAGGCTGTACCTTTCATGAACAGATTGCAGTATTAAAACGCAACGATCGCCTCCTACAACTCTAAGGAAACAGAACTAACGCGAAGCTTGTTTGTGCTATTTTCTATCGCAACGCTTCTTTATCGCCGAGCGTGACGTTGAGGCACGTAATGTTTTTACTGGTGATTACATATAATGCACGATAAGATAAAGCCCCCGTCACCTGTCAAATTCTCACCTTCAACTTAATTTTACGATAAAATTGGAACACAAAATAGACTATCAAAATTTTTTTTTATGGGGAGAATCTAATTTGAATTACCATTTAAGAATGATTTTCATAGCGAGACATTACTTTGATTTTTTTTTTTCGGGCAGTCCACTACAGGAAGAATTTGTTATGAGCTTGCTGTGGCGCTTGTATGAACGCACCAGCACACCTCCAAGGCGAACAAGGTCACGGAAGCGAAGCGCCGCCGCGATAATCGGGACACGGGCCACAGGAACAGTTTGCCAAAAAAAAAAAAAAAAAAACGGAGTAATTTGTAAACGGCCGCGATATTTAAGGTAGTGGAAGAGTCGAGCTCAGGGTCTTACTACATCCAGTCGACAACGTGGCAACATGGACCAGCAGATGGGGTTTCGTCCGCCGTAGTCTGAACAGCAATCAGCCTTCGGAAACGCAAAGGAAATGCCGTTCCAGCAGATGACAGAAGGACTCTTAGTTCAATGCGCGGCAATAGTTGATTAGATTATATACGAATACTTGCACGAATAGAGTACCTTAACGTAACGCGCTCCCCCGGTGCAGCTTAAGGTGTTTGCGTAAAATGTAAAGTGTTGCACATTATAATGTAACTGAATGCAACCTTTTATTGGTTTTAATTATATGACATAGTGAAATGATATTGTGTTCTCCATCAGCGTTACGTTTCCCCACATCATAAGGAACATAACGAAATGTAGGGAATGTTGTAATTTATTTTTGCTTCTTCACTAAATTCAAATTTTATTTACCACAGATGTTTCCTGCACAGTGAAATTCAAGGCCCCTGAGCTCGTAATATTATATGCAATATTCACTTATAGTAGCGATAATGCTCATACAGTTTCTACATAAATAATTATATTCATTATCTATTTCTTTTCCTGAAATTGTTCGTTATTTTAAAGTTTCTTGACGTCCATTTTTGTCATGCAAGATTGTGATTGGCTGAGACCGTCGAACATCAAATAAATTTTACAACCGGTCCAATCTTCAAATGTTTGACTGGAACTGAAGCCATCCAACTTTCTGAGACAAATATAGCGGTGTTTATGACGTTTCGATGACGTCATAACAGTCCAATTTTATTTCATCAAATTTATTGGAAGCAGTTTGACGGGAAAATATGACAGTGTGACAGGGGCTTAAAATGTACTTCTATAAAAAGACTACGCATGCGCAGCTACGAAGCTCTACCGATTATTTGTATTTCTCGTGTGGCCTCAAGAGAAAAAATCGGCTCTTGAGTTGCTCCTAAAAACTATTTTATATTTGTGCCAAAGGAATAAGCAGGCTTCAAGGGTGGAAACCTTTTGTTAATTCTCCCTGTGGCCCGGTCGAGGTGCTATCCTAACATCTACTGTCTGCAGTGTTGCCAATTTAATCACTTTGTAGCCAATCTAACAATTTACACACCAGATAAGCTACGAATTCTTTGAAATTGCTACTGGTAGTTTTCCTAGAGATTGCGGTAATCCAATTTAGCTACTTTTAGTCACCTTTTGCATTGCAGATTTGTATTCGACTTTGTATTTTGATCTGGTACGGGGTAAAGATTACTGCCAAACTACAGAAATTTTGTTCAATATATATACAAGCATCTCGCCCGTAATTTTAACATTCTGTGCATGCGAAGAGTACTAAAATAAATGACGTTCAACTCATAAACGAACTCTCTGAACAAGAAATAGCAGGTCCTATGAAATTGCTTAATAGTTTAGCAAATTCGGCACACTCAACCAGCTGTAAAATTTTAAATCAAACTTCTGAAATTAATATAGTAAAGATTATTATTGATTGTTATATTTATTTCGATCCACATTTAAGATATTTTGTTGAAAGCGGACTGGAAAAATTTAAACTTTCGCAGGTCGCTTATAAAATCCTTCCTGAAACGTGCATCCATTTTAAAGAAATTTATCCTGGAACTCTAAAACAGACGACCTGATAGCATTGAAATGCTACATAAAATGACACTATTACGTGAACATGAAATATTGGGTACATTTAATTTTATGATTGCCTTGCACCAGTGCAATCATAAGAGCTTTGACTGGATATCTTACGATTATTTAGCCATTTGTTGCAGTTTTAGAAGTCAGAATTTGCTATTTTTCATGGCTGAGATGTTGCAACACTGACTGTCTATCTAGGAGAGTATCAAAGCAACCCTAGACGTGGAAGATGTAAGGTTGTGGTGGAACGGACCAGTTTCAGGAAAACCTGGGGATTTGTGGTACACGCAGTTGTTAACCCTTAGCCAGAGGTAAGTACATGCTACCCGACCACGATCCACGACACTGAGCAAAGACCAAGCGGTATGCGGGATTCTTGGAAGGAATGCAGTGTGTTGTAGGAAGCTAATCTGCAGGTAACACGTTGGCTCAGGATGTCAAGATTACATTTGCTGAGCTGCATGTCAAACGGTAGTGATAATCAACTATCCGCTCCCACGCAAAGTGCAAAATGTACGCAAAAAAATTGCATGAGCCAATAGCGTGGGCAAGATGAACGATTGGAAGTGGCAAGTAAAAAACCACTGCTAACAAAGGCACAATATATAATACTATTTTCCCCTCCCAAAAACGAAATTATAGTACTCTTTTAAGTTGGAGAAAATACACTCGTCGCTTTACAATTACCCGCACCCTAGAATGAAATATACATAAAAGGTGAAGTTTGGTGTAAGAACTGTTATCGGTAATTAGGCTACTGGTTAAAGTTCGGTTGCGATTGGCCGCGTAGAAATGAGGCCAGGGGGACACTGACACAGACACAACACTGGTAACGTGAAAGAGCATTTATCTAGTCAGTATGTATGTGGAGCGAAGAGGCCAGTACGTAGCTAGCATGCATCGGCGACGCATTCGACCCTAGCATGAACAAGTTACAGACAACTTAGATCATGATAACTTCGTTTGAAGTTCTGTCTTAATCGGGTGGCATGCATGGCTGATAAAATGGCGATGCAGGGTCTTTAGTGACCAGTCGAAGTTTTGTCTGGACACGGAAGACAACTACTGTACTCTAGTGAGGATAGGTAACTGACAGCGCAGAATCCTGGACTTCATTGATCTAAGACACGCCATCAGAAATGGCGGAGTCATGATGCGGGGAGCAATATGCTATGGTTCTCGATCTTCCCTGGTAGTGACCAGGGAAACACTGACAACACAGTGGTATGTTCAGCAGATTCTGCGGCCTCGCTTGCTCCCCTTCATGGCACGTCTCCAAAGGGCAAACTTACAACAGAAGACTGTCCGCCGGCCGCCCAAATACAGCATGTGTTTCCCTGGACTGTCTTTGTGGTGTCAACATCTCTGACTGTGAAGAAATTTCACAGTGAAGAAATTCTCTGTAATGGCAAAGGACCTGTGGGATTATCCACTAGGGCCATTGAATCTTAAGATAGTACAACGGGAGATCGTAACTGCTCCACCTGAGATTGTATAGGGAGTTCAAACCTTAGAGTTTGGTTTCGTGGTGACAGTGGTTGAAACTTCGTCAGCTGAAGAAGTCCTGGAGTACCCCCTCCCCACCCCCCTGAGAAGGGTCGGCGCAGTGAGCGGCGAAACAGCTTCAGTTCTGTCCTGCGAGAGAGATTAGAGGTTGGGAAGTGTTTCGGTCGGACCACGGGTTCCTCTAGGTGTGAGAGTCCCAGAAGGATGTGGGAGAGTAGTAGTATTAGTTCTGGGCTTGGAGCTAGCGAATGGGAAAAATTCACCCTTCACATTTTACATTGATCAGCTGTACACCTCTCCTACAAAGGAAAACGTTTTAGGTTTATAGGCAAGTTTGAAGGGATGAAAATGGTAGAAGTTGTGGCGTTCCATGCGAAACCGTAAGCTGGCGATGGAGTTGTGATGAAGGCAAAAAAGTAACAGAAGTGAACTGCGGAAACCAAATTGCGTTTGAAGATTGTAGGACCTTTCTTTAACCATACAAAATAAGAGATTTGGCAGGGACATTTGTTAGTAGTTTCGAAAATAGTTCAAACAAAAATCACCGGTGCTGGGACGAACAGTTGCCTTCCTGAACTCACAAAATCAGAGTTCAGGACCCATTAGAAGCCCATACAAATGATAGTATCCCATTTGTATGTTAACCCATCAATTATCATCCCAATACCCTCTGTAGTAATGTTCTCTTGACAGTGGTTTCTCAATCATTCTAATTATATCAAAAATGTATTTTCTATCATATCTCTTTAAAAAATAATTTTAAATAACTTACTTTAAAATTAAACCCCCTTCCCCAAATAATATAAAATTTTAATTTAATTTAACTGATTACGTAACAGAGTTCACGACTTTTGATTGGGATCATTGTGGGGGAAGGGGAATTAAAAATATGTCCAACGATCCCCTTTTCGGCTACTACCCGATAACAGAAATGAATGACGTTATGTAGGAAGTACATTGATTACGTTTAATTTAAAAAATATAATTGAGTTCAGTTATGGCCAATGGCCGAGCACTGATCAAATTTGTAATTTCTTTGCTGTCGTTGTTGTAACCATACAAAATAATTTACAAGGAGATGCATTCCATTAGGTCGAGTAACACAGGAGCACGTTAGGAATGCTACAGTTATTTTGTACCAATTAGGGCGAATAACGCATTATCAATGAAAATAAACACACCCTACCAAATAGGTTATTTTGAATAATTGTTTTTATACAAATCGTAAATTTACGTAGGCTCCCACAGTGACTGTTACGATAAACGCTTATATATATATATATATATATATATATATATATATATATATATATATATATATATATTACACACATACACGACAAAATATTTGCTTGGTTACAGCCGCGCTTAACATTAAGAGTATGAGAACGGTAATGTATGCCCCAGCCATAGGTAACTTGGTTGATATAGTCTATTCCCAGTATCTCCTCAATTTTTGAATGAAACATTAAAAAAATCACATCATGTACGACGTACTTAGTTATTTCCTGAATATGCTATGTATCACAAGCGAGTTTTACTTCTGTTAACATAGAAAACAAAAGTGTGTAATTGTGCAGTTTTGGTTGCTTTCCAGGTACCGTTACAAAATTTGTATGTTTACTGAAAAACCGTTCGTCTGGGAGAGCTAAACCACGGCTACTTTTTTCTACGTGAATAAGCACATTATCATGGCTTCATTAAAAGCGATAAATAAACATCCAAGGATTACACACATTCAATGGATAATAACGTTGCGCTACCTGTTTGTTCAATGTATGAGGATGGCGTTACTTAACAACCGTTAGTAGATTTCCGATTTTGATCGAAGATAACGGTATTCACGGAATTCTTCTTTCATCTGAAGTAAGTTTTTCTAATTAGAAGCATTTGAAATGTCGATTTTCGATGGCACCGGCGCCCTTACGAATTACTGTAGTACTTTGCATAGGAAATCTCCTCACCGCGTTTGTACCTGTAGTTCAGTGCCAACCTGTATAGCTCTCTATAAATTACAGTTAAATTACATCTTCCATTCAAATAAATGTCAAAAGAATTAAATATTTAGGATAGCAAAACTCTTGGGAGAGAGATGTTTGGGGCAAGAAGGAGCTATTGGTAATAGCGTATTTACATAGCAAATATTTCGATGTGAATTCAGTCGAAGGAATTCGGGTACAATTTGAGCAATAGAGGCAAGGGTGACCAATCACATGCATAGAATGTAGCAACTATTTGTCTCCGAGAATAAAACATATAACCTGAAAGGACGTGATCTATTTGGAATATACAAACGAACTTTCAGGAGTGTAGACTGCGAAATATCAAGGATTTAAAAGGGAGAGGGTACAAGAGTATTTTTACTGGGATATTTTGATAACAGTTTGTTCAAGCCCCTGTTGGGTGTCGATACCAGCTAATTATTACACAAGTTACGTGTTTACCTAAATTTTACTTTTTCCACCCACTAAGAGGGTTAATATGCTGTTTTGTTATCAGATTCCCTGTTTTGTAAGGATGATATATTATTTATTTTTAGTATCGTGGTTGGTGGAGTGGGAGTTGTCTAAGATGGGGATTGTAACTGACAGGTAGAGAGTTGTAACATTCGAGTAATTGTTTGAGGACAGAATAGACTTCAAACAAATGTGTGTTCATATTGCTTTTGTTACGGAACTGCAGTTCGCTCGGCATGCCCTGGATGGTATTTAACTAACTGGGAATAAACTATATAAAAACCCAATCACTTAGAAAAATGGTAAAACAAAAATAATAATTGTCATCACAGTTGCAAAAAAAAAAAAACCAATACACTAATTGAGTCGTCTCAAAAATGTAGAACTGCGATGTCTAGTATTCGCCCAGGTAATAAAGCGAATTTTACTGGTCCGTATCAAGGAGGTTGTATATAGTAAACTACTGTAAATAGCCTTATTGGTCTACTAATCATAGGCGTCGAGTATGTCCCGATCCAACATATCTGATCATTACTTTTTTTTTCAATTTTGATTATTGAATTTTTTTTACATGTACATATCTAAAAATATAACACGTAAACAACATAAACTACAAAATAATAGGGAATTGATAATTTACTAAATTAGCGATTGAAAAACTTTGGAAACTCCTCATATGGCTTTTTTTTTCAGCAATATTATTTTAGCATGTTTCTTGCTCTTGTATTAGCACGGCTATTCGTAAGATGCTTACCTAATATTAGTTACACTTACAAGGGTACGAGCTGTGCGTGTGTGTGTGTGTGTGTGCAATTAAGAAATTACATGTCTACGCGTATGGGCGTTTGCGCTTACTTCAACATGTGAATTTGCGTACGATTTTGTGCTTCAATTCACTTTTAGACTTTTTCCATCACGTTACAACAACTTCATAACGCACATGTTATATGACGAAAAAAATATGCTATCGTTTTTACTGCTTCAGCGGACACAGTTTATTGTATTATGAATTAAGAAATTTCAAAACTAAATTTATACACCGTGTGCCTGGAATCAGTTGTATTTACGTTAAATCTGGCAAGTAGTTGGATACGACCACTGGTATAAAATTTCTGTAGCGCCAACCATGCCACAAGATGGCGGCCATTGGCTCTAATGACGGTCGCAGCCTGTAACTGTAGGAAGCATGAAATACTCCATTAAAGTTATTTGCCCTGGTATTAGATAACTGTAACACTAAACATTTATAAGTGCTATTGCGTTCTTTTCATGGGTTTAAAGTTTACATTTTCCTGACATCAATAGTATTTGTCGTATATTCTACAGGTAGTTAAAACCATTTCCACTCAGCTTAGTTTGTACTTGTGACAGTAAATAATACAAATCTTTATATCATACCAAGTTTCAGCATCGCCTACTAAGAAAACTTAGTCGAAGTGCTTATAACCAAGATATACTATAGAAACGGTAAGGCTGCATCTTTAAAACATCTGTACGTCAATATCAATACACGTATTACCTGAGGTGATAAGTTCGTCTTTCTCAATATTTTAAATAGTTAAGATCAGAAGTTAACATTTAATGTTTTTCGCTTCTGCGACACGATTCAGCCATTCTCAGAGTGTAGAAAATATATTATATTATTAAGAAATATTTGTAATTATAATATTACTTTTATGAAATGTTTAAGAATTTTCGACCAGCATCATGAGAATAAATGGATTTACTGAGCACCTTGTTCGCTAAGGATAACTGCGATAATGAAATCCTTTGCATTGTCGCATTTATAATTAACTTTCTTCATCCTTATCTTTCTTCACATGGAAATAATTTTGTCTCATAAGTACTATCGCAGCAGAGTAAATATTTAATCAGAAATATTAATAGAAAATGATAACACATGAAGTTCAGATTAATTAAGAAGGATTAGTGCAAAATCATAATTTAAGAAAATATCTTTGATTTTTGTTGTATTATATCATACATCATCTTTTTGCTCGATTTGATGCCATAGCTGTGAACACCAACAGTTGTTATAAAACACATTAGTTTTAACGTTATGGTTATAATTTTGATGCTGAAATAGTGTAAATGATCTACTTGTTAACTTCATAAAAAAAATGCAGCTAATTTTTAACGCATACTGAGCCATCCTAGACAGAGATTTTTTTTATACCAATGAAAGAAAGTATTCCAACATGTAAATCCTCAGCAAATGTTACCTTTTCGTTGAAACACATGAACTAACTCCACTTTTCTGGTTTTTACGAAAACTTAATCAATTTGCCATAGGTTTGCTTTTGCTTTACCGATTTTCGGTATTCGCCTCCAATAATTAATTGATTTACTTGGGAATATTGGGTTCCCCGACTTTGTGCTTCTAAGCGGCTTAAAAACTAAATTTACTTAAAAAAAAAAAGGCACGTAAAATCAGCACATACGTCCATGGCTCGTCCGGAACTTCGTTTTGCAAAGGTAGCGCCTGCATAATCCCGGCCACTGTGTTTAATGAGTAGCGTTTTTAGTTGAGCTGTTTTGTTACTCCGCTGAAGTATGAATGTTTTAGCTTAATGCGCATTTCAATGTTATTCGTGTTTGGCAACTTATATATCTTACGTTTTCACGGACAACACAAAAAGAACTACATATAAATTTTCATCAGTGTAGATTTAACCGTTTTATTTTGCGACCAGTCGTGACAGCTGGATTCAGCTATTATTTACAACGTGAGATTATTTTCGGTTGTTGCCTCTTCCGAAAAGGAGAAACAGCGGATCATGCTCGACCCGAGTATATCGCCCTTTTAGGAAAGTTTCTCTATCATCGTGCCTTCGTCCTCAGTGAAATGCTTTGCAAAATCTATCTTATCGAAGACGTCATCGATATGATATTCATGAAATAAGCAATTTTATTCATGAAATAAGCAAGTTTATCTACGGTAACTTGCAAAGTATGCGTGGTGTTGAAACATTGTAAAACAACGTATAAATGCAGTGATGTGACCTGCAGAAATTTCTCAACTTCTGGCCCGCGGAAAATTTTTCAAGGAATATTATTTCTGCAAAAACCTCCTCCACACAAAACCTTCACAATAACCTTGTTGGATGGCAAACATAAACGAACAAAGGTCTTCTTTGACTGTAAACGTCGATTTTCTCTATCAGTAATGTCTTCCTTTTGCCACATAAATGAAAAAAAAAGACCTGACTCCCCTGCACTGTTTGGCGAATAAAAATCAAACAGTAGTTAAAAAAATTAGTATCTATTATTTATTTTTTGTGTTTTCTTTTTACTTAATTTGTTGTCTTGAAAACTGACAGATACGAATATTCACTAAAGAGAAAAAAGTAATTTTAAATTATGGTTGCACGTGAAGTAATATGGTCTACAACAAGACCCGCAACGATTTAGCTGGGACAGAATTGGAGCTTATGTGGGGGGGGGGGGGGGGGCACGGAGGGTCACGTACCCCTCCAACTTCAAAATTAAAATTATTTGGCTCTTATCTATAAAACAAAATTGCAGTTACAGGACACAACATTTGTGCATTGCAACATTTTTGTTACCAGATATGTCTCTGCTTTTATTAGGTTAAGGCTAATCTTTTAATGATATGCCGAAATCGAACTCAACATTGAACGAGTAAATCTTATAAGCTTGTGAAAAAACTGCCGTGATAATGTTCAAATTCAGTATAATTCTTAATATTTTTTTCCGACTTATTTTGAATTTTCTATTCAGAAAGAAAACTTTTACAAAATTATTTGTGTTCCATTTATTTGTACCCAATATAATGTTTTATGATGATGTTGGTAAATAATTACATTTATTTTTTCGTTTATAAAGATCAATAAAAAACCTTCACCAAATTTTTGGTTACATGCCTCCTCCTCCCTCCCCAAATTTTGAGTCACGCTACGCCTATGAGCTAGGAAACAATCGGACCTTCGTTCAAAAGATGCCGAAGGCCGCTGATTTCAAATTATATGTTTTGTGATTAATCTCTAATATTTACCTTGGCCCGGGTAGATGTTTATAAATGAAGGACACTAATATGACGTCAAAGTGAAGTTTTACTCCACGGTTCTTCTAGTGTCACTTGGAGTGGCGACGTCGCCTACTGGTGGCGCGGGTGACGTCTGTTCGATGAGAACAGCAAGGTGTCAGCCGGGGTTCGGCGAGTGCAGCAGAGTGTCAACGTATGGCGACTGGAGATATCCTGATCGACATAGCGCAGTTAACCACTCTCCTGTTATCAGATGGGAACTCCATCGGCGCGGGCGTATACGGTAGGTGCGTGCTTTGGTATTGCACCACGCGCACACCACGACGGCGATAAAAAAAAAAAACAGCCTAATTCCTGGTTGTTTGCTTCACTCGGTCCAGCTGATAAAACTGATACGGCGCTTGATATATATATATATATATATTCGGACCAGTCTTCGTGCGCGGTAAACGCACACTCGCTCATTAGCGAGTACATTGTAAAACAAAACTATAAGAGTCACAGGTACTTCTTTGGAAACTAATAGAAATCTCCTCTCTAAAAAAAAACTGCAAGTGTTATACAGGGGCGTATCCCGGGGGAAAGGTTTGGAGGTTGTTACCCCCTTATCTCTTTTATTTATTTATTTTTTTCATTTAAGGGTGTCAAACATTAGTTTTAAAAATTATTAACAAGCCGTTAATTGTTATCAAAATATGTTACTGCTGTTAAATATAATTAAATTTTTTATATTGTTTGTCAAGTCATTTTTCTGCTAGTTTTCGTCCTAATTAACACGTGTAAAGACTGTTCACGATGAAGTCAGCACTTTAGAAATGAACCTTATAAAAAATTCACTGTTCCTATCTGCATGTATTTTAACACGTGCACTGAGTGATATGCGCCCAGTAAAGTTGGTAACGATGGAAGGGAAAAAATAGTTCCATATCTTAACGTCAAATAAAACGTATTACGGTAACCATTTATGATAACTTAAATTATTTCTTTCGCTTCCTGTTTTTTTAACGAATAGAAGTGTAACAATTAACAGATTTGTAACATATTCACTTTTCTAATAATGCCACAGTTTTGCCTGACCAAAGCATGAATAAAGTGATGAGCCCCATGGCAATGTTAATTTTACATAAGGCGGGGGACTACATAAGTGCGTACAGGTAGATCTTAAGCAGGTCTTTCAAAAGTGCCCACTTTACTGTGAACATCCTATATCAGTAGAGCTAGTGACTTTTCGCGAAAAAATACGAGTACACGGTAAATTTAAATATTATAAGCACCCAACAGCAGTTTGTCTATTGCTATTGGTTGCTCTCTCCTTGAGAAGGGGTTTTCATATTTGACCGGGCCACTCAGAATCCGGCAACATCGGCACGGCTCCTACATGATTCGTGTGCAGACAATTAACACGTGTCAAAAAGCAATTCAGTCAATCAAGATAGGTAAAAGACCTTGCAGTGTTTCGAAGTATAACTTGTCTTGAAATATTTTCGCGAAATCTCACTAACTCTTGCTGGTATAACCTTTCTACCTTCACTTCAGTTAGTGTACACCCCTTCCTCCACCCTAGAGAAATTTCTGGCAATGCCACTGCAGTTAGATGAAACATGTTCTTTGCACTGACATTGACAAACCTTAAACAAAAGTTAATGGGAATCAGTGGCGTGTGGTGAAGTGTTACAAGGTCAGCTGGTGCTTTCTCAGTGCTGTACACACTCGGCGCACGCAGCAGGAACCAGTAACCAGAGTGGAGCCTGGAAAAACTGAATGCCTTGCGGCAGCTCACGAGAGATCGGCGATGCACCCATTACACACGTGCTGTGACGTCAACTGCACCACTAAGTTTAAGTGACCAATGGGAAAACTAGCAAACGATTAGGTATAGCACCGAGCAAAATCAAAGCTTACCTAGCAACAGTTCACCACACGCCTCTAACGTGAACGCAAATAACCGAAATAGCTGTGTGGTACCAATCAACTGAAATATGCCTATAGTCACAGGTATACATGTTTTGTGGACTGGCCTGATACAGATTTAAATAAGAATACATCCATCACTATAGTTCCAATCAATAGTTCATGTCATAGAACGTGTTCTTCGAAATTCTCTGCTATCGCATGTTCTGAACTTAAATAATAAGTAAACAGCCATTTTTAAACATCACATGTAGCTATGTAGTGCCACTTCGAATCAATTCTAACATGCATTTATATCATAAAGTTAGTATCCAATAAACTATTTCAGCTATATGTAAAAGATTTACAATCAAGTGATTTGAATTTGAAACCAGTCGCTAAAATATTTTTTGTACACTGCGAGTGAAATATTATATTTTTTCAAACACGTTGCTGTGGAAATCACACAACAATAATTTGTCTCCATGTTTATAATTCGATTGCTGGTTTCATAGAACATTAGGTTCATAAATCACACAGCGAAGTTTTGTAAAACTCGTATTCATTCACGTGTAGTGTTACAAAAATGATCTTGGAAAATGATCACGAAGACATTGGAGCTGTCGTCATTGCGGGATATTTGAATGGCGGGCAGGTAAAAGTAGGAGAAGTGATTACTCATGCCATATTCGTACACTGTTACGCCCGCAAGTTAAATTTGTTGTTATCGCAGGCATTAGAAGTAGTGCGAGAGTAAGAGTTCTGGACCACTTCCGGTTTATCGTACCTGGATTAATTAATTACAGGTAGACCAGGTAAAGGGTTAATTACAAGTAAATTTTGTTGAAATGATTAATTATAGGTGACGGGTTGGGTCTATAAAGAGTTAATTGTTTAATTTTAATTGTTTTATTGGTGTATAAAGTATTAAGTGCCATAAGGTGACCCTTATGGCACTTAATACTTTATACACCAATAAAATATTGGGGGAGCAGCATCGATGTTTACCCTTGGGCGTCAGGCAGTTGAAAGGGGAGGGTGTGTGTGTGTGTGCAGCATATATTTATTGACCTTGGGGCAAGAGTGCCATAAGTATCATTTTCGGGTAAGAGCGGTTTAAGTCTCGTGTAGAATGAGTTCGATGGCTGGTCGAGGGGTGGGAGTGGATGTCGAGAGGAGCACCAAGACACATCCGCATTGGTTGGTGTTTGGACGAAGAATGAGGTGGTAGGCTGGGTGAGTAGAGGGGTGGGCACCTTGTTCGCTGTCATGTGTAAAAAGTGTAACAGCGGAGGTTGGAAATGCGAATTAATAAATAAATGTTTTAAAATAACGAAATATAGGATCGAATGTATTCTGGCGAAATCAAATAATTACCAACGAATTATAAAAAAATACATTTTTAACTACGATACACTTTACACACTGCGAAAAGGACATTCCAAATCAATCGAGCACAAAGGGAATACTATTTACATATGACTCACATGAAATAAGTAGAAAGATTTGTAGCGATATTACCCAATTTTTTATGACTGGGAGGGGTGGGTTTGATCAGGGGGTGGGATGAA
Organism: Dryococelus australis; assembly: GCA_029891345.1. Classification (NCBI taxonomy): domain Eukaryota; kingdom Metazoa; phylum Arthropoda; class Insecta; order Phasmatodea; family Phasmatidae; genus Dryococelus; species Dryococelus australis. Next base: position 43,708,229 of record CM056993.1, read on the forward strand.
GTAGGTGTGGTGAGTGCGAGGTTAATATTATATGTTCCTCGATTTTTAGAATTTTTTTAGTATTTTTTTTGCGATTTTTTATAATAAATGTCAGTGGGGCTGGATGGGGAGGGGGTGAGGTGAGGGTACGAGGGGTGTTTGTTGAGGGGGAGGGGCGGAGATAGCGGGGTGTGTACGTGGTAGGTGCAGGCCTTGTGGTCGGGGGAGGGTGCCAGTTCCGCTGATCTTCCCCGATCCGCTGGACCTGGCTCGGAGTCTTGGATCCTCCTCTCCTGCTCTGAGGATTAAGTGGCTCGTTCCGCTAAGAGCCTCTAATACTCTTGCTCAACTAAGGATTTTTCGGCTCTTGCTTCGAGGCGCTTCAAATCTGCTATCTTCATGTTTCCATTTTTTTGGAAATTTTTTTGTTGTAAATGTGATTTGTTGGTAAAATAGTTAATTTTGGAAGTGATTTTTTGGAGCGAAAATTGCAATTTTGTTTATAACATCGCCGTCCCAGGCAGCGGCTGCCTGGACAAGCGAGTTGGCAGGCGAATCGTGAATCCTGATTCATGATATCTGCGTGAGAACCGGCTATATATAACTACTACTCAGATTTCATTATCTAATTCGACGAAATTGAAGAAATAAAAGTGGCAACCATAGATAAAGATTTTTTTTTTCTCTTCCGAGAACTTATGTTTACAATCACACGTGTATACGCGTAAACAATTCTTTCACATATACTCTTTTATTAGGAAGCACTCTTAAGGTGCGAGGATTCTGGGTTCGAGTTCAGAGTGAGGTATGGGTTTTAATTTGAATTCGTCCTTCGGTTATGAGTACGCTACTCGTTCTGAGAAAGACAGTCCACCATTTTCGCATGAAAGAGACAGTTCAGTCAAATGATAAACATTTGGATCAAATAAAGATAAATTTTAATGAAAGTGTTTACGGTAATGAATATGTGACGTCATAGACATTATGAAAAGAAAGGTCGTTAGTCCTAAGGCGTAACGGCAGATCTGAAGATTGATCAAACCCAGGCTCCACCATAGCACATAACATGAACACCGAGTGTGTGGTAGTTCGGAGTCCACTATGGCAAGGAGGTCACGGAGACTTAGCCTTTCGTGCGTAGATACGTGACGTAAACCTAAACTTTAATTTACAGTTGTAACCGATTGATACCCAGTGTACACAGTTACGTATATGAATACAAAGGGAATACAATTTTGGTTGGCAATTTACACTGCAAGAGACTTGGGGCACAATGATAACTAAACAGTTTAGATACCACTGAATATCGTTTATAATTAATATTATAGTGCCATTTGGCAAGAGTCCGAAAAAGCTGTTGATTCGATATTCAGAAAGAAAACTATTTCATTGCCAATTCAAATTCCGAACGTACTTAGTCTCAGACAAATCTTCCGCTTAATTTCAACCTGCCAGACGCAAAATTCGGTGACAGATGTTTCCTCCTAACTAGCAAGATCATTGCCAAAATATTCGTTTAGTTTCAACTTAGCGAACACGAAAATTCAAATTATCGGCTGGGCATAACAAGTTTGCGCTAGGGATTGAAAACGAACTGTCGATTCCGGTGAACAATTTTCTGTGTATTTCGAAAACACCAATGACGGCGAAGAAGGGGTGGATAGGGGGACACTGTCCCTCCCCTAGAACAAGGGGGGGGGGGCAGTATAGGCATTTGTCCCTATCCTAAGTTTTATCTACATTCAATAATAAAGTAGTTAATTTTCTCTCAAAACATGGCAATCAGAATATTGAAATGAACTAGAAACGCATTACTGAAATTTACCATCAAATGAAGAGATAGAGAATGGGTCTTGACCATCAACTGGCCGTTCGGTATGCTTGGATTCCCATAACCTTGGTACCAGTGAAAGAGTCAGACACATTTCTTAAATATAAAAGTGGAAGAGGGATGCAAAGTTTCAAGTTATTCTTCGCAGGAGCACATACAGATGATGTTTCACCTGCCCCTTCCTTGGCCATGTATTTTCAAAAATGTTAGCTTTTTCTGGTATTTATAAATGCGCTACTCTTAAGTTAATTGGCTGGATTTTTTTTTACACCAGACAGAACCGTCCTAATCAAGCTATTTTCAATAAATGCCAATATTGCAAATGCACAGTGATGAGGGTTAGTAGGTATTTCTAATGTCAACCGTGCCAAGAGGTTTCTCTTGCCACCAACGACTAAGCAGTCGGGCAGGTGAAAGCTGTTCACGATAAAATGAGCACTTTTGAAATCAACCTTAGAAAAAAGTAACTGCCCAGACCTGCATATATTTTAACGGGCGTACTGAATGACATGTGCCGAGTAAAGTTGGTAATAATGGGATGGAAAGTAGTGCCATATCTTAACGTCGAATAGAAAGTAATAGGTAATCATTTGTGCTAACTTAAATTATTTCTTTCGTTTACTGTTTTTTTTAATCCGTCAATTTAAAAAATGACCAGATTGGTAACATATTTACTTTTATAATAATTCTATGATTTCTCCTAATTGACGCATGGATAAAGTGATGAGGCGCGTGCTATTGTTAATTTTACATAAGGCGGAGGAATACACAACGTGCATACAGGTAAATCCTAAGCAGAGTTGTCAAAAGTGCTCATTTTACCGTGAACGGCCTATACTAGCTCTCCTGTACCCCATGTACAGCTCTCACAGCATGGACACTACTTTCTCATTAAGTTAGTAGCAAGTGCAGGTAAGGTGTAATGTGTACCTGAAGACAGATGATAATGCCATACATTTCTTCACTGTTTCATTATTGTTAAAATCTTTTTTTTATTTACATTTGTGGATATAAAATTTTTATCCAAAGAAGTCAGCACAAGGCTGACTTCAATACAACTATAAAACAGCCGTGTTATAGCTGTATTGGAGATTCTGTAATTTTTCTTAGAGAAATACGTGCGTTCATTACTGCATGATATCAAATTATGTGAATTTTTCCGTTGTTAATGTAAGTTCATTGCATTTATTAATTTTTGTACCAGTAAATTGTTAATCCAAAACAGAGTACATAATATGAAAAAGGGTATTTAATTTATGTGTTTATTGTGTTTCATACTCATAATCTTCTTTATTTCTTCTTAACGAAACAATCGGCTCTCAAGACCTCAATGTTAAAAGCCGTCCAAATCTCTTTACTCACTCACTTAACGAAACAAATATGTGTGTATAATTTTAGAGAGCAATTAGTGGAATAAATCTGCATAGACTTGGTCACTTATTTTCTGCATTTATATATTTTTCTATTCGTAAACTGTTCTTTAAAGTAGCAAGCAGCTTTGTGTGTGTGTGTGTGTGTGTGTGTATATATATATATATATATATATATATATATATATATACATATATACAAACACACAAATCTGCACTTGTTTGTATCTACTACACAATGCACGTATAAAACAACTATGTGTATGTAATGTATGTAAGTCTGACTTAGGAAGGGTGCCTCCTCCTTAACAAATATCTGGATCCGCTCCTCATTCTTTTTAAATGAGTCATTAGTCAGGTATATTTCTTAACTGGGCGCAGTGGAAGGGGAAAATGTTTCAAGCAATTCCTAATCCCTCATTCCGACGAGTGCATTGATGAATTTTGGTTTAGAATTTGTTTCCTGTTTACGGTTTACCATAACCAATGATTTTTTTTTCTTGTAAGAGTTTTTAGTATTAGTCCAGGGGGCCGATTAAATACACGTTTCTACGGGGGCAACGCAAAATTTGCACTTGCGTTGAACCAAAACGGAATTAAATATGAAAAAAACAGAAGTGCAAAAAGTTGCGCACCGACGCAAAAAGCAGAGAAATCTGTGCCCAGGCAAATACCTCGGCGCAAGTGCAATTGCTCTCGCTGCGCATGCGCAGTCGACACATGTAGCTAACGAGCAACATGGCTATTGTAAAAAAAAATACGTTTAGGTTAAATGTTGTCGGTGGCAAATTATTACAAAATTTGAGTGATTTCAACAACAAATTGAAGTAGGTAGAATGGAGAAAGGATGTTTTCTGAGGGTGCTTCTGGCTTAACTTTTCACATAAGATCAAACACTTTTATTTCCATGAAAACAGTCCCATAAATAATTTTTTTTAAAGTGCTTAAAATTTTTTGCTTTATATTTTGGAAGGGGAATTGCTATGAAAAACAAAAGAGTCTTGTTTCATTAACTGTCGAAGGGTGCGGCGACGATTGGTGATAAAAATGCTTATAGCACGACGTGCAACACGAATATCGCTAGAAGTTTAAGGAGTGTAACAAACTGCAAACACTTTCCATAAACCTCAGTATTCAACTTGAGAACTGCACCGATTGAATTAGCGGAGAAAATATCAGCCATATGGAAATTTGTAATGAACTTAACAAACACGGGGAAGAAAAGCATGTTTTCTAAACAAAAAAAAAAAGTGAACACAATATTAGGTCAGTTAAACTTCGTACACAGTCACAAATCGCATTAACGCTTATAATATACGATATCACGCCTCTTCTTTAACGTAAATAACATCAAAACACACAATCTCAAGCGTATCTGATATTACGTCCCATCATTAAAATTTTAATTTCTTGTCTGCTAAAAATACGTAGCTGTCCACGCATTAATCACCAATCGTCACACTTCATCAATTAGTGAAATAAGCGGCTCTCCACGTCCAAACGTCGCAGTTCACACATGACACCCGCCAGTTGTCGTTTAGGCTATAACTACTGCACAATATCAAAAACATTTTGGCACGAAAAAAAAAACATTATGCACGGCCACTTGAAAACACAGTAGTGCATGTGAAATCGTCTGCAACTTATGTATCCGTGTAGCCGTGAACACCTCGTAACAAATCATTTAATTGGCCATTGTAGTTCTGGTCGTGGGAGTGAAAATGTGTGGCCAAAAGAGCCCCGCCCACTTGCGTTGGGTGTATTTAATAGCACCCGTGGTTATGGGTGTAAGTTTAGCGGAGTTTGATTTGCGTTGCGTTGCGCCGGTGCAAATGTTAGGTACTTATATATATTTAATCGACCTCCGGGAAAGTTACAAGAATAACATGGATGAATTGCAAGAAAAGATTTCATTACATCAAAATTCGTAGGAAAATTCATAGATTAGCATATCCAAAATCCACCGAAATCAACGTATTATTTTCCTCTATTTTTCCGGGATTTTTCCCGGAAAAACAATAAAAAAAAAAGTTAATCATTCTAAAACCGTGCGTTTTACGACCGAAAGTGTGCAGCAAAAATAAAATAACACAAAATTCTACATATGATATTCAAAATCCACCGTAATTTCTTATGGTTTTCACAGGATTTTACCTGAAAAAAAAAAAAAAAATGCTAAGTCGAACACGGTTTGTTTTACGACCGAAAGTGCACAGACAAAGATAATAGAACACAAAATTTTACATTTGATATCCAAAATCCACCAATAATTTCCCACTATATTCCCAGGATTTTCATGGAAAAACGATTGAAATTCATAAGTCGAAAACGGTGCGTTTTAAGACGAAAAAAGAGTGAACAAAAATTAAAGACCAAAATTTCGAATATGATATCTAAAATACACCACAATCCGCCTGATATTTTTCCCGGAAAAATTATTAAAAAAATTGATGTAAAAAATGGTACGTTTTGCCACCAAAATTGTAGAGACAAAATTAAAGAACACCAATGCCCTATGCAATATCCAAAATTCACCAAATTGCACGTAATATTTCGTACTATTTGATGTTGGTGCGTATTCTGAGACATAGCCTACAGAAAAATTCTGATCCACATAAAGTGCTTACTGCTTAATATCTCGTCAGAAATAATTATTGCTAAACTTAATATAGTAATATACATGTCAGTGTAGCAAAAGAAAAATTAAAGTTAATATGGTCATCTACATGTCTATGAAACTAAAAACTAACAAACTTGCAGTTGATATCTAAAACAATCGCGATTACGAAATTCTGCTGTTCGTTTTGTCGAGATCATCTTATTGTGCGTAGTATTGTCATTATTATTCTAAGGGAATAATGCTTATAATAATCATAAATGAAACTCAGTGAGAAAATGTAATCTTTACATTAATATACTGTTTAGATTTGCCAGTCTTTAGTTAATCAACGCCAGAAACATCATCCAGGTAGATGTTTGAAGTATCTTTCGTGTAAGGTATTGAACATTTGAACCTAAGCTTTGTCGATTCATTAAACATTTATTCTGCTGTTATATGAAATTATGGTGAATATTCGCTGCCGTGACAACATGTACAGACAGCAGCTTGGACTCTTGGAGCGGTGATGAGAGCAACACGGACATTTTTGTATGCCCGTATTTTATTGTTACATTGTGTCTCAGTATTTTCGTAGATTTTATGTCCGAATTCCAGAGTGTGAGTGAGAGTTTTTTTTATGTACTGGTGCGTTCGTGTGTAAAATAAGTGTTAGCGCATGTTTTCCCACATCAATCATGTATGGCTTCAGAATCATTCTCCAAACTGTATGACTCTTAAAGCTAAAAATATATAATCATAAAAAAATTTGCAAAAAAATGAAATAGCGAAATCGCAACATATGCCTATAGCAAATGCATTTTTTTTATTTAGAAGTCTCATTTAATTGGTTTAAACTATGAAAGCCATTACTGTGCAAGACAGAAAAACTGGATTGTCCTATGCACCTTGGCACACATTGCAAAAACCAAAGTTATGACCGAAGGCAACTAATAACGCTGTCCCCCCGTTGCGATAAATCCTTCCGCCGCTCCTCGAAAACGCCAACATCATCAAGATATCATTAGCAACAAAAAATCCATATACATAAGTAGGACATTAAGTTCCGTTTCATAGTTACAGTGACGGGAATGATGGTAAAGGCTGTTCACGATAAAGTGAGCACTTTTGAAATGAACCTTAGAAAAAAGGCACTGTCCCTGAACGCATCTCTTTCAATGGGCGCACTGGGTGACATTTGCCCAGTAAAGTTGGTAACGATGGACGGAAAATAGTTCCATTTCTTTACGTTAAATAAAAAGTGTAAGGTAACCAGTGTGAAAATGAGCTAATTTGTATAATTTTTACTTTCCTAAAAATTTTAGTTTTACTTGATCGACGCGTCACGACGCATGAATAAAGTGATGAGGCCCATGGCCATTTCATTTTACATAAGGCGGAAGAATGCCTAGCGTGCATACAAGTAGATCTTAAGCAGGACTTTCAAAAGTGCCCAGTTAATCGCGAACAGCCTATATCAATGGATGCAACTAAAATCTGTAAGAAAGGGGCAAACAGTAATTTCAAGGAAGATTTTTAACATTTACTCATATATTGCTGTAATAATTGATGTCAAATTCGCACAGGAAATACTTACTGATACAGCCCCGAGTATTTCGCGAATGCACACTCTGGCGAGGTAGACTTCTCCCTCTATTGTGATCGGATGGCAGTTGTTTAGACACGCCCGGTCAACTGTGAGCCAGTAGTAAGCAGGAAGCAGTAGTGTGAGTGAGCGTTGAACAGTCGCGTACAAAGGCCTCACTTGATCGCAGCCACCAATAAGCAAACGATAGTGCCTCGTATGTACGGAAGGCTGTTAGGTCTAGCCCGTTACCAAATCAATCCGCGAAATACTCGTGGCTCTACTTATTGACAATTGTGTATAGTCTATCCGAGGTGTCTTCACACTTTTTTAAATTAACCCTTTGAAAAAAGTCACACCCCATGTGTGACTTGCTTGGTCGTGTCCTAAACATGAATATGACATGTACCACAAACGTTCTCTTGTGTTAATATAAAAGTAGGCCCTACCTTATCTTTCGTTAAATTGAAATTCTATTTATATTATGTCTATAAATTACATTATTACATTGATAATTAATATCAGTAAAAACAATGAGGAAATAGATGTGTTGGTATGCTTAGTGATAAATAGTTCCTACGCAAAATATTACTACACTGAATGCCAACGAATGTGGTGCGATGTCCCTTTGATGTAATTTTCTCGGTTAAGCTTTGTTTGCATGAGGCGTAGGAATATCCTGGAAGCAGAACTTTAACAGGGCTTCAGAAAAGTGTTAAGTAACCGCGAACGGACTGTAATGCAAATCACAATACATTTGGCAACTTTATGTGCTATGTAATTTTTTTTTTTCTATAGTTTCAACATGGGTATTCCACCCCATGCCGACAATCTCCAAACAGAATTCCTGGAAACTTGCCTGGCGAGGACGCAAGACGCTCTACAGCTCATCGCAGCAACTGTAGATTTCTTTCGCGATAGTATTTCCACGTGATCATTCGAATGCGGAATGTATATAATTATGACGCGTGGTAAAAGAACGCATTTAATCTTTTCGTATCTGCTGCGAAATCATGTTACCGGACAAGGACGTTGCAAAGTTATGGCGCGTCGCCGATAGAGTGTGATAAAGCGAAATCAGACTGCTGATTGCAAGAGGGATAACATGTGGCACAGAATGCAAATAAATAATCCACTTAAGTTAGTCTGCATAGCCAGCGCGCTTGAGCGGAATCCCTAGTTAACCACTTTAAACGCATCAAGGTCACGCCCGACTGTAAGGAAGCATTGCGAAAGCGATGTAAAATAATGTAAAGAAGCTTATCGTGAAGATACAGCATTGTCGCTTTGTTCGACTCACTGTTTTACGGAAGGATGCATATTGTAAACAAAGGACTGATCACGGCGAGTTTTTGCTGACTCTTGACATTTTTCGACGACCATAATCACCAAATTAGAGAATGGGCAACAAAATATAAGCTATTCACTGTCAAATGAGCACTTTAGAAAGCCCTGCTTAGGATCTACTTGTATGCACATTGTGTATTCTTCCGCCTTATGTAATATTAACATTGTTATGGGCCTCATCACTTTACTCATGCGCCGGTCAAGTGAAACTGCAAAATAATTCGAAAAGTAAATATTTAACAAATCTGCTTATTTTTTTAACTTCGATGGATAAAAAAAAAACAGAAAGCGAAAGAAATAATTTAAATTGTCAGAAATGGCAACCTAACACTTTTTATTTGATGTTAAGATATGGAACTACTTCCTATTCATCGTTACCAACTTTACTGACGTTTGTAACTCAGGGCGCCCGTTAAAATATATGGATTTTTTCTAAGTTTGATTTCAAAAGTGCTCATTTTATCATGGACAGCCTTTATAGATTATAATTTCTATTCTGGAAAAAAAAGAAGAAAAAACCCATTAAAATTGAAATATTCCATAGATCTTTAAAAATATTAATATACACAACTTACAACAGCGCCCATATGAAAACTAGGGAGGTACCTTAAGGATTCGACACAACTCGTGAAATTTTTATTCTGTCGAAAGATTATATTGTTACGGTTACTAAATCAATGGGATGGTCTGGATATTCACAATATCGCCTGTTAGGCACGACAGGTTAAAAAAAAAAAAAAAAAAAAAAAAAAAAAAAAAAAAAAAAAAAAAAAAAAAAAACTTCCAGCTTACGCCTACGCTGGATGGGCAATACTTTCATTCCATCACAGAAAGATAAATTACAGTGTTTCGAAAGAAGCCATTGCCAATAAATGTTTACTGAACTGTAGTCACATCCATGATAAATTATGGGTTTAAGGAATCAGACGATCCTTTACATTTAAGGGCCCACCTAGTTGGCATATGGACCTCACTGTGAGCGATTGTGTGTTATTTCAGTGTAAATATCATTTCAAGACAGAAATGAAGGTAGTTATTTTATTGCAAATTCTTAAATGTGGTTATTGAAAGTTAAAGTCAGCGGAAAACGCCGTGGGAGCCTTCTGTTTTAGATTTGTATTCCTCTGTGAAACAGTGTTTTAAAAGACAGCGAAAATGCTGTATCTTTTCGGAACAGATTGCCGTATTAAAACCATGGTAGTGAATGCTTATTGTTCTGAGGAAACAGAAAAACACGAGAATCTTGTTCACGCTATTCTCGATCGCAATCGCAATGTTTCCTTACGGTCGCATGTAACCTTGATGGGTTAAAATTATTTTACTAGTAGCACAGGCACTTTGTTATAATATTTCTTCTGTAAATATCACAGAGTGATGATGTCTGCTACATACCATAAATTTAATATTGCTTTTATGGTAAAATGTGTTTTTTATAAAAATTAAAATGACTAAACTTTCTACAAAAAAGGTCTTTTTCCCATACTAGCGGTTCGATAGTGCCATGAAACGTTTTTGAGCCCTGCATGCTCTTTGCCCATGCTACCGACGAGTGGTATCCCGAGTTTTCTATACAAATAAAACTGAATGGATGCGAATTATTCCATTCGTATATTTTTATGTTCTGTCATTACTCACTCAAGTCAAAATTAATTCTCTCTCTCTCTCTCTCTCTCTCTCTCTCTCTCTCTCTATATATATATATATATATATATATATAACATAATATGTGGGGTCAATATCCAAACAACACCTTAGTGCACAACATTTTCTATTGCCTCGTTTAAAGTTAAGGGGGTGTGTGCATGAGTGTACTGTTTTTCACTCACACCGAACATGCATATTGAAATTTAATTCCTCCGTCATCATTTATATACCCAAAAATAATAATTTCCATTTCTAGCACGTAAAAACTGCAGTGTTGCACTTACAGTATCGAAATCCGAACATACATATTGTTTTCTTTGTACATAACGTTCTGACAAACTGATTGTTAAATTTGTATTACCAAATTTTAGAATTTATTTAGTGTCCTTTTGGCCGTTTATTGTACATCACACACACAGTTATTGGAACAATATATGTTTAATCTACACGATAATTATAGTTTGGGTCATAGCCTAATTCAAACTAGTTAGATCTTTCTCCATTTTCCTCTTGAAGGGTTTAATGCAAAGGAAATCGAGTGCAGGTTTCAACGGTTGGCGTTTGTTGAGAGGCAATAAAAGTGTAGAAAATTTGAAGAAATATATTCTGTATTGGGCCAAAGGAAGGGTTGCAAAGGCAATAGCCCTAATAAATAATATATATAGGCTGGAGGAAGAAAATTTAAATTTCATATACTCGTTTGACATAATCACACGTCATTTTTACGTTTTGGGATATCAATCCATTAAGTTTTTAATTGAAATCCGACTTTTTTGTAGACTTTCCAGTAGAAAGTAGATATTTTCTTAATGGTATTCTCGCTTTCTAATAATTGAATTTTGCTGTGTTATTTGTGAGTGTTCTCCTGCCAGACATATTTGTCTGTACACAGTATTCAGTCTCTTCATCGTTACCTGACATTACAGCAAGTAATACTGCATTCTTAAATAAAAATAGCATACATTTGATCCAGTAATACTTCACATTTAACATCCTTGCTTAACGGTCAGTCGCAGAAAGTACGCAACTTACAAGCAGTTTTATTAAAGGGCGATTTGAAAATATTTCAGTCAACCGGTTACACTCTCCACGAAACTGAATCCGGTTAGGAAAGTTTGCGATGGGCGTGCCTTTTTGATGATGAAGCGCTGAGAAGGGAAAGTATTTCCCCAGCTAGCGAGAGAGAAGAGAGAGAGAGAGAGAGAGAGAGAGAGAGAGAGAGAGAGAGAGAGAGAGAGAGAGAGAGAGAGAGAGATATAGACTGGTCTGTCTCACTTGTAGTAGGAACATGGGGTACAGTGCGCATGCGAGGTGTGTACAGGCTGTTTACTGTAACGTGACCACTTTTGAGGCCCTAGTTACTTTTTTTATCAGCCATTTTTTATCCTTCCGCCACTTTTTTAAAAAAAATATTTCCTTGTAAGTAATAAACATAGAGCGTATATTTCACTGGACTCGAAATTTATCGTCTAAAGCTACAATGAAATATATTTTATTGACTACGATTCCAAATGAGAGGGTTCCAAAGAATGCTCACTTCACCTTATATAGCATATAGTAAAGTCTCTACCCGATTTCTTACAATGTACTGCTTATTTTTCCAGTAGCACAATGAAAACACCATGAGTAGTATTTGAGGTTATGAAACTGTTTGTGTGACTAGGTGCTTTGAGATCTCTGTACTCTTCCTATGAGATCATGCCCCAACTCGAAAGTATGTTCACTCTCACGCTCAAATCTCACTCTCGCGCATTCCTTTTCGCTCTGGCGGATTGAAACTTGTGCCCTCTGAGAGCCTTTGGCATTATTTTTCTGACGGTAATAGTAAGATTTAGTGAAAATAAAGCAAGTAGTATGATTATCTTCGTCCAGGGACACGGGATTGGGGAGTAGGAGTAGAGGCGACGACCAGCCGCCATGTTTTGACGTCCCCCGTCCACCATCTTAGATTCATGTGACCTTGGCGTTTGACCTTGACCTTTGAAATTTTACCCTAAAAATTCCAAAATCCAGAAAAATTAAATAAATTAAAAATACATGAATAAAAATTATTAAAAAATAATTAATAATCCAATAATAATTGTATAGTGTGCAGCCATCTTTGTTTTGTTAATATTTGTTTATACAATGCTGGAGGCCACCATCTTGGGTTTTTTCATCTGTCATTGGTTTACACGTTGCTGGAGGCAGCCATCTCTTTTTTCGTTTGTCATATGTTTATACATTGTTGGAGAGTGCCATCTTGGTTTTTACATTTATCATTTGTTTATACATTGCTGGAGACCAACATTTTGGATTTTTTCGTCTGTCATTTGTTTATACAGCTCTGGAGGCTGCCATCTTGGTTTTTCGTATTGGTTTTCAAATGTTTTTGTCAACTAGGTGGTGCTAGTGTATTAATTTACCCACAAGGCGGCAACCATATTTGTTTATAGTTTTAAAGTATAGCTTGCACTGTCAGCGCCCTTCGTGTTGGATTCTATTTTCAACACCTAGTCGGTGTTAGCTTCTCGATTTCGTTACCAGGTAAGCTGACGGCACTCGTATTTATAGAAATAGGAAAAATCTGTAATTTTTCATCAAAAAAAAAATTTTTTTTTTCCAATCAACAGTACACCTACATGCATGATGCGGACTTTGACTACGTGCATTATTTATTAAATACATTTTTTATTATGATTTTTAAGTTATTAGAATTAAAAAAGTATTCTTATAATTATATAACTGTATATGTACTACAATAATACTTTATACAATACCTTTTGATTAAATTTATTTTATTTCTGTGGCTTTTATATTTCAATTAGATTCTGGCAGTTTCGGTAAAGATGAAATAAAACACAATTTTATTCACATGCATTTATTTATTCAATTAATTTATTACAGTGAATCATGCCCTCAAAAATTACAATATTCTTCAATATATATGCTTCTCAATATATGCAACTTTGTTGTAGGTTATAGTTATTTATGCATCTCGCTATTCACACTCGCGTTTTCCTTGTACAAAAATATCAAGACACTTATTACACCGAAACACTGTGCAGGGTAGGTTATGGGGGTAACTACAATTTTGAGGTCAGTACCAAAGTCACAAGAGACCTGTTTGCAGCAAACCTGGTACCGAGGTACTGATGAGTAATATACTCCACCTTTGCAGGTCTTTGCATGTCTAAGTAAATTGTCGGTACGACTGAACTGTTGCAAGACCTGTCACACAAATACGACAGTGATTTTTTTCGCAAAATTAAAGCGCTCATGTCGATACACATTATGGCTGAAAGTAAATGTCTTAACACAAAAGTGACACTGATAACAACGTAGCGGTTCAGGTAAAGATTCGGACGGACCTGTTGGAGAAGTAGGTTCTGGAGCTAAAGAAGCAGGTAACGTTGACAATGGTCAACGTTACCTGCTTCACCGAAAAGTTCGATGGCTCCATTGATGATTTCGTAGACGTACCAGCTGAAGAAGTCGATAGTACTGTAGCATCTGTAGATGATCGTACTGCACTGGTGGCAGTAGATACTGGTAGTGATGTAGATGTCCCAGCTGAAGAAGTCGATGGCACCATACATATCTAAAACGATGGTACTGCACTGGTGGAAGTAGATGAGGCAAGTGACGTAGCCATCACAGCAGAAGAAGTCGATGGCGCTGGTAAAACAGAAGACATCTCACTTGAAGAAGAAATCGACGGCGAGACACCATTGCCGGGCAATATACGCTCCACTTTAATGTAACTAGCCATGGATTACCTGGTGTAGAAGCTAGCCGAGACGATGTATCTTTCACGACAGCCATTGTTAAACTAAGCCTCTCAGATGACCTCCCTACTACTTATAATATACGAGTATGCAAGCCCTATGACGTTATACTGACATCCAACCAATCATATTACACCATTAATACATTGTTCGGACACCAACCAGCCAATCACCGAGTTGCCACGTGACTGCAGCTGACCAATTACAGGAAGGCATTAAGACATCACATGCTGGAGTTAGTCTCTGACTCCTGCCGACTCACTCCTACAGACTCACTCCTGCCGACTCACTCCTACAGACCCACTCCTACAGATTCACTCCATTGACTGTTGCTGACTGAATCCTGCAGACAGACTCCTGCCGATTGACTTCTGCCGACTGACTCCTGCTGACTGACTACTGCCGACTGACTTCTCCAGACTGACTCCTGTATACTGACTCCTGTAGACTGACTCCTAAATGACCCATAAAGATCCATAAGGGCCCATAAATGACTCCTGATTGTGGTGTCGATTGCAGTGCATGCGGTGCTGATTGTGACGCTGATTGCAGTGCGTGTGGTGTTAAGTGCGGTGCGTTCGGTGCTGATCGTGGTGCGTGCAGTGTTAATTGCAGTGCATGCGGTGCTGAGTGCGGTGCTAAGTGCTAAAGCCATCCATACACGATATCCAATTTTTGCTACCTTCTGTTATATCCATGGGCACAACAGAAGGCATAAAAGTTTGTGTAGCAGAAGAGAAGGAAGAATCCATCAGTTCATACCCACACGTTACATAAAGTGCTAACAGAAAATGTAAATGGAAGGCAAAAAACAATTCGTAGACATTCCGCAGTTGGTAGGGGTGCAAGAGCAATAAGATACTATATATAAGAGCTTTGTGGTACATCCAAAAAGTACGAAGATTTCTTTTTTCCATGAAGACGCATTTATTTAAGTTTCTGAATACATGTACTAGATTATTAATGTATGGAAAATTATATTAGTAACGGCTCTGCTCATGTATAAAAAAACAAAGTACTGTATTCACATTTATGTACAACTGATGTTTACGTGACTAATAAAAATATTATTTAATTATTTAAGTATGTACCTGTAACAGGCATAGTAATAAATCCTTTGGCTTTCCGCAATTAAACAAGCTTATACGTTTAGGAGACAAAAAAAGGCAAACATATCACAATACTAATAATAAAGCTTTAATGTGTGTGTGGGTTAACATCACTTATGCTACATAGGTCAAATTCGGCTGTTACACTGCTTGTTTGTAAGTTGTGTGTGCTGCTCAATCTCCTTCATGTAACGAAATTCGTTAGTTATTTTATGTGATACATTATTGTTGTTTAAAATTCATGGTTTTTTTTTTGTGGAAAACGTTTATTTCTAGAATCTCTTTATATAAAAGCAATAATACACAAATAACCGTACAGTGCAATCGGCTGCCCGTGGATTTTTATTTACCTTTGGTTTGTATTATCGCTTTTAGACAAAGATATTCTATAAATAAGAGTTTTCTGGCAACAACTTCAATCGTGAACCACAATAATGTATCACATAAAATATCTTTAAAAAATGTTGTTATATGGCGGAGATCTGAAAACCTAACTCTAAAAACCTTGCAGTGCAAACATGCGCACAAACTCACTGAGCTACACATTCACAAAGCTTCAAATAATTTCCCGTGTATAGGTTATATGAATGATAAAAGTCCATAGTTATCACGTATTTTTAAAGTTGTGTTTATTGTTTTATTATGACCATGGGAGTTAATTAAAACGTTCCCCGTTACTTACGCGTCCATCGAGTTACATTTTGTACATAAATACATTTTACAGAACCCATAATTTTTCCATAAACGGAGATATACGCCTCGAGGTTGTTACGTTGGTATCTGCCATCTTGTCTGTCGCAGCTCCGTTGTTATAGCATAAATTTAGAGTACGTTCTATTTCCGTTTTAGGCATGCCCATGGGTACTAGAACTGTTACCTGAAGCCAGATCCCTCCGGAGGGGGGCTGGATTGTAACCTACACGGAGCAGAAACACTAGCAGAAAATGGATATGTAAACTGCTACGGAAATGGGTATCGTGTGGGGTCGGCTTTAGTGTGGTGCATGTGGGTCGCAAGTTCAAAAAAATGCCCCCAATTTTAAAATAAAATTATAATAGTCCTACCTCCAAAGCTAAAATGTGGACACTTTACTCAATAATCTCGCTTTAAATAAATAAATAAATATAAGTATATATAAATCCGGGTCCCTCGGTATATTTACTTACTTCCTGAGTAAACTGTATTTGCACTTTGCACTAAACGTACCTAGAAACACAGCTGGCTCCCAACACGTTTCACCATTGGTCGATGCACAACTTGGACTTTGTATTGAACACAATGCAGCACCACTGCTAACCACCACCATGCTTCCCAATGCAGATCATGGTATGTTCTTTCAATGTATCGCCTTGCATAAACTGCATGGGACAAATGTAACGCTTTATCACGCGAAAAGGACTCTTCGTACAGACCGTTATCTGATGACAAGCATTTTGACCATAGGTGAAAGCATGTTTTAAATTATGCTTGTATGTATATATATATAAATTTAAATTAATTTTGTATTCCCATATTTATATGTACACAATTATATAGAAAACGAATTGAAAATAATTTTATATTTACATATTAATATACTTATACATGTTTATATAACTATACATAACTTTATATATATTCCTATAGTTTAAAAATACATAATTATGTATATTCCAATTATATACATGATACTACTAGCATATTTTCTTCTTGGGTGAACGAGTATGTGGGTTTTTTCAGAGTGCTCCTATACCACGAAGATTAATTGCGAATAAGAAGGCCTGCCTTTGACCTCGACGATTATGGAGTCGCGACCTACATCATCGCTAACTGGTTGTCGCCAGTGCCGATTACGCGATCGTGTTGAAGATATAACTGCATGGTGATGAGATCAAGGAACTAGCACCTAAAGCCTGTCTACCTGCATGTGTGTGATGTCTCAATGCCTTCAAACGACTGGCTAGCTGCAATCACTTGGCAACTCGGTGATTGACTGGTCGGTGTCCGAACAATGTATTAATAGCGTAATACAATTGGTTCAAAAGTGAATATGGCGTCATAGGGCTTGCATACGCGTGTATAATAATCTGCAAGGAGGTCAGCTGAGAGGCTTAGTTTGACAATGACTGACGTGAAAGATACATCGTCTCTGCTAGCTTCTGCAGCTTCGCATCTAAGAATTATTCTGCATCTGCGATGTCTTCGGATACTTCAGAGCTAATGGTAGCTATGACAGTACCATCTACTTCTTCGGGAGTTATACCAACAGTACCATAGACTTCTTCAGCTGTTGCGCCTACAAAATTTTCAATGGAGCCATCGAAATTTTCAGCTGAGGTACCTAGAACACCATTGCCGATGTTACCTGCTTTTTTAGCTCCAGAATCTACATCTCCAACAGGTCCGTCAGAGTCTGCCGACTGACTCCTACAGACTGACTCCACCCAAGGCTCGCTCCATCGCTCCATCACTCATTCGCTCCATAGCTCCATGGCTCCATCGCTGGGTCGTATGTACATATGTATGAATTTCGCCTCGGAAACATTAATGTGAACAGTGTTCCTGGCCACACTACCAATTTTTTTATGCGCTATCAGTCTCGTCTGCAAATTGGAATATCTCGGGCACTGTCTTGCGATTGTTGGGGTATGTCGAATGGTGTGTGTGTGTCGGTGAGTCCTGTAATGCTAGGGCGTGCTTCAGTTAAAGTGTTTGGTATAGGTGGTCAGTGTATTTTGACTGGTGTCAGTCAGCATGGTGGATGATATGAGAAGAAGTTGATTGTGTCATTGGTATGGGCTGTATGTTTGCTTTGTGTGGTCTGTGTGGACGAATCGCTGAGGTATGATAGAGTTATAGTGGGTGGTATGGTTGGTAGGTATAAGTGGTGTCGGTTGGTAGAACAAGAAGAATTGGTGTTAGGTTAGAGGCTGGCCTCAGCTGTATAGTTGCTTGGTATACTTGAGTTATGATGGATATTGTACTTGGTGAATTGGGTTGCGCATTTGAATTGAATTTTTCTTTGGTTATAGGAGATGGTGTTTTTGGGTGGTCTGGTATGACTTGGGTTATAATGGATGGTTGGTTAGTATGGTGGTACAGTGACTAGTGTAAATTTGGCTGGTGTCGACCAGTAGAGCAGAAAGTATGTGCAGTAAGTAAATTTTTGGTAAGGTCAGTGTGGACTGAATGGTTGAGGTATGCTTAAGTTTAGTAAGAGGTATGAACGGTGAGTTTATTTCGTCTGATGTTGGTTGGTAGAGTTGAGGGCATGCATGAGTTACAGTGGCTGGTATGGTACCTGTGCGCGGGTATATAAGTAGTCGGGTTCCAGTTAGGAAGCTTAGTTTGACAGTAGCAGTCCTGAAACTTTGTCGCGAAGAAGAAGAATATGTAGCCAATGGTTCTGGTTGGACGCTTGCTAGATTAGACTGTCTTGAGCTGTGTATAAGCAGATTATATTCATTATCTATGTTAAAAGTGAACATGCTGCTGTAAAGACGCTATGTGAATTGTGTGGAGAATGTAACTGTTTTTATGTATGTAGTCCGAAGTATATATATAATTTCAATGAAAAAGTCTAATTTCTCGCTGGTATACTACCCTGCTATATAAATAATATGATGGCACTTGGTTTAGTCACATATACATGCATTTAATAAAATCCGAGTAGGATAGTTATACCTACAAAACCATCGAGATAAAGAATAATTAACAGATACTGACATCGTGTAATAATTAGATTTCAAAAGACGAGACTGGAAATGAAGTTGAGAGAACTTTTTGCATTGCAACGATATATCTAAGAGAAAATATTCTAACATCATAAAAGAAAAATGTTACAAACAAAAATGAGAAAAATACTCAATCAATTACAGATTCAGATTACATGAAAATAACATAGATGACATGTGTAGAAAGGAATGTTTAAATGTTTACATATAACACGTTGCATGGAAATGACACATATTAACATACAGTATGCAAATTAGTTATGTAAAACAACGTATTTTTGAGTGTGTTACAATGTATAGCACCATATTGGATATGTAAGCACAGATGTACTTACATATCAAGTGTTACATATTTTCTTACTCATGTTGTCAAGTCTAAAGCTAACACGACAACCAAAACTTTAATTATTCTAACATGTTCAACACAATTTAGGATTTAGCTGGCATAGATTCGGCATTTTTAAAAGTAATTATGTAATCAACCCAGGCTGCAAATACAGGATCAGTGGTTGCCTTACCAATGGCCATGTTTAAGCATAGTACGTCCATGTCAGACCCACGCCAACTTAAATGCATAGTTAGTCATCATTAAGTGATTTATGAAGTAAGGAACATTGAGCTAGGAACATATGAGACCAGTACAAGGCTGTTCAAGAAGAACTAAGCCATATGATAAGCATTGTTGACTGCCATTTGGGATTAATTGATGTTATAACCACTGAATACACATCATATGAACTACTTGTGACCTCTATCAAGGCAATATGATCCACCATGCCTTCGAAATTTTGTAAGAATAGTTTGATGAAAATTTCGATTCACTGAAGTTAGAGCTGCCCCATTTATGTATTAAGTATAATTTGTGACCTCAAACAAGGCCATTTGACCAATATGCCTTAAGTCTGCTGATTGGCCCAGTTGCCTGCAATTTTCAGTATGGCGAAGTTAGAGTTGCCATATTCATATATAGCACTCGTGATATCGATCACTGTGATATGGACTATTATAACAGAAGCCTTCATTATCCTTTTTACAAACTTGTTACTGATGCCAAAATAGTTGGCTACTCTATCTGTTGTTTTGTTGATCAGTATGTATTAACATTTGTACTTAATTATCCTCACGGCCACAACACCTACTGATACTTTTTTGCTACTTCCCTTTCACTTTTATAAACAACCCTTTTATATATCCCTAAACTTCTACTGGAATCTATTGTAAACGAATTCTGTATTTAAACTGTGTGTGGTGGGAAAATGTTTTCAGTTCGGATGCTACAAAGCTAGAGCCACGTACGTAATTGTTTCACCTCCCTCCAGCAAACCCCCGCCCCCACGTTCAGACAAGTGCCACAACGTCTGGCGCAGACAGTAGCTTGCTTCTTGAACGCTGACCCGGACCTGGTCGAGCAAGCGTATACATGTATGTCTGCTCCGTAACTAGGCTAAACAATCCTATAGGCCATTTGGAAAGCTTTCAGTCATTCTCGTACAAATATCCCTGCAACTGAGCGTGCAGTGTTGTCTCATTTCGGAATATTTTCAGCGTCTGAATTGTAGAATTAATTTACCTACATTATCTTAAGTTCATAGCATGGCAAAGTCATGTTTTCAACTATTCTTTTATACTGGTTTCATCAGCTACATTGCTTTTAATTTGATTAATAAAGTGTCCTATAACGTGAGCGTTTGTAGAAAGACATAGCCGTTTTAAACATAGCGCTAATATTAATATACGCAAAATACTTGGTTTCAGCGTGTTAGTACACATTTGTTGTTATGAAATCATTACATATATCAGACATAACAATTGTAATCCAAGAGTGAACAATAAGTATTCCGGGGGTAGCGGTGGTGTAGTGTCAGACTACTCTCCTACCACTAAGACGAACTGGGTTCGATGCCCGGCGAGGTCGCCCTCCCCCCCCCCCAACTCCATACCCGGATTTTCGCCCCCGGATTTTCGCATGGCGGAATCGTGCCAGACGATGCCACTAATACGCGGATTTTCACGGGGATCTCCCATTTCCCCCGCCCTTGCATTCCAGCGCTGCTCCATACTCATCTCGCTTCATCCTCATCGGCTCTCAAGACTTCGATGTCAAGAACCGCCCAAATATCTTCACTCACTCTTTAAGAATTCCGCATACCAGAACGTACAGTTTAAGTTTCAGTGCCTCTTTAGAAGCTGACTAGGATAGACGCCGTAATGAATATCATGCAGCGTTAAGTTTCTCAATAATAAGTATTTAATATGTAATCTGCAATTTAATGCATCATCGATTGCTAGGCCCAAAAATTGTTCTGTAGCCACATTCTCAATATAACTTTCCTGGTATTTGATGTGCTTATCAGTAACTACCTTTCTTTTTGTAGTAAAAGTCATGTAATTAGTTTTATTAATGTTTATAATCAGTTTATTCATCGTGAATTTTTTGTAGATTTATATCCAAGTTGATATTGTAATTTTGCATTAGTTAATAGACTTAACGTGCCTAGATATTTTCATTACAAAAAGGGGGGGGGGGAGGCAATAAATTTTATGCAATGTAGACTAAAATGAGAACTGTATACATATATGTATATATCGAATACACATATGCATATGCGATTTTGGAGTAGCATAAAAATATTTTGAACTCTCATTACCTGCAGTTCAGGTGGAGCTAATATATATCTATATACATATATATATATATCTGTGTGTGTGTGTGTGTTGAAAGTGCCAAAGTACCGCGGTTGGTGCTGCCGTTTGGGCATTACGTTACGTACACACTGTGAAACATGTGTTGCGAAAGTTGTTCCAATCCCGCGGTCATATGCGTCAGTGTAAATACTACAGTATGTCACTCTATTTCCAGTCAATCTGACCACGGACGTACAATGTTTAGAGGTGAAGTGCTCAATGTGGAGACATGTCTCGTTTACAATTGTCTGTTACGTAAATGATATTAACAAACATGGCTTACATATTGGCTGTACTGAGTAAAATGGCGAAGTAATGATCCGACAAAGCAAACATAGGACTCACTAAATTAACAAAATTATGACGTGCCAATTATATTTACATATTCCGATGCGTCTTGAAAACATGCACATTAAATTACTCTTGTTCTGTAAATTATTTCGCAATATGTGTCACAGACTGATATATTGTTCCCATGATTATTGTTATAGATTTTAAATGTTGTTCTGTACACAAGTAATCTCAACAAATTCCAAATTTGCACGAACTCTCGCACAAAGCAAACTTGTTGAAAGGTTCGTTACACTTGTTTACGACAGCAGTACTCGGTAGATGACAAATAAGTTGGCTAGGCCTGGTGAGTAGGCCATACGTACTGCACCAAGCTTAAGCGCATGTTGGTGGAATGATGCATGATGTTCGTCGTGCTGGACGATGCAGCTGGTCGACGGGTTTTCTCGGGGGTCTCCTATTTGCTCCGCCCTTTAATTCCGGCACTTCTCCATACTCACCTCAATCATCCTCATCGGCTCTCAAGACCTCGCTGTTACGAGCCGCCGAACTCTCTTCACTCATTTGGCGGGAAATCCCCACTGAATTCCTCCGGGTGCAGGAAGGGTTGCCTACTCACTAGGCCATGATATCGCTACCATTGTACCCTTCGTTTGCGATTTAAGAGTTAGTTGGAGCTGCGCGTCCAAGGTTTAACCTCACGGTGTAAATGTTGCTTGCAATCAAAGGGTGCCAACCCTTATTACTTACATGATGGGGGTGTGTACGACGGGCCATATCTTCATTTTATCCAAGATATTGGTTTCATTAATCCGTATACCAATTTGTGTTTCCCTAACGCAAGTACTTTGCTTGATATCCCACGTAATATGCTTGTTGCCCTCCGGATTTAGCGGCTTCTACAGCCCTTATTATTTGAGATAGACCATGGGTGTCACCCTGTATCAATCCTCTTTTCTGTTCACGACACGTGCCAGAGTTTGTACACATGTTTCCTAAACACGCTGTATACACACGTTGTGGCACGCCGTGTTAAATGTTACTGTGTTTAAAGTGATATATTTCCCTTTCAGCGGGTCAGGAATAATAGATTTGCCTTCAATCAGAAAAAATATGATTTAATTAGTATATTAAACTCACCCTTTCTACCATACAGTAATAGTTTTAGAATCAACATTTTATAGTCGACACAGCTGAAAATTTTGATAAATCACAGAAGATACTTAGGGACATTTTTGTTATTTGTGTTTGTTGTAAGGTGATACGTGGCATTTACGGTTGAAAAGCTTTCCCTAAATCCAAACTTTGGGTCTGATATTATTTTATGTGATTCTAACTTTTTACTTGGGCTTGCATATATAACTTTCCCAAGAATGTTTAAAAAGTAGCGAAAAAAGCGAAATTGGTCAATTTTTAAAAAATGTTTTATTCAGCACAATTTTTACGTACAGGTTTAATGACTGATGTCTTTAACATATAACGAAATTCCCTCAATTTTACCACACAATTATAGATGTCACTCAACGGATAGTATCATATTGAGTTTGAATATTTCTTTAGTATTATGACGATAATTTCGTTGAAACAATGCGAGTGTTTAGATTTGAGTGACTTCATGATGGCTTCTATTTCATAGGGTGTAGTACGACTAGTTTGAATTTTCGGCCACTCGGTAGTTTGTAGTTTAAGAAAATATTTGCCTAACATCTCATCAGACGATTCATTCACTAAGAGATCATCAACGGCAGAAATGAAATAATAGTTAAATTTTTCTGCTGCTAATTCTGGCTTACTACATTTGGTTTCCAACTTTTAAAGTTAAAGAGTGCATATTGGTTTTGGGTATAAATTCTTACTTCATTAATTTTTATTTACTTTCCAAGTATTTTCCACTTTGTTTTTGTTTACCTGCATTTATTTACCGATTTCCATGTGTTAATAGGCTGTTTACAATAAAGTGAGCACTTTTGAGGCCCTAGTTACTGTTTCCTATCAGCCATTTTTTACCCTTCACGACATTTTAAAATAACGATGGCCATGTAAGTAATAAACACAGTGTATATATTTCACCGGACTCGAAAGTTAATGTTTAAGGCTACAATAAAATATATTTATAGGCTGTTATTCCAAATGAGAGGGCTTCAAAAATGCTCACATTGCCGTGAATAACCTCTAGCATGATTTGACATAAATCTCTCAAAGGCCATGCGGAATAGAGCATTCGTTAAATAGGAATGCTTGCGATTAATTAATTTTCCGATTTCTTACAGCACATGCAATAAAACTATGCTTTGGATATAAGTATTAAAATAGCGAGCTATTAATTTTTTTCATTTTTATTCAAGTTGGTGCCAATAATGACATACTAGTGCTGCTATATTTCTGTCCGGTGAAAAACCCTACAGTTACCATGTTGGCCTATTTGAGTTTCCTTGGCAAGGCAAGGGGTAAAGTGGTTCATATGGATGTGCCGCTAGCGCTGGCATTGCCTTGGTGGCGCTAGTGTCGACTTTGTAGGGTCTCCTTTTAAGACATGTGCACGCAGGCGCACGCATGCTGCTTGCTAAACACTTGTACTTTCCTGCTCATGTCACGAGTGCTCTCTTTGGCCCTGCGGCCGCACTCGTAACTGAGGTCTTTGCTGTTGGACCGCCGGAGCGCACGAACGCCCGGTAGAGAACTGGTAACTACAACGGCTGCCGGCGACGGCGAGTAAACGGGCTAGGGGGTAGGGGATGCAGTGAAGATTTTATTGTGTTGTTCATTAAAATGTTAATTATTTGTTTTGCAGGTGTTATTGTATTTTATTTTGTTACAAGGCAACGTGTCATTTATTTATTTTCATCTTCCACAGAGTGTTTTGTGCATCCCATTTCACCAGTGCTTGTGTCGTAAGAATTTGTATTGTTTTCACATGTTTAATTATCTTCTTTAATTAATGCAAGGGTCAATATTGCAAGTCATCTCCGAAAGTAGTCCCGTTTCGGCGAGAGGGAAAGCTGTGACGAGCCCCCAGGTCGGGCAGGAGAGTCAGTCAGCTAGCAGCAAATGACGGAGGTGGAGTGTGTGAGTTATGCTTCGGCGTGACGTAGTTTGACTGGACGATATGGGGTTGATTGGGATTTACAAAGGTGGTGAACATAATTAGGAAAAAGTTGTTAGGAATTGTATACCCGGTAGGCGCCAGACGTCGCTGTGGCAGCGTCACTGATTTTGTAGCGGTACTGCTGAGTCCTTGTAACCTCGGGGTGCTACGGGCCAATCACCCAGACCACATTCTTGCATAGATCTTGCAGTAGTTAACCTGATGTGGAGGCCTCAGTTTTTTCTAAACTAGGGGCTCTTCGTTTCACCGCTTGGTATTGCAAATAAATATGACGTTGACGTAATCAAAACAAAACTCCCTATGCGTGGATTGATAGGGCCAAACCACACGCCCATAAATGCTACTCGTGGTACTTTGGTTAGGTTGCAACACACATACAAATTAGTATTTTCCCTTAAATTCACATAGACACTTGCATCAGGAAATGGTGTGTTTTAAGGGACCCGTGCCCTGAAATGCCTTTCGGCTATCGAATAAACGCACTCATCAGTTCATGCGGTTTATTTCAAACTTGAACATTCCCTCCGGTTGAATAACTTATACAATTGCTCGCTTTGAACCTGCGGCGAAGCTATACAGTAGATAAAGCCCTCGGCTTACATTAAGGTTAGGTGTTCTGATTAAATTATAAACTCCCCAGGCGATGCAACTCCTAGGGAGGCAAGGAGCAGTATCCCAGACGGCTAAAACGAAAAAGGTCCTTAACTATTGCTGAAAATGACCGGTGATGAAGGTTGACACCGTCAGGGCGGGAAAAGCGCGAGTGTGGATTCACACGTGCTTCCCCCTCTGGGTGCAACTTGCTGACTGACTTCCCACCATGGCACGAGGGCTGGTGGTGGCAGGCCTAAGTGCCACAGAGGGATCTACTTGCACACGTGGAGAAACAAATTTACCGTTACATGCTATCATACTTTCAAACACTGCAAAAACACAAATCAATAATTATTCCTGAAGCTTACCTTGCGACTGAAATGAAATGGGGTGAACATAACATTGGTGGTGGTGGTGAGAATAATCATTTGTGAAAGAAAACAATAATACTTTAAAAACATTGGGCATAAAGATGTCTAAACATATTGCACTTCGTTTACAGGTCACGTGTCTTTATTACGTGGCGAGAAATGTGCTTGTGAAAATGCTATGACCCTTCTTAACGTAATACACGTGTTCATGTATTACTCCGCCCGCTCTCCCGGGCTGGTAGGCGCATATGGCACTACACTCCCTGCACTGCACTGCACTGCACTTACCCGAGCTTGCCCACTCTTGCACTCACTCTACACTACACTGCTCGTCGGTGATCAGTCGTCGAGACTGCGTGAGTGCTGCGCTTGGGAGCGGCCAGCGTGACAAATGGTCTAGGGTGATCAGCGACACACGTCAAGCGTTTCGCACGCACGCTGGGCGACCATCAACTTTTTGCAACCGAACATTTAATTTCAATAGAATTCTTCATCAACTGGAACCTTTTTTCTATTTCGTCGCCCTGTAAGCCACCTCCACTCCCCAGTGGATTAGCCTCGCCCTGGGGAGCTTAATGTGCACGTAATTGTTCATTGTCATCAGATATTTTTTTCTGCTTCACCGTACTGCTGGTTACAATAGCCTAGTGTGTTTCGTGTAATGTTCCCTCAGAGAAGAGATGTAAGTTTAACATAATAAATAACCAGTTTTCAAGTCAGTTGTTTAAGGGGACAGGCCCTAATAATTCCCACTCAATCAGCAGGTAAGTTCTTATTTACAGTGTAATCAGTTTTGTTCCGATCTGTATGGGAGTGTGGGAGGCCCTGACAGCCCATGTACGCAAGTGTTATGATTAGGAGGTTTTCCCGCCAACGCCAACAATGGTGTATAGCCGACCAACGGGCTATCGTTTAGGAAACAATCTTCATCTGAAGCAATAATCTACAGGCGGATGACAACAATTCAGCAGCCACGGCGAGGAGTTTGATCCCGGGTCGACGGCCCGCAACCCTGAGGCTAAGAGGAACAGCATCGTTTTTAACGTCGCCTGACAGCGTCTGCCACCTAGGGTATATTTATTCCTTTCCTTCACCATCCCGTTCCAACCTTTACTGGCATCGGCCATGCGTCAAGTGGCTGGCCCAAGAGGGACCAATCTCCTACTGCAGTATTCTGACCTCGCAATCCAATTGACTGTCAGATGCTTATTATCTCTGTAGACCACAATTTACTGGTATTTTACGATGTATATCTTATAAACTAACAAAACGGCACATCAAAATCTGTATGGCACATAAAAACATAAAGATACTCTTAAAAATTAAAATACACACAAACTCTTCACTGAAAACATAGCGTATTAATTTACACTGTACTTTCATGTAGTATAACTTATGTAAACAAACCTGATGCAGCAAACAACTTGGCAGGTAGATAATACACACGGCACTTCACACTTTTAGAATACACTGGACATTGTTAGAAATAAAATAGATTTTTAAATGCCATCAGAAAATAATCAATAAATAATTAATAAATTATACGATGCACTGCACTGATGCACGTACGATCGCACGTGGAAAACTGTGTGACACTTCTGCTCTCACATGGTGGAGTGGTAAATGGCTGTCCTGCAGGAGAGTCACAGTGAATGGGCCGATGGTGGACGTGGTACACGTCACTGTGTCTTGGTCATAAAAAAACATGCCTCTGTTGCTTTGTCATCGACAGAGGTTGAGTACATTGCACCGAGTTGTGGCATCACTGAAGCATGTTGGTTGAAGAAACTGGTTAGTGATTTGAAAATTCCTAATTGGTGTAATCATCCTATTACAATCTTTGAGGAAAATCAATCAACCATTAAAGTTGTAAATAATGTTGAAAACAAGCGCCTGAAACATGTGGATGTTAATCATCATTTTGTCAAAGAGAAAGTAGCTGATGGTACTGTAGTACTGTGTTACATACCTAGTAAAAACCAATTTTTGCTGGCCTGCTGACAAAGGCCTTCTATCGACCATCATTTGACAAACTAAGAATAATTTATTGGTGTAGAATAATGAATCAAAACTTATGTGAAGTGTAGCAACACCCAAATTCAATGCAAACTGCTTTTATTGAGGGAGGGTGTTGCAGAACAATAAAAGCAACAATAGATTAACACCTTTTAAATATGTAAATTAATATGTTTGTGTGTAGTAGTTCTAAACTGTAAATATGTGTTTATGGTACAAGGTATGTATTTTTTGTAAGGTTGTTAGGTGGCAGATAAGAAGACTGCTAAGATGTTTTGTTTTTTAATGTTGTGTTATTTTATGGGTTAAGCAACTTTAAATATAAAGTTGAAGTCATATATGCTATTTCTGGTTCATGTTTTTTTCGAAGCAGTTTCAACAGATAGAAAGATGCCACTTTACATAGGTGTCGGTAACAGCCCACCAGCAATGGCTATACGGAGTAAAATTGGTGCGAGGCCATGAAAGAACTTAAAGGTGATATAATTACGCTCCCCTGGGCACTTCAAAACCACAGGGGACGAGGGCAATCGTCTCGGGCGGAAAGTAATCGAAATGGTTCCAGGATTTAAGTTATGCTAATGTAGTTACAGGTGATTGGTGCGAAAAGTTTATGGCCACCGGAGTGCAGACGAATGTGGTCATGCCCTCGTGAGTCTCAGACGCTACTACTGTTCCAGCTTGGCGCCTAAACCAGCAAGAACTACTTTCTATGATGCTCGCTAACTATCCTTCCAAAACACATACAGGACACTTGCTACCCTTGCAAAACAATACAATAAGATACTCTACATTCTTAACAAGACAAATAACACTTGCAAACAGATGTGGATGAAGTGAACAGTGAAAACGTGTGAGATGAAACAAACAAATACTTACAATTAGCACTAAGAGCGATTTTTGTGCCATAGGAAATTACTGTGGCCATCTTTCCCAGTTCCCTTGCACAGGGTAAGTTCGGTTGTTGCCGTTATGCCCTTGTGAATAGCGCCCTACTTCCATGCTGCACTACACTTGCTGTACTCTTCACTACTCCGCACCTTTGACTCGTTGCACTATCGCACACGTCGTACTGCACTGGAGGAGTGGGGGTACTTGCTGCACATTACCAAGCTGGATGGCTGGTCAAATGGTCTTAAGGATGAGGGGCACATGTACACATCAAATACCTCTCCCCCCCTTATCCTTGTGAGACCGTTTGTAAGACAGATGCCGCTATCTGCAACAGTTCCTCGGTGTTTTCCGAGGCTGCAGGTGATACGGCCCTCCTGGTTGCATCGCATCTCGCTATGGCGACTGTTGATAATTGTGATGTAAGCGATTTTATGTGCAGTGGGTGCCCTACTGCTCCCACACTGACACCATTGTAGGGACATGGGCGCCCACCGACGTGGCCGACAAGGGGAACGAGCCAGCCGACCCATTGCCTTCGCTCCCGCTGTCACTACTTGCACTTTCCTCGTTGCTGTTGCCCTCCCACCGACCTCGCTGCCTCTGGGAGCTACCTAGGTGAACAGCAACCGAGAGGTGGTGACCACTCTTCAGTATCCCTTTGGCTGGTGACGTCTTCCTTGCTGCCCTCTTGCATTGCACTGTTACTGCCTCGCCAGCAGTTGACGTTCTCGAAGACCGCCCTGACACCGTTGACAGTGCGCCAGGGAGTTCCAGTCAGTCAACTGGCGCAGAAGACATTGAGGAGGTAATTCACTCCATTTCTGGAGGTGTCACGACATCAGGCATCGGGACATCATCAGGGTGATGTACCACCAGAAATTCTGGAGCCTTTATAGGCACTGGTGATGATACTGTGGTGCTTGTAGGCGCTGCGCCATCGGTATCACACGGGCCATTTGTCTGATGCTCCCTGTGTGACATTGTTGCGTCAGGCAACATCAGGCTTCCTGCCACAGCTGATGGTGTGCCTCCTTGAGGTACTGGTGTACCTACTTCTCTAGCACTTCCTCTTGGTGGCTTGACATCAGTGTCGCCGTCGATGGTACCTGGGGTGTTGTCTCCTCTCTCTCTTGCCGTGGTGGATCTTATGCTGATTCCTCTACTGGAGGTGCCGATGCACTTCCCTCTTCCCTCGCTGCTCGGGGAGCTCGGTACCGCCATCGCTGTTGTGAGGCTGCAGGGCGACGGGCTCGACTTCGTTGTCGATGGCACCCAGCACGATCAGGATGTCGTCCCGATGCACCCTGGCCTTCCTCCTCCTGAGTCGGACCATGTACATGGTGAGTCCGTGAATCGGCACTGACGACAACCAGTTAGCGATGATGCAGGTCGCGACTCCATGATCATCGATGTCAAAGGCAACCCTTCATATTCGCAGTTCGTCTTCGTGGTACGGGAGCCCTCTGAGAAAACCCAAATACTCGTTCGCCCCAGAAGAAAACACACAGGTAGGGGTCTACTAAATTTATTCTATTCATAATTATGTATATGCCTATCTTATATCTACATATATATAATTGTAATATAATTGTAGGTGTATATATGTTTTCTATACCCAATTATATACATCCTATCTTATATGTATATATATACATCCTATCTTATATATATATATATCGCCAATGGTCTTTGCACAACTTGTACTTTGTACTGAAAAATGCAGCACCACGGCAGGCCACCACAATACTTCCCAATTGGTCGTCGCACGGAAATGACTCTTCGTACAGGCCGCCCTCTTATACCGATACCGACAATGAATTTTGAACATAGGTGAAAACTCGATCGCATAATCAGCACTGGCGACAAGTTAGCGATGACCCAGGTCACGTCTCCATGATCATCGAGGTTGAAGGTAGCCTTTCGTATTCGCAATTCTTCTTCGTAGTGTATATATATATATATATATATATATATATATAATATATATATATATATATATATATATATATATATATATATATATATACGCACACACACATGATAGTACCTGCGTGTTTTATCCCAGGGTGAAAGATTATTTGGTTTTTCTCAGAGTTCTCCCATACTACGAAGTCTGTCTTTTTTTTGTGCTTGTTTCTCATTAGTCGCGTAACAGTTTCCTTACTGCGGTTGTAGACAGTTAGTGGTGGGAAATATAGTTCATTAAAATGAACTAGGTCGTTCCGAACTAGTCACATTTGAGAACAGTTCATTGGGAACCGTTGCCATTCGCTTCAGCCGAATGGATTAATCTACACAATAATGTTATATGTTGAAATAAATACCATATTGTTCTGTTCTTGGTAAGTATCAAAGTAACAAAAATGTTGGTTCTATGACCACCACACCCTTCACCACAAACATTTCAGTGTTCGGTTTCAACAAATTTTTAATGTCATTTGGATTAAAATTTTTATTTTATGCTGTTTTTCTCACGTGACACTTTACTGACACAAACACAAACCTCTCATCTATGTGTATCTCCGTAGTGCTCCAAACAGGGTCTAAACCAGTATAGTTACTTCCAGAGAGTGTGCAGGTTACATTCCTTGTCGCAGGGACTAAAAAAGATAAGTCAGTTTTGTACTGTTTGCCACCCGCGCTCAGAAAGCCACGACATCCTCCCTCAGAAGATGAGAGAGTAGTGACCGAACGGCCTAAACCACCATCTATGGTCAAGTAGTTCCAGAGCGTGCCGAGGGATAGTGTCACTACCGCTCCAACCAACCAGCAGACGTCGCCAGCAGACAACCCTCGACTCCGCCTCTAGCAGACGATTTGACTGCCCGCACCCCTGACGGGGGTGGGTCGGGAGTTTTTATACCTGCGCACAGCATAGAAACGTCACTTGTTTGACCGCTCATCTTACAGCCACACAGCCTCGACAACTCGCTCCACCACTCTATGTCTCTGTGTGCTGGAGCTCTCTGCCGATCTCTACATCTCCCAGACACACCAGAAGGTCTTCAACTTCAACTCTGACGCCTTCCAGACATTCG
Organism: Dryococelus australis; assembly: GCA_029891345.1. Lineage (NCBI taxonomy): Eukaryota > Metazoa > Arthropoda > Insecta > Phasmatodea > Phasmatidae > Dryococelus > Dryococelus australis. The sequence goes on from CM056993.1 coordinate 43,740,165, forward strand.
AGGAAACCTGAAACAACAACCCCCAAAGCAGTCGTCACCCCCCCCCCCCCTTGTCAGCTTACCCCCTCCGGTAATGGCAACTACATCCGCACTACCCTAGTGGTAGTGAGCCCCTGAAGTCCCTTCACGACATGGTACAAAGTAGATAAGGTCAATTTAATAGCTACCTAGTTGAAACTGCTACACCCAGTTAGAACCAGGTCCCTTTCATCTGGCCTTTGCATAGTTAGTACTTCCGGTCAGCTTGAGGTGATTAGCAGGTAATACAGGCCACCATGTCTGCTCCTCTCAGAATAAAACACGAGTTCTCTAGTACTCCCAAGTATCAATCCTTAGGTGACTGTGCTACTCCAATGTAAACACCCGCCCAACAAAGTGGAGCAGGAGATTGCAGATTGCACCCATTTTTTTCGAACCCAGTGTAGGACTGCAAGCTTCCCCTCAGGGACATTCTTATCTCAGAAACACACATAATCGACGGCCATCCATTCTGTGCATCCCGTTGTACAGAAAGGCAGAGCCACAACCACTAGAAAGACAACCCATAAGGAGACTAGTCAAGCAGCCCAATTTGTACTCCTACCATCACACCGATGTGTCGCCGGATGTAGTATTTGATTGGTCCTGGAGGTCTGAACGCTTCTAGGTCCACACCCGTAGTTGTTGTAGGACTCAGAGAAAAAAAACCACATCTCCGACCACTGCGCTGATTGAGTCACCGGTTGGGGAACAGAGCACGGCTCTGCGCTGGCTCGGCTTTGGTTGTGGCCGGAAACTACAGCTAGGGACTATTGACACCTGCTCTTCTCTAGCAAGGCTGGTATTAGTACCCGCCATGCCTTACACCAAAAGGGGTAGGAAAGTGTTGCAGGAGAGAAAGGCCATGGCCACCTACAAATCTACCTGGAGCTGCACCTCAGCCTCTTTGGCATCTAACACGATGACCCCCAGGACCGAGCTCACGCCACCCATCCGCTGGTGAGGCCTCGCCACACAGCTCCCTCCTCCTCTCTGTTTGCAGCCCCAAAGAAGACGCAGGGACACATCCCATTGTTGCAGCCATCCACAGAGTATAAGACGTGCCTCTGGTGATAGCGAACCCATGGTTCGGGGGATCGTGGAGCATCAGTCCGGTCAAGGCCTACAGCAGCTACAACCACTGCAGTACTTCTGTGGCACCCTGCTACACCGGCTCCGCCAGCAACCATCAACAACCACCACAACTGGGGCAGCAGTCTGGACGGACCAACACCGATGCAGGTAACTCCGTGGCCGCAAGTCACACAGTCCGATGTACTGCCCTGCCATTCGTTGACTTTGTACTCAGCCATCAAGCCACCCATCCCACATTATACACCAGTCGGGCCTCAGTCTGCCAGTAAGGAGGATGACCGTTTGAAACATAGTGTAACTGAGCTGCACATCCAAAAACAGTCCCTACCATGACGTCGCCTTCAGCTCTCCCCAGCTCGTAATGCATCAAAGACCTTTTCGTGACACTCGATGTGTGGCCACGTGCTTTCGCTAGTGTAATAGTAAAACAGAACTAGGTTAGCACGACCCCACGACCGCCAGAGGCTAGCCAGACGTCATGCCTATGCACAACGGACTTAGGGAGTCCGAAATGACCCCATGGAGCCTAATTACCCCAGCAAGCATGTCGGACACTGAAGTTAGCAAGAACGAACACCAAGACATGCCCTGACATCGGGATACACTTGATTATAATATAATGTGCACACCGTCAGAACATTTTCCAATCAGTCTTTAGGATGGCCCGATGAAGTGCACTATACAGACTTTTGGAGTTTAGAAGTAATGACTGCCGTGCCCGCCAGTCTGACTTCTGCAGCTGAATCACCTGCACTGAAAGAGGAATTAACACAGTGTATTGCATTGTGTGCATCCAACCCTTCCACCACATGTGTATAGGATGGCCTGAGGAACGTATGATGCGACCATGACTAGTATACTGCTGCGAGGTCTGTCGAAGAGCAGCCGAATACCCACCCACTAATCCGGGCCATAGACACAGCCCAGTAAGCACCCGAGGTCCCTGTGAACCCCAGCTACCAGAATTCGCTGGGCATCCTCACCCCGATCACGTTTGTGCAAGAATGTGAGAAGGAATCCTGGGAACTCAATGTCCCAAACAAACGGTGCATGATCCGCACCCAGAAACAGCTCCATGGGAAGGCTCAGGAATGGTGGCACTAATAAGGAGAATTTGTAAGTCATTGGGGGCAATTGTGTCCATGCTTTCCATGCAGTTTTTCAGAGAAGAGGTTTTGACACACCTGGCCACTGTGTTTTATGGGTGAACCCAGCATGTGGATGAGGAGACCGAAATCTTCAATCGAAGAAAAGTTCAAATGTACTGGAGAATTTTCTTCCCAAAACGCGAAGAAAGTTGCGTACGCAACATCGCCCGAATACTCTTACCCAAGATATGAAATATTTTACAAATTCCTAAACCCCAAAGAACAGAGGAGCTTGTTGAACGAGTCAGGGAAAAAAATCACAATTTTAAAGTGCAGGCAGCGCTAGACAAACCAAGGGTCAGTAGGCCAACTGAGCCCAACGAACAACCCGAGAAAAAGGGAAACCTTCCCCCATACCCTTTCCACCCCTCTACTCATCAGGGGTGAATGGGGGAAGGGAGAACAACAAAGTCGCCCCTGGCCCCTCCCCAAACCTTCACTCCTCCTGAAGTTCTGGGACTACAAGGAGCAGAACTTCCAGGGGTTGTCTGGTCAGGCAGACAGGCCAGGGAAGAGGGGGCAAGGGGGAGCAACAAGGTCGCTAGCCCCCACCACGCCAAGCGGAAAATAAACAAGCAAGCCAGGTGGGAAATGCCACAACCAGGGTGAGAAGCGGGCCTACACCACCACAACCCACGGCGCCTACCGACACCAGACCACAAGAGGGAATGGGCCCCTATACTGTGCCGAAACAAGGCACCGACCACCACCCTCCAGTTGGTACAGCTCCGAATAACTAAATGCCAGATCATGCCACCGACGACCAACACCTAAGATTCTGAGGTCGATACTGACAAGGAATCTGAAGACAACTCAGAACCCACACATGCTGCGGCCGAACCGCCTCCACCCCAGAGACCGAGGTGTAGATCGATGCCAACAGGATAAGCCAGTAAGCTACTCCAGTAAGAGTAGATTTCTCAGTGCCTCGAGAAGAAGCCTCCATAAGAACCCTGTCCTCAATGCCAACCAGTATTCTATGCCGTGCCGCCGCTAGACATAACCAGATGTTGCCAGCAACGACAGAGATTTTGTGGCAAAGGCCACTGGACTGTGAATCTCGCCATCGACCCATGCCACCGAGCCCGATCCAGAAACAGGCCGAACCACAACGAGCCGATAAGGTAGAGGAATATCAAGAGACTCTACCTCCATCGGCCGCCCTGCTAATGCCAGCCCGGACAGCACGGCCGACCCAGAAGCTTCCACTCAGAACGAAATGGCAGCCAGTGCAGACTCTTTGCCTCCTGCTCCAGAGAAAGCCGCAAGCCGTGCCAAGACGGCAGAGGAGCTCGAAGAGCCTCTGCTTCCGGTGGCCATCCCAGTCACGACATCGGACAACGCTAGGATCGATGCCAAGACTGACCCTTCCAAAAGGGAGGAGCAACCCAGAAGTGCTGACGAAGTTAGAGGAATCCAGGAGCACCTACCTCAGACGACAGAGCCGGCAGTGTCCAGCCCGGATGTGAAGACCGCCCATCAGGTATCTGTGCCAGGAGGCGCCAGGACCCACCTAGCAGTTCAGCAGCCCAACTGGAGGGGCCAATGTACCTGAAGAGCCTCGTTCTCGACTGGCCACCCTGACCACTCCTTCCCAGGGAGATGCGGTCCTTTCTGCTGCAGCACCGGATAGCGCTGCGGTGACCGGAACCGATCCAACTGAACAGGAGTATGAGCCCAGTAGTCGCAGCGAGGGCAGCGACATTAGGAGTCCTTGTCTCTGCCGACACCCATAGCCATATCCAGCCAGGACGACGTGTCCCAACCCCAGGTCCAGGCATCATGAGACGATGAGGCAGACACTTGGACTCCGCCAGAATAAGAGGATGAACCAAGCAGCCAAGCCAGAGAGGCGATGGGGCATCTAGAGCCTCAATCTCTATCTACCACCTACCAGTCGTCCCTCCAGGAGGACAGGGCACACGATCGTCCTTCAGTACCTGGTGGCCCTCAGCTGGCCACTGCCGAGGACGAGAACCCAGCATCCGTCAGCTAGCCTAGAAGAGAGCAGCTCGCCAGTGCCTGTCATAGCACCATCCAGCCTGACCGGTGTCGAGATTCGCCCTGGAGGACCACATTAAGTTCACTTGGCAATATCCTGTGCATACGGCCATGAGGAAGTGGGGCGAAACGCGAAAAATCGACCCTAGCAGCAGTGAGCGAGAGTGCTCCTGGAACAGTTTCTTTTAGCAGTCGTAAATTACTCGTGAATTAGTGAAGGACGAACAGTATTTCACAGCCGAAAATTGCTTTATTTAATAATAAACCAGTTACGTAAATTTGAGAGCACTCGTAAAATAGCGCAGACAGAGTTCTCTTAACAGCTGTAAATTGCTGTAGTGAATCAGTGAACATAAACTTTAAATGCGTATAAAATAGCAACAACTACATAATGTAAAAGACGATTCTCCAAGTACGAAAATTTGTAAAATATTTTTCAAAGGAATATTATTGTAAATATTGTAGTGCTCATTTTGTCTTGAGGGATCATATATTTTTCTATAATGTTAGTGGTCCGTACAACAGTATGATAGTTAGCTTATTTATAGTATACTCATGTTGTTGTATACTTATATTAACTAGTTTCCGCTGGCCTAGGTGATGGAGTACCTAGTGCTAGCAAATCCCCTTAGCTATTTTGTCACACATAACTGCTACCTGTCATGCAACACAATTAGGAAGGTTTCAGGCAGAGCCAGATTTTCGCGCCCTTTGCACCACAGCAGGTAGAAAGAATAGAACCCCACATGCCTCTCACGAGTGAGGCCTTGTTTACACAAAGAGTTCTATTATTTTATATAAGCTGCATGTGTCTTCTTCTACTTTTCTTTAACCACAGGTTTTAATCTGTAAAATGATTCCTATATAGCATAACCAAGCCTTCAGCTACTCATTGTATGGCAGCACATTTAAAGAAAGAAGGGCGGGACATCTCACCCATCCCCACAATCCATCAACTCTCCCCTTACCAATACTCCAAAGGGGGAAGAGACTATTAACCGGTCGCTTGCATAGCCGACTACCACCAAATACAGGGCTAGAGAGACAGTGCTACTCTAGCTACCCATTCCAAGTGACTTATGCGGCACTCGCTGCCGAATCCTAGAGCCAGCAAACAGAGGAGCGAGCACTACAGAGGTGCAACTGTCTTCTTCAGATGACAGTTCTACATCACCACCTTGAGCGAATTGATGCGTGATGATTTACTGACCCACATACAAACAACTTCGTCTCATCTGTGCGTATCTCCTTTTGGTGCACCAGATGGGGTCCGAACTAGTATGATTATTACCAGAGTGCCTACAGGTTACTCCCCTTGTTGCGAGGTCTAATACACACGCGTCAGTTTTGTACTGTTTGCCACCCGTGGTCAGAAAGCCATGCCACCCCGCCTCAGAAGATGAGTGAGCCAACAGTCGAGCGGCCGAAACCACCATATAGTAACGTAGTTCCAGAGTGCGATGAGAGATAGTGTCACTACCGCTCCAGCCAACTTGTAGACACTGCTAGCAGAGAACCCTTGGCTCCGCCTGTAGCACACGACTTGACTGCCTCCACTCCAACAGCCCGGACGAGGGTGGGCCGACAGCTACTTATACCTGCACGCGGCTCGACAGCTTGCTCCACCACACTGTGTGCTAGAGCTCTCTGCCGATCTCTACATCTCCCAGACTCAACAGAAGGTTTAACTCCGATGCCTTCCAGACATTCGAGGAACCTTGTGACAGCAAGCCCCGATGAATTCGTCAAACCCCCTTGCCTGCCTATCCCTCTGGTAATAGAAACCATACCCCCACTACCCTTCTTGTAGTGAGCCCCTTAAGTCCCTTCAGGACATGGTACAGAGTAGATAGGGTTAATTTAATAGCCACCTAGTCGAAACTGTCACACACAATTAGAATCAGGCCCCCTTCACCCGCTTTTGCGTAGTAAGTACTTCTGGTCAGCTCGAGGTAATTAGGTGGTAGTAGGGGCCACCGTGCATATTCCTTTTGGGATAAAACTAGAGTTCTCTCTTATTACTGAGTATCAATCCTTAGGTAACTGTGATACTCCAACGTAAACACCAGCACAGCAGAGTGAAGGAGGAGACCATGGACGCTCCCATATTTTCCGAAACTAGTGTAGGACTGCGAGCTCTCCCTCAGGGATACTCGTACGTCATAAACACACATGCTCGAAGGCCACCCATTGTTTGCACTCCAGTGTACACAAAGGTACAGTCACAACCAAGAAAGACAACCCATAAGGAGGCTAGTGAACCAGTCCAGTTTGTACTCAGTCCATTGCGCTGCTGTGTAGCCCAAGAGAGTATTTGAAATTTGTTCTGGAGATCTAACCACCTTTGTGCCAACACCCACGGTTGTTGTCGGACGACTCAGAGAAAACACAAGTCTGCTACCACTGCACTGTTTGTGTCGCCAGTTGGGAAACAGGGTATGGCTCGGCATCGGCTCGGCTTTCGCTGGGGCCGAACACAATAGCTAGGGACTTCTGTCACCTGCTCCCCTCTTGCGAGGCTGATATCAGTACACTTCATTCCTTACACTAAAAGGGGTGGGAAAGAGTTTCAGGAGAGAAAGGCCACAACCGTGTACAAATCTAGCAGGAGCTGCACTCCAGCCTCTTGTGTTTTCTGCCACGATAACTCCGGGTCCGAGCTCACGCCACCTATCAGCTGGCGAGGCCTCACCCCTGCTCCCTCCTCATCGCTGTTTACAACACCAAAGAAGACATCAGGGATGCCTCATCCCATTGTCGCAGCCATCCACCGAGTAGAAGATGTGCTGCTGGGGAATGCGAATCACTGTTTCCGGGGATTGCATGGACACCAGCCCAGTCAAGACCTACGGCAGATACACAACCACCGCAGTATTTCCAGGGCATCCTGCTCTGCCAGCAGCCGTCAACAACAGCCATGACTGGGGCAGCAGTCTGGATGGACCAACACTGGTACAGGTAACTCCATGGCCGTGAGTCACACCATCCTCCATACTGCCCAGCCAGTCATTGACCTTGTACCCAGCCGCCACGTCCCCCATCCCACTTTATACACTTGTCGGGCCCCAGTCTGACAGTAGGGAGGATGGCCATTTGAAACACCATGCGACTGACCTGCATGCCCTAAAAGTCCTGACCATGACGTCGCCCCCAGCACATTATGCATTATTTTCATGATCTAATTGTGTCACTTCCTCACCATATAAATACTGCTAATGTAGCTCGTACACACAAACACATGCAAAAGAAGCACATTTATAATTCAAAGAGGTGTTTTAATGCCTGGCAATGATGCCATATGCTAGGGATTCTGTGTTGTGGTCAATTCATGTTTCAGCATTGTAGTCAATTCAGATTTTGGCTTTAAGCTCAGTTAAGGTTTCGGTGTTATGCTCAATAGAATTTCCCAGATTGCAGTGTTTCAAAGTTGTGATACATTTCATGTTTCAGTTAATGTAACTGGTGACCGTCTTGTAAGTTGGTTCTTGTGGTACTTCTGCAGTAAGATTTTTTGGCAGTATTATATCTAGGCATTGTGATAATTCTGTATTGTCATACACAGCATTTTACTCCCTTTCAGCATTGTGGCCAATTCTGCTTTGAGTGTTGTAGTTTTCGTCATTAAGATACACTATCTACCAAAAAGTAATTGGGCACCTGTCCACAATGTTTTCTTGGTGGTTGTCATCCTGTAAGAATCTCGTAGGGCCACCTCTTGTGGTTATAATAGCAACCACCCTGTCTGGCATGCTTTCTATGAGTGTTTGCAGGACACCCACTGGGATTCATCGACTGCATCTGACGAGCCCTCACCCGGCGATCCAATTCGTCGCAAAGATGTTTTGTAGGGTTGAGGTTGGGACTCTCGGTGAGCCAGTCCAATCGGCGAACATTGTTGTCGGCATACCACTGCATAGTAGCCCTTGAAACATGGCACTTGGCATTGTCATCCTGGAAGTAACATGGGTCCATTCCGTAAAAACGCCACAATGTTGGGAGCATTTCATTATCCAGAATGCTACAATAGGCCTCTGTGTTTATGATACCATGGACAAACACCAGCGGTCGTATGCCGAAGGCCATATAACACAAGTCAACTGATGTACTGAATTACCTATCTTTACGGGTGCCCAATTACTTTTTGGTAGATAGCGTATTTTGACTTTGTTGTGCAGCCCCATTGAAGTTAGCTAACGCCAGTCTTTAATTGCCTCTCATGAAAGGGAACAAAAGGAAAAAGCGGGTAAAATGTGTGCATTGGACTAGATTCATAGCATTTGTATACAAACACCTTCTCCATTGTCAAAACAACTGTGGCAAAAGGATACATTGTGGCCATGCTTTCTATAACTACCAAAATTCACCCCACTTATATGAAATGGACAATAAGTACACAGAGATAAAAATGAGCGACGATTCCTTTGATGTGGGTGTACCCATTCCTTGATTGGCTGCACATGGCTCTTGAGAAGGGCATGTGTTTGACTAGCTACTGCATGGTGAAGAAAGTTCTCCATTTTCTTCGCTGCTAGCTGGCAAGTATGTTAAGGTACCAGACACTGGTTTGCATATGTCATTTCAACATTTTGCTGACATATGCAACTGGATTTTGTAATATAAGTGGTAGTTGTTTTATTCTGTTATTTGAGGTTGGTTGTTTAATTAAACAATATCCCAAGCATCTACAACACACTACATGAATGCCAAAATATACAACCCTGAATACACACAAATTGATAACTACACAAACTATACACCCTTCCTCATAGTTAATATTCTTGGTCTTAAATATGCATTGGTGATACACATTGTTTACAGATTTAATCTCTTGACTGGTTTGGCAACCCTTCCACTTCTAGTTGTGTTACACTCAGTTGCACTCATGCTTGGCTCAAATCCTCTGAAATCTGATTCTGATGGGGAAGAGCACAGAAACTACCTCAGCTGTTCACTACTAAAGTGAATCTCATCACCCTCTGACTTGGTCTCATAATCTACTTCCATCAGGACTGGAGTCGCTTCTCTAGGAATATGCAAAACTTTGAACTTCTGAATGTGGATAACATTGCGGCGAACCGTGTTACCCTCCAATATTCGTACCCAATACGAACGGAGAGATGAATGTTTTTCTCCTATCACGCCAGGCTTCCAGGTGTCACAGTGGCTGGTCATAACAACCACTTTTTCACCCTGGACAAACTTGACTTCCTGTCTACGAGCAGTTCTATAATGAGCATTATTCATCTGTTGCTCCTTAAAGCCCAGAGCCTGGACCACATGAGAAGGCTGGATGACCTTTGGTTTCAGGGAGTTATATGACACAGGTAATTTGGTTTGGAGCCTCCTGTTAAATAGCAGTTGAGCCAGAGACCAGTCCAAACCAGAAAGGGGAGTGTTCCTGTAGTCTTGAAACATCTCTCTGTAGTCAGTACCCTGGCTTTTCCGCAATAACATCTTACTGACTTTAACCCCCATCTCTGCCAACCCATTGCTGCGGGTCTAATGTGGGCTACCGGTGCACAGCGCGATTTCATTCTGCATATAATATTGACGACACTCATGAGAACTGAATGGATTATTGTCTGCTAACAATATTCGTGGGAGACCATGAGTAGCAAAGACAGTTTGCATGGCATTAATAACAGCAGTAAAAGTTTTGCTAGAGAGTTCACTTATATCAATCAATTTTGAATACTTATCCACAAGAATAAGGTACAACTTTCCTGAAAACTCAAAGATGTCCGCACCCACTTTTTTATGTGGAAGATTTGGTGTGGGATGTGGAATCAACAGCTGCTTGAAATTAGATGGGCAAAACTTTTCGCAGATAGGGCACTATTGAATAAAGTTGGCAATATCTGAAATCATAGAAGGCCAATAGAATAACTGGTGACCTTTGGATTTGGTTTTGCTTTCCCCACAATGACCCACATGAAGCAACTGCAATACACATCTTTGCAAGACGACCAGAACTACTTTGTCACCAAAGAATATGACACCCTTCTCCAAGCATAGATCATCCTTCATATTGTAATAGCGCTTGCAGTGATCAGGCACTGAATTATAAATTGGCCAACCTGACTTACAAAATTGGGATGAGACTCAATGAGGGATCAGTGCTAGTGTCTAGCTGGAACTCAGGCAGACGCTGTTTGGACATAGGCAGATGTTTGCTGATTGAGTGAACCACCTCCAACGTGGCAGGGTCATCAGGTACCTTGTCAGGAAGGTAGGCTCGTGACAGATGGTCTGCAAAATATTGAAATTTACCTGGCAGATAGGTTATATCCAAGTCATACTTCAGTAGCTTGAGCCTTAATCTCTGAAGTCGTGTTGAGCCTATGTGATGCATTGACTTGGCCATCACATTAACAGGAGGTCTGTGATCCGACTGAACTTGAACTTTTTGCCCATATATATAGTGATAAAATTTTGACACAGTAAATGAAACAGCTAAAAGTTCTTTTTCAATTTGAGAGTACTTTCTTTCTGCATCTGTTAGTGACCGGGAAGCAATATGCACATGTTGAAGGCCCTTTTGGCCTTTTTGAAAAAGGGTCGCCCCAAACCATTTTGCGATGCATCACACTGAACAACAAGAGTAGCTGATGGGTCAAATGTTGCAAGGACTGGTGCTCTAGACATTAATGACTTAAGTTTAGAGAAGGCTTCATCATGGCAGGGTAACCAGGCCCACTCTATGTCAGATTTCAGAAGGTCATACAAAGGGCTACAAACACTGGACATATTTGGGACATAGGAACAGACATAATTAAACATACCCAAAATTCGCTGTACTTTCTTGCGGGAGCTGGGCACCGGTAGAGCAGTCAAAGCTTGAATTCTCTCTGGATCAGGTGACATGCCCTCAGCAGAAAATATCTGACCAACGTACTTAACCTGTGAAACTTTATATTGAAGTTTGTCAGCAATAAATTTGATGCCCAGACTCGCTGCACGCTCAACTACCTAGTGTGTACACTCATCAAGCTCAGCTTCCGATCTTCCTGTGCATAAAATATCATCGAAGAAAATCACAACACCTGGGATGTCACAGAAGTTCTCTTCAATAAACTTTTGAAAGGTTTCTGGCTCGTTGGTTATGACATATGGCATGCGCACATAACGATAGCACCCAAAAGGCGTGGAGAAACAACACTTTAGGGATGTGTCTTCATCCAGTTGCATCCGATGAAAACCTTTCTTGAGATCGAAAACAGTAGTATTTCTTGCCAGTCAACTTCTCCAACATCTCCTCAATCGTCGGGATTGCATGATAGTCCCTTACTATCACCTTGTTCAGTTCACTTGGATCCAAGCAAAGTCGTAATTTGCCAGTAGACTTTTCAACAAGTACGAGATTGCTTACCCAGGCTTTGGAGTCAAGTTTTCGTACTTTACATATAATCCCTTTCTCCACAAGTCTATTTAATTCTGTTTGTAATGCCTCCTTAATAGCTCTAGTCACCCTCTGCTGCCAGAGTCAATGATTACAAACTGTATTTTGAGATTTATTGAGTGAACTTTAAATTGCTGATCTACGGTCTGGAATAGATTGAATGGCAGGATGTTTACTTCTGACCCAGGGTCTAATTTGATATCAACATACCTGCCTTCAATAAGTACTCATTCCCTCCATTCATTTTGATGCACTGTTTTAGAATTAGTGTTGAGTTAGACACCGGGAACAAGAGTACTCACCGTTGCTGTTGTGTACTGTATTATTGGTAGCTCTGGGTTTTGAAGACTGCGTACTTTTTGCAGCCACAAAATCAACACTTGCATTGCTACGAACTTGAACATAGTTATTGGCTTGAATGTCTTTTGCTTGCTCCTGACTCTGTTCTATGAGTCGAAAGTGTGCAGCTACTTTTGCAAGTGTTGCATTCTCCATTTGAAGCAGCGCCTCTCGCAACGTCACATCCCTGATGCCCTGGACAATATGGTCAACTAACATACTTTCCTCTTGTGCGACTTGACGGTCATAACCGCACTTTTTCACAAGCCGACGACATTTGGTCAGGAAGTGGTCAAATGTTTCACCCTCAAGTTGCACACATTGATGAAATAAGAAACGTTCATAAAGAGGATCAGTCTTTGGCGCCACAAATGTTTTGTATGCTTCCTTTACTCTACTATACACTAACTTGTCCTCTGGGGAAATGTCAAAGGATTCAAACAGAGCTCGTCCTTGTGAACCGAGCATATTTTTAAGAAGTGCGATCTTAATCTTATCGGGGCACTCATCTTGACCAGTAGCGATAAGGTAATTTTCAAAGTCCCACTAGAAGAATTCCCAGTCTTTACGAGCAGTAGGACTCTGCATATCAACACTTTCCGGAAGCTTTACAATATTTAGCTCCACCATCACAAACACCTTAGCGGAAAAAGCAAACTTTATAAACACGAGCAGTAGCGTTACCACCCAGGCTTGCAGGTTAATTCATCAGCTGAGCACAAAACAATGTAGAGACATTACAATTGGTTTCACAAAAAAGATCCAATAGTCTGCGCCATGCTTTATTCTGTTATTTGAGGTTGGTTGTTTAATCAAACAATGTCCCAAGCTGATTTCCATTGCTTTACTTACACGACAACTATACACACAAAAGGCATAACACACAACATGGCCGCTCGAGGGCTTCTGCCCGCTAGGCTGCCAACTCTATGCGAGGTTGCCAGCTCTGGCACACAGATAACATCTACAACAGTAGTTTCATATCGGTATCCTTAAGAACTCTGTGACATAGGTGTTGTCAGATATAGCTTATTTTGGGGAACTTGACCTTTGAATTAAAAACCAATTCATAGCATTCACACTGCTTAATATATCTAACAATTTTATAACACAGAACTTCATGTAATAAAATTAAATTGTAAAAATTGCCTTAAAAAATCTTGTCACATAAATTATTCAATTTTGCAGCAAATAAAGTAAACAAAGAACATAAAAGTTAATTTGAATGAAACTGTTCCAATAGGCCTATTAACCGAGTCCAAGATGTTATTGTGAACATACCCAGTATGTAAAAAGAAACACGACTTTATTTGACGAGTTTTTCTGTAAGTATACGGGATGTATCTAAATTAGACTAATAAACTTCAGCTGCGGGTTATTCATGAAAAAAGGAGAAAACATATATATAGTTATACACACACACGCCCCCACCCATGCACGCACACACCACACACCTCCCCCCCCCCCCCCTTTCCGATATTACTCATTGTCTAAAGTAAATCCTAATGGTGAACAGATCTCTTTGAAAATGGACCTGAAACACTAGTTTATTACAAATATCTAAGAATGTTTTCAAGATGGAACATTAAGTTTCTGGATAATGTGTAGTAAGGGAACAAAGCTCTTCAAACACCACAACATTTGTCTGTTGCTGTCATGATGAAAGTACTGTATCTATTAAAAAGCATCATATACAAACCTTTTCTTACGCTCCATCTCTAATGACCTCGCTGACGACGAGACGTTAACCCAACTACCTACCTATGTTTATCAGAAAATTTTGTAAGATAGCAGTAAATAAGAAAATTAAGCTGTATGCCATATGTCAGGGACCAATCAATCAATTTCCAACAAATTCTTCACACAAGTAGCACTAAAGAAGGCCATGTATGAAAACTTTTGTGTTTTAAGTGGATCAGATACTTATTTTCAAAATGATGGCTCTGTAAATATTTTAGGTTACTAAACCCCTTTCGTTAGACTGATCGCATCCAAAGTTGATGCTCCAAATCCTACCTCCGTAATGCAGTTGATTGCATGCTACTTTATAGTATGAGATTTTCTGGGGTTTACTTTGTAACTATCTCAGTACTGTTGCATATGTTTTTGGCTTTATCTCTAATGATATCGCTGTGAGCGAAATGAGCCTATCTACCATGTAAACTTTTAAGAATTTAATAAAATAACTTGCACACATATAAAGGAAAGTCCGCTCATTAGTCATATTAGTAACTTGTTTTTCTATAGGAAAAGGTACAAGAGTATAGGAACACTTGTGTTCTTTGGGCATTACAGAACTGTTTCAACAAGAACTTTAAACTTTGTACAGGAACACCAACATTTTTGTGGTATTGTAGATTTCATAAATTAGCTTTATTCATCAACTTTGTGTGTAAATAATGAAGCACAAACCAGAAAGGAATTATACGGTGTAATTGTGAGGGAGAAATAAGATTTGAACCTTCGGTTAGTTGGCAGATTTATGTTGGGGAAAGATGTTATATATATATATATATATATATATATATATAGAGAGAGAGAGAGAGAGAGAGAGCGCGCGCGCGCGCTAAATCATCAAAGAAATTAAGTTTAATTTATAGAGAATATTTGAGAGGGAAATATTTAAATATATCATTCCTTTGTATTAACAACACAAAAGTGTATCTTGTTTATGTAGTTTGCCCCCTCCCCTCCTAAACCTGAAATTCTGTAATTATTACAACAAATGTACAGGTTCATTGAATCTATGCATTGCAAATAAAATAAATGGAAGACTATAACTTCGTAGAGGAAGTACAGCAACATTGAATTGTAAGTAGTATGACATCCTACCAGTGTTGTCGAGACATATGCCGGCATTAAACCTAGCATAATGATATTGGAGTCATTTGATATCGCACCAGGTCACTTCTTGCAGTGATTTGGAAGATCCTAACTGCGCAGTGGTATACTAGTGACATTCTACATCTTCACGTGTTAGCCTTCATGTCATAGGACCCTGGGTCAGTCTTTCAACAAGACAATGCTCGTCCACACATGGCACATGTTTATTGGCTGCCTATGTCACGTTGAGGTATTCTTGTGGCCAAGAATGTCCCCCGATCTGTTGCCGATAAAAAGGATCAGCACAGACATAATGGGCCAAGATTATCTAATGCACTGACTCCAACATTTATAAATCTGATACAATCATTTCTAAATAAATTCTTTTTAACACTAACATATAAATTGACATTAAACTTTTATGTAGGTAATTTACAATGGTCTCCTGTGGTTTTAAACCACCAAGACACTTGAAAGTGGCTGTCTCAAGTTCGACATAGCTGCAGTGGTGTACTGGCGGCAGTTGGTTGGGATGAAGTTGCGGTGGAGTTACAAGCCAACTTCTCATCCACAGCAGCACTCTTCACATAACTACCACCCAGTAACTTGAACCACCATTAAGTTAAAGAACTGCTCCAAATGCATGACCTTGAGGTATGGGATTAAGCTAAGCAATCTTAACTGGAGATGGCCTATGCTTTCGTGAATAGAGAAGATACTTCTACTAGTTTAATCAGAATCTCATGTATTATCAAATAATTGGCAAGTGCTCCCCGACCAGCCTAGTAAGAATGAATCTAAACTGAAACGTAATTGGAACAACTAATTTCTTATTTTGCTAGCTGATGTTCTGTGACCAATATCGAACTGTACAATTGATGATGAACAAACTTAATGACTAAATTGACTCATTACATCTTTTTAACTATTATTAATCGACTTCTACACATCAGTGCAAACGAATGTGGCGCATTAGCAATGGAGTCTGATTTGCCACCACCACCCTATATGTCAGACACTGTTGTACCTACTAAGGCAGAGGACGGATGCTCCACGCCTGAAACAATTATTCATTGGCCGAGCCACCAAAGTCATATGATGAGGTTCACCGAGTACAGCAGCGTGCTGCCAGATGCCACTACTAGTACAAGCGCAGAGGCATGAACCTGGATCCTGCGCCTGGAGCACGTGGTCTCACCTAGTGGAAACTTTCCCCAGGCTAATTCAATACATGCCATCTAAGAGGCAGAGGAGCCCACTCTAAAGAAGCAGCTACACCGCTTCCTTGGCCTTTGCAATTGTCTGAGAGACTTCGTGCCGGACATAGCCAGATAGCCAGTCTGATGGCTCCCCTACACCTTCTACTAGAGAACGAAGCCAGTTGGCGGTGGGGGCCTGGACACAGTGCTGCCTTAGAATCGCTGAAAGCCAGCTTCCAGAACATAAAGCAGCTCCATCGACCCCAGGGGGAGGAACCCCTCATCATACAAACGGAAGCCTGCCAAAACGGTCTTGGCGCAACCTTGTACCAGGATGACAGGGACAGCCACACGTTGGTGATAGCCTACGCCAGTACATGGCTCAGTGGCACCGAACAGAGGTATCACATCAATGAGCAAGCGTGCTTCACCATCATCTGAGCCATCAGAAAGTACCGGTATTACCTGGAGGGGGTGCATTTCATCCTAAGAACTGACAACAAAGCATTCCAGTGGATGAAGGAGTCAAACAATACCAAGGCCAAACTCGGGAGATGGGATATGTTCCTTATGGATAATGGCGAAGTGTTTCTGGACCTTGGAGGAATGGGTTGTATGGACAGGAAAGGAGCAGTTCGATGCTATACCAGGTTAGGGTGCCATCTCGCGGTACGAGCATGAAGATTATGATGATGCTGTTGAACTCACGGTCGTGAAGCCGATGGCCACGTGACTGTTCGTCTAGTCCGCCGTCTCCAGCACTATTGCTGATGTAGATGAATGTGCCGCCATAATGGTAGTATATGCAGAATGCCTAGCCTACTGAGGGCTGTAGGTCTCCCTCAAACACCAGCTCACACCTGATGGGAATAAAAACAAAAATAAACCAAATCCACACAGCTTACACTACCGTAATAGACTAAAGAGGCCCTTGAAAAACACAATATACACTTATTTACACAACACCCTGCACGAACACATGCACACGTTGGCACTGGTTTGAGTATACTTGTGTTCTCTCGTGACATCGTTGTGAGTTGAGAAGTTTCTGTAGACACGATGTGGTGAATGGCCTGGGGCCAAGGCGCAGTCCATGTCACAGAGTTTGACTTTGAAGTGTGGCACTGTCCCGGAAAAACTAATGACTTACTGGACGCCTTATCACACCAGCGGGACCTAGACCACGATGAAACTGCAGATGAGGATTGGGATCACATGATGCCACCCCAACTGCTCTTACAACTGCAGATCAGCAGACACCAAATAGCAGACTACCAACAGTGGGACTAGCAAATCCAGGGTCTATTGAAGAAACAACCCCACCGCTTTGAGATCAGGGATGAGATAATTTGGTCCCGCAACAGTAGACCTTGGGCTAAATGGAGGATATTGTAGCATAAAGGCCTGTGGATTGATATCTGTAAGCACTACCACGACCATCCAGAAGCTGGCCACCCAGGGACAAGGGAAACCCTGGCCGACATAGCCGGCCGTCACAGCCGGCCGTCACATCTGGGACAGAATGAGCCGAGATGTCTGCCAATACGTGGGCAGTTGCGAGAAATGCTGTCAGGGCAAGGCATACCCAGTACCTCCACCCACTGCCAAGCCAAGGCGCCTCTGCACCCCATAGCTGCAGATCTGATGTGGCCCTACCCAAGAAGTACCAAGGGAAACCAGCACTTATTGGTGGTAACCGATCTATTCCTGCGATGGGTGGAGGCCATTCCTTTGCCTAGCCAGGAAACCCAGCTTATTGTCAGGAAATTCGAGTCAGAAATCTTCACACACTGGGGCTACCCCCAATGTATTCTCACAGACAATGGGATGCAGTTCGCTAGCCAGAAGTGGCTCAACACATGTGCCGATTGGGGAGTAGAAACCTGAAATACTCCACCCTACCCCCCGTAGGCCAACACCACTGAGTGGTGGAACCAGGAGATTAAGAAGAACGTCCGTCTAAGTGTGGGGAATCACCACAAACTTTGGGACCACTTGATCCCAAAAAATACTCTTTGTGCTGCTGCGCCGCACCAACAAAGCCACGAATACAAGCCCTAGCCAACTCTGCCTGTGGCACACCCTTCACCGCCCAAGGGATTTGCAATGGGAGAGCTCGTCAACACAACTACCTCAGTCAGTAGAAGTCCGCCTAGTCACCCTGGATCGAACAGACGCAGCAAGAGAATCACAGGAGGTATACGTCCTACAAAAATAAGCACAACCTCGAACAGGCACCAGAGCTTTTGCTATGGGAGAAACTGTGCTGCTATGCACCCACCCTCTAAGCAGGTCAAGCAACCAGTTCAGTGTGGGCCTGGCGGGTAAATGGGAAGGCCCTTATAAAGTGGTTGGGCATCAACAGAACATGTATTGGGCAGAAAATCTTCATGGGTGTATCCGCAAGGCGCCACTAAGTCAAATACGGCCCTTTCCACAAAAAGTCACTGACCCCATCATAGATTCCAATGCTTCAACCACACCGGAAGCGCCGCATGATGCAGACAAACCCCCTACAATGGCCATCCCCACAAGCGTGGATTTCTCCAGCCGAGCAACCAGATGTGCCGATCACCGCCAGTCAAGAGACAAGCTATGGTGCTCCTGTGTGGACAAGGAGAACACAGCAAATAGCTCGATCTGTAACACCATCACTGCCGTCCACCCCACGAAATACAAGCGGAAAATAGAAGCCCAAAAAGGGGGATGGACACCTAGCGCCAGTGAGATATCCTGGTCCAGCCCGCTGGATCAGCGAACATGTCAGACACGGGCCCCTCCAAACTCGGCTGCAGGAGGGAAAAGAATCACGGGGCACCAGCTTCAGCCCATGCGGGGCTTATTTCTGCATGCCCGCTCAACCGTTGTGTAATCATGTACTATCACACTTGATTCTTGAATAATCAGAACTTTCTTAACTAAATCGTGTTTGTCTACAGTGTTCTCACTTGCGAGGCCTTTATTTAATTTAATGCCAGTATTATTTTATCAATTATCAGCCATGTGTTGCAGTCCATGTGCTTACAGTGTGCTCATATATGTCTACGTCAAGTGTACTTCTGTATTGGTAAGGCGTGGTGGGGAGCCAAAATATCCCAGTGCGTGTGCAATATATATAATTTCAACATATTCAGTGTGTACTTGTGACGGCCTACTGGGGAGCAAAAATATCCCAGTTCAAGAGTAACATATGTATTTGTTAATTTTATTCACTACCAACTACTACCACTAGTAGAAGCTAGGGAGCATAGGGTTATTTACGTTTCCTTGCAGTTTTATCACTACCGATATTGTTTTCACATAAAATATAAGAAATTAGGTAAGTAAACTGTCTGATTTAGCGGCAAAATACAGATCCATGTATGTATTTTGCTCGTGCATTTGTTAATAAACTCCAGCGGCAGGAAGCAGCAGTCGCTGCCAGGCCACCCTCCCGCCAAACTTACAGCCCTCTGCTGTCGTCCTCATTCCAAACTTAGCCCGCCTCCTCCTGCCCCTCAACAGCCAATACTCTGTTCCCTCCCTACCTCCAGGTCACGCCCATACATCCCTCTTCAACCTCATGCGTCAATTTTCAGTCTAGCCACGCCCACACTATTCACCTCCCACCCTCTCCCTCTAACTCTTTCATCACTCTTTCTGTCTTCCTCCCCCACCAACGCCTTCTTTCTCGCCCTCTTGTCCCTAACACCCCACACCCTGTGGCGGCATCCATCACAACAAGCAGCCCCTTTTTCTTTGCCCTACTCTCTTTCCCTCTTCCTCCCCCCCCCCCCAAACTTCTAGAAGGCGGTGTGGCACTAGCTGTCTTATCTTTTCACTATTTCTTCCTCTTTCCTTCCCCTTCATATTCCATACACAGCCGGTGAAAACTCTATTATAGGCTGTTCACAATAAAGTGAGCACTTTTTAAGGCCCTCCCAACAGACATTAACCGATAATAAACATATCTTATTGCCTCCTCAGGCATTAAATTTTGATGGTGGTGAAATGTATACACTGTGTTTATTGGTAACACTGCAATGTTTAAATTAAAAAGCAACAGGAAGATGGGAATTGGATGAAAGGAAAAATTTATACGGGCCTTAAAAAGTGCTCACTTTGCCGTGAACAGCCTATAAATACGTGGTGCACATTCAAGACAACTTGTTACATTATTGCACAAGGGAAAAGTTATTCACTTGTTCTTATTTTACTTTACTTCCTTAGAAACTAAGTTAAAACATAAAAATGTACTGTATTTTGACAAATTTCTAAACATGTTTTGGGGGTAATATTATTTAATGCCAATATCTCGTAAATAAGCCATCCCCACTTTTCGTAGTTGATTTTTTTTGTAAAAATGTGTGGCTTATACATGCCGAAAACTATTTTAATTGTCAATGTAGCAATAAAAATAATTTTAGTGAAAATACACTAATAAATGTCAACACTTAACAAGGATAACATGAAAAAAAATGTTTTTAAATGCTATTTTCCCAATTTTTTTATATATGCTACAAAACACTACAGATCACACAATAAATGCTATGAAATGCTAAAAACCACACAATAAATGCTATAAAATGTGTTCATAAATGCTTTTTTAACATACCTCTACACATACCCATTCAGACATGCATTGTGCATTGCTAAAACTTACATCTATTTACTCAAATTAAAACCTATCGTACAATTGCTGTTTACCTTGATTGAGGAACATAACATTATTTTGTCGTTAAAATACTAAAATGCACACTTAATATTACATTAAAATAATATTAAAACATTAAAAAGGACATCATAACCTTTTCATACTGACGCTGTCCGGTGAGACACGCGGCAAACTAAGACACAAGTTACTTACTGATGAGGGTGCCAGCTGTGTTTCTCAGTCACCGCACTGTTGAGACTCAGGGTTCTCAGGGATGCTGTAGGTTCTGTGTGTCCGTCTCACCCAAGCGTACTTATGATACACTTTGCAATTGCACAATGCACTAACCATTATTACTCAACTTTTAGAAAACAATGGAAAGAGTTAGCTGTCATTACAAAAAGAGAAACACTTGTTGCACTGTACTACTTCCTTTTATTACTATCACTTGTACAAAGAAAAACGTACCAGAATTTTATTAGTGAATTACTCTCGGTCGTGTCTAGCCAACTCCAGATGGGTGCTCCCCAGCTCGCAATTACTCTAGCGCACTTCCTAAGAGGATGACTTCTCTGTGGTGTTTGAAAACACAATCTTCACAAAGGAAGGGGATCGCCAGCTGCTGGGATGGACTAACGAAATGAGACAAAAATGAACAAGAACATGTGTGACTATTTAGCGTCACTAACGCAGACTCGTCGGGGCTCATCTTGCCGCACGTGGTTAGTGAGGTGACAGCCCATATACATAGCCGACTAGGACGGAAATAATGTTACGGTACAAAATTATGTACAATCACATAAATTAACTTGGAAAATAATGATGGGGCACGACATGAGTGGTTACAATAAACATGCAAGCACTTGAAAGCAGTATTAAATGGCGCGGATGCTGCTGGATAAGTGTTGCAGCGGAGCACATGGTGCAGGTGAAAATTGTGTATTTCTCTGCAAAGACGGTGGATTCTGGTCAGACAAAATATTATTCTGGTTGGAAAAATGATTCCATTGCAGATTGGATCAGTTTTGAGCCTCTAGCATGACAGATGGCAAGAAAATCAGACATGAGAAAGGACCGCGTGGTCAGACATGCAAATCATCAATTACACAAAAATACATTGAACCCTGAATAAAATTGTGGTGCACATGATATTACATAAATAAACCTTTAAACTGCATGGATGACGCAGATATCAACTTGGCAGCTATGAACCAAGTGGTAGCAAAAGATGTGGCCATAAAAAAATTAAACATGAAAAAATACCCTTGAAAACATACATAAAAACAAAGCTTTAAAATTGCACATAGCAATAATACAGAAATTACAATGAAACGCCTTTAGCATACGTGGATGTCGCCTGATTCAAGTTGCGCGGGTCGCATGACCTCTCCGACATCTTTCTCCCTTTCTTGTTTAAGTTTCAAAAAGCAGCAAGGGCACAAATTACTTATTTAAGCGGAAGCATAATGCTGGGGAAATTATCTGGCAAAAACATACGTGAGCAAATGTTAACTGGTATACTAATAAAGAGCTATGGTAGTGTACATCAGTGCAAAAAGTTTGTAGTGCGTACGTGACAGCGTCTTACCTCGCCAAACCTCCTACAAAGACTGCACCGAGGCTAGCATCGCACGGACTTCCTATGACTCCCTACGGGGTCCACATAAGTGGAAGTGCTATGCACGCCGAGTAAAAACTTTTTATATATGAAAATAAAGTGGCACAAAATAATTTAAATATTGTTTTACATTTTAGATTTTTCTTATAAATTTTCTGTATCATTTTAGTGTCTCTTTATGATGGTGTTCACGCTGGAATATTACTGTTCTTAATCTCCGTGCAGCACGCACTTTGAATTCATAACCAAACATTTGCAATATTGCAACATAATTTCCAAACACTTTAACATTTGCCCGAAAAATAAAGGCACATTTAAGAAATACCAGAAAAATAAAGAAGACACATTTACCACTGTTATGCAATATTCAGTTACGGAAGGCAATCAAATTGGAGCCGTTTTAGCTGCATCATTTACATTGTCCACGAAGTCGAATACGTCAATCACATATTAATCCACTGGTATTATTAAATACTACAAAACAATTAAAATTCTTCACAATTCACAATACAAATTTCAATCTTTAAAACCAATTAAAACCAAAACAAACAATCAACATTAAAATGTCAACCCACTGTTAAAATATACAAGTGATTTAAGAACTATCATTACCCTAAAAAATCATTCAAAATTAAAATCGTCATAAAGACTTATACAAAAAAATCATTAAACCTTAACTTGTCAATATTTAGTTTAAATAATACAGTTATCCATTAAAATTATTTAAAATTAAAATCGTCACAAAACTTATACACAAAAAATATTGACCCTTAAACTTGTCAGTACATAATAAAACCTTAAACATTACAACAATAAAACACATCAACATCAGTAACCCCTAATGATTAAAATAGTACCATTACACGTTAAAATCATTCAAAATTAAATTTGTCAATTATAGGTGTTATTTGTTTCTTAATACATTTCCGAACAACACTTTTCATCACATATTCTCTTCTCCACTTTAGCCCAGTCCTGGTAGTAACCCAGCAGCTCCTAGAGGTTACCCCAAGTGCATTTTTGAGTGTAAGTGTAAGGGTGATCAGTAGGGAAAAGCAGTGACCCATTCAATGTTTAACTCCCGTGTGATCTTTGCTGGCCGGGATGCAGCTGGATTGAAAACTCTGGAATCAGCCAGTGCCGTACATCTACCAACATAGGCCAGCTAGGGGCATTACAGCTCAGAACAAAAAACAAAATAAACAAATCTACGAGTGGTGAAGGCAAGCGTGAGTGCAACCAAAAAAAGTACAGGAAATAAATTAAAAGCAGCCAGAAACTAAAATATCTGTCAGCGCAACTTGAGATGTGGGTCCCCAAGGAACATACCTCCATACCTCGTCGCATGGTGTAACCCTAACCAACACACCAAGCCATGGGCGTTACCAAGAGGATGCAACAGAATACACTTTCCCTCCACTGAAAACTGGATTTTTTTAGTATCACATGTGAGAGATCCATTACAACTATTGTACATAAAAGATTAGTGTTTGTAATCATTCTTATAACTAAGTGAAATAATTTTTGTTACAAATAAATCACTTTTTAAAAACCTAACTCCAAATTGCAAGTCTTGCTGGGAGAAGTAACTGTGTTCTTCCTGGTTTTGAATAGTTTTGGTTTGATAATAAATTGTTTCTACTTTCGTATTTAACATTATATTGATGAAGATAAATTAACGTATCCATGTAATACCATGTCATATATGATTGTTACATTTATTTTGCACTATACATAGTTGTAAATCTCACACTAATCTCAAGAAACATATTCTGATTCCTATGCCCCCTTTGGAAAAATCTGTGGACACCCATGCACCTAGCAGCTCTACTATAGTAACCACAGGTTGATATTCTGTAAAAACAGAGGCATTACAATGGAGCCTGTTTATTCTTTGATTGAAAGAGAAAAGCAGACTTAGGGAAGTAAGTGACTGAATAACATGAAGTGTGTAATGCCAGTACTGTGTGAGAGGCACTTTGTCCAAGAGGACAGGAGCGTCAACTGCACTATTCACTGTCGAAATTAGAATAGTGCTGAAAGGAGGACAGAAGCTCCACTGCGATGAGGTACAAGAAATCAAACTGCCCCTGAAACAACAACAAAAACGATTTAGATTCATTAAAACCCACCCCCTGAACTGGCATTTTGTATATTGTACTCAAGTGTAAAGCTAGAAAGTCACAAGGTCTAGTCTGAAACAGAACCTCATGTATCTAATCACCAAGGAAAAGTGTAGTCTATTTGCAGTATCTTCAAACTTTTTGAATGAAACCTCTGAAAAATCGCTCAATGTACAAGTTGTTTAGTTGTTTGCTAAATAGTCACACATCACAAGTGTAAGTGCAATCATGCAAGTGTATTTGCAATCATGGCTAGGCCATATAAAACTTTAGCCATAGCAACAGTCATCTAACATAGTTAAGGGCTAGTTTATTTACTGCCCAGTTTACTGTGTTCACATATTTAGAGCCTATTCAAACTATTAATTGTCGCAAAGCCCCAAAATAATGCAAAATAATAAGAAATACGGAGAATTTACGTTTATTCGCAAAATTCTGTAATAACTCTCGCATTTTGAAGAAGAAAAAAAAAAAAAAAAAAAAAAATCAACAAAATTGCTCATTTAAGTGTATCTAAAACCACAACGCAAGTTTTTATTACCATGAAAACTAATTAAAAATTTTAAATTTTACCATTTTCCATTTTTAGTAAAGCATCTCTCATTTATTTCATGTGCAACAAAACTATTTGCATCGTGATCACATTGTTGACTATACAAACCAATGACAATATAGCTAAAGAGAACTGGAAACACAACGGTTGTAGTTAAAGAACAACAACGTCTGGTGAAAGTGCATTTATTTTTTAATTGATAGGAGAAACTTGACATGTGATGGCCGGGAAGCTTGGCACATCACCTAGCCTACAGGAAGGCTCTTTCATGCGGGTTCAGGCCAAGAACCCTGGGTGGCCTTGTGCGCTGATTATTATGAGTGCACCTTACTTCGGAGGGAGCTGGTGTACAGAGTTGACCTGGTTGGGCGGCGGCGAGATATGTAGGCGTCTATGGCAGCGTGGGTGATGGTGGATGCTGGCTAACCCCCTGTAGAATGGCGCTGTAGCTGACCGCTGGCAGGCTGTGGCGGACGAATCTGCAGGCCCCATCCAAGGGCGGCTAGTGTTAACTGGTCGAAGGGCTAATGGGTTCCGGGTAGCGGGTGCTGGGATCCGGTAACTGGTGCTGGCAAGGCCCAGTCCCACGGACAGTCCGAGCCGCAGGCGGATGATGATGGGATGCAGTGTGTCGGTGATCTTCCGCGGTGGCTCAAACAAGTTATTAGGGAGGAATGAGGAGTGAGGCTCCTGCAGTTGGCAGGCAGCTTGAGCCTGATCCCGAGTGAAGGAAAGGCTGAAGGCCAACTGGGATGGGTTACCGGAAATTGGTAGGCTGTAGGTGGAGCAGGTTAGCTGACTTGGGGTGGCGCTAAAGCTTCGTTGTGAGCCGCTCAGATGCTACCGGGTCACTTCTTGTCGGGCCTGGCACTTCAACCGGTGAATTTAACGTGGTGAATGGAGTGGGTTAGCTGACTCGAGTGGTCCACTGTGATGCGTCCTCGTGGAGTGTACTCAGTAGGGAGCTCTACCGTACGTGTGTGCCAAGTGCCTATGTGCACTGGGCTCACAGTATGGGTGGCTGACGAATTGTGTGGTGTTTTTGCGATGCATAAACTACCCCATTAAGGGAGCCTGCAGCCCTACCTTAGTATCGGTTATGGTTTGACAAGAAGTGGTCACCTGTCACTCCCTGGGGGACGGCATTTACAGGGGGTTGAGAGGTACAAATCACCTTTGGAATTAGAACACATTGTATCAAAGAACGAATTTATTCTCTAGAGAATAAACACAATGACATGTACTAACTCCTAGCATTTCGTAGTTACCAAGCGACCGGCGGAAGTTACATTACAAACAGGTGAAGGGGACATGTTAAAACAACAACAGACCCAAAGCAACTAATAAAGTAGTCGTGAGAAAGACTCACACCCTACTGTTGCCTAGTGAGGTCCTGAAGGGACGGGGTGCGACACTCCCAAGTGGAGTGCGTGTCTCGCAGGTTGAAGCTAGCTTTGTTAGCAGTAGATTGGTTGTGGCAGAGGGCCCTAGCAAGGCAGTGGTAGGGCAAGCTTCTAAGTTGCCACAGCAGAGGAAGCCAATGCGATAACTCGACGTCAACTGGCATTCTGGGGGCTTGTCTGACCCTGAATACAGACTGGTGTCTTCCTTGGGCTATCTTCAGCTGGCCAGCTACTCCCTGTGTGGACAGAGTCATCCCTTGCTGCGCTCTCTTGGTGAGGGTTGGAATCAGGGTAGGTGTGTTGCTGGTGTTATCACTGCATTTGCTTAGGCGCAGGCCAGCTCTGTTTAGGAAGTGAGGCAGGGGCGCATGACTGGCATGCATATTTCATTGCTACTAGCAATGGTGGGTGTATTCATCTCTCGGATGTAGCAGTCAAGGGATTGTCCCCGGTAAGGGTGTTGGGGCTTCCCATGGGTTGAGTTGAAGTCGTAGATGTGTACATAGTTTGTTGCCAGCTATGTATTATGCGTCAATGACACTCCCCCACTCTTTGCTACATAAACTCGACTTGTGGAACTCTGGGGTTGCAGTGAAGTAGAACGGTCACTGGAAGTATATGGCGTTGCCTTCTGTAGCTCCCGTTCTTATGTGTGTTCTCTCGGGTTGGCACGTGGCGGCCAGGTTTTCCCTGTAGCACTGTCTCTCTCTTCCAGGCAGCTGTCGGGTGAGGCGAAGACCCGCTAGTGGCTTCAAACCCCTGGGGAGAGTGTGTTAAGGGACTTGTACCAGTGCCGAGTGAATGCATGCACCCTTCTTAGTTACGTAAAGACTTAGAGCTCACGCAGAACAGCTGATGGTTGTGGTTACTCTACATTATACAATACAGTATGACCTGGAAAAATGCTAATACATGCGTCCATGTATATTAAGTACTAACAAAAAACCAGGAGTGTTTTATAACCCACAAACTCACAATGGGTGTGTAAGGTTCTAGCTGTACCTGCCGTGGCACTGGAGGCATTCTAGCAAATGGCCTTGCTATGTGGCTACTAATACAGGTTGCACGGTAGGTAAGTTAGGTATGACCAAGGCTAACCTAGGCTGTTGCTAAGACTTCTGTCACTTAGACCAGTATCTAAGTATTATATGCTAGATGTGAGTTACCCTTGGATACAATAAATTATTTACATACTTATCTAAACAATTGTGTATGGGTGTGCTACAGAAAAGGAAAAAATATGACACTCAAAGTTATACAATAATCACAAAAATTCTGAAAAATGTTAACGTCTCTGGGTGCTGCTTCGTAGCTTATTGGCAGTCTCCTACACTTGGCATGTTCACTGAAGCAGTTTGTGTGGGTTCTTGCTGACTGTCTAAGTTGGCAGGGGATGGTGGGTGTGTGTGTTCTTTGTGCCTGTTAGTCCATGTAGTTATACATGGTTCACAGTTTGGTTCCCCCTCTCACACCAGTTACACTTTGTCTGCATGGTAATTGATTGGTTGGTTCAGGCAGTTTGTAAACGCAGCAATCATGACTCGTGGATTACCTAGGGGTCTTCTTTCGAAAGTCCATGTGGAGAGACACTGTTCAGGTTCACTTGTCATGTCAGTCTTGGCATCTGCGTAAGGCAGTGTGTTGAGGGTATGGCCACGTGATGTGTCCACTAGGTTGCCAGAGAGACTCTTTCTACCGGCCAACTTGTTCTTTATAGGTCGTTCGACACATGCGTGATGGGAAGGGGGGGGGGGAGCATCTGGCAGGTCCCGCTTGTCCTCGGCTGGCTGCTGGACTCACCTCCTTGGCTATGCTGGACTCATCTCCTTCAGGGCCATCCAGCGCCGAGGTCCTACCGGGCCCCACATCCTCCGGGGTCGCAGACATCGGCGAGGGTTCTTGGGGCTCCTCCGCCTCATTGGGTTGGTTGTGCACCTCGTGTACCTGGGTGGCCATCGGAAGCAAGGGCTTTTGGAGTTCCCCTACTTAGTCAGGTTGGTTGTGCACCAAGTGCACCTAGGTCAACGTTGGGGCAGGGGCTCTTTGGTCTCCTCTACCTTGCTGGCTCTGCGGGATCAACGAATGCGGAGGCAAGGGTTCTTGGAATCCCCCACCTCCTTGGCTCGATTGGGCTCCTCCCTGATGACACTTGGCGGTGTGGGGACTCCCTTTGAAACTCGGTCCAGGAGGCTTCTCCATGATATCCTGGCCAGGGATGATCCTCCTCGCCCATGGTAGTGTCATCTCCATCTGAAGCTGGATGGCATGGAGGGTAATGTCCAGAAGGATAGCGATCCTCGTGGTGCCCTTTAAAGTTTGGTGTGTTCCGCCCTTAGTTCGGCCTGGGTTGTATCTGTCTGGGCGGCTGATGGCGTGGGTGCTGCCAACCAGAGCGGTGGTTTGTCTACCTCTTATTTGTCTGCAACCTGAAGCAACCTGGCGAATTTGGATACCAAGAAACTTGAGGGCAGACATTTGCCATATGTTTCTTGAACATCCGCAAGCCAGACACCCTGGTATCAAGGAGATCCTACAAGATATTGGAGCACGTTATGTATGGGAGGGTATGATCTGGGACATCTGGCAGTACATCAACTGTGAGGCGTTCTGCCGAAGCAAGGCCTACCCCGGACTTCAGCCATCACAGAAGCCCCGTCGACCCCACAAAGCCTGGATGCAGCTGGCAGCCGACCTGATGGGGTCATACCCGAGAAGCATCTAGGGCAACCGCCATATCTTGGTAGTAACTGATCTCTTCTCATGCTCGATGGAGGCCTTTATACTCCCTAACCATGATACGGCCAACATCATCTGCAAGTTTGAAGAGGAGCACTGGGGTACTCCCAATCAATCCTAACAGATAATGACACCCAGTTCACCAGCCAGAGCTGGTAGGTGTGCAAACGGGTGGGGAGTTGAAACATGGACGACCCCCACACACCACTCTCAAACGAACCCCACTGAGCCTAGGAATCAAAAGCTAAAGAAAAGCCTCAGACTCAGTTGGGGGGGGGGGGGGGAGACCATTGCCACTGTGACCAGCACACCCCAACAATCCTCTTTGCCCTCCGCCGAAGGACTAATGAAGCTGTCAACACCAGCCCCAGCCAGCTCATGCTGGGTAAAACTCTCTGCCGCCCAGAAGACTGGCAGTGGGAGCAAGAGCCTAGTGAGATGCCACAACCCAAGGAGGTACTAGCCACTTTAGACAGGAAAATCCAAGCCCACCAAGCCCAAGCCCTCTACATAGAGAAGAAGTACCCTCAACCAAGCACCGGTGTGCGGAGTTTCAGCATGGGCGAAGCTGTCTTCCTCCACAACCACCCCCTGAGCAAGGGAGGCCAGTTCAGCGCCAAACTGGCAGGGAAACAGGAGGGATCCTGAAAGATAATGGGTAAGCAAGACAATGCATCTTGAACCGAAGATGTAAGGGGCCACATCCGAAAAGCCACAATGGGACAGATAAACCCTTTCCCCAGAAAAGACTGAAAAATTTTTGATGCGTAACGGGCTCAGGAACTATCAATGGCTACGTCATGGTCAGGACTAGTTTTGGTGTGCAGGTAAGTCACACTGGGTTAATGGCTGTTCTATCCTACTGGCTGGATGGGGCTCGACCAGTATACAATAGTGTGTGTAGCTTGGCATGTGGGAACAAAGTCAGTGGCTGGTTGTGCAATCCGGCAGGCTGAGTGGCTCACAACCACGGGTTTG